>JAJGRX010001503.1:0-466962 GCA_025461125.1 Carex kokanica | reverse complement strand
TTATGAAAGAGTGAGGCTATGGTGCTATGCATAGCACCAAGGGCTAGTGTACTACGGTTCAATATGGTACTTTTTAAAATCCTAACGGTCGATCCGACCGTTCAATGTGATATCCATATGAATATGTACTTGCAAACTAAATTTTATATTTTTTCGAATTTTTTTACTATTTTTTCAGATAGGTAGAAAAAGCAGTGTTTTTTGAAAATTCTGGACCATCAAAATTCTACCTATCTGAAAAAATAGTAAAAAAATTCGAAAAAATATAAAATTTAGTTTGCAAGTACATATTCATATGGTTATCACATTGAACGGTCGGATCGACCGTTAGGATTTTAAAAAGTACCATATTGAGCCGTAGTACACTAGTCATCCGTACTATGCATAGCACCATAGCCTCACTCATTATGAAATACTAGAAGATCATCAAAACTGTAGATGACCAATTATTACAGAAAATCTCTTTATGATATTTAATTGTTTATTGACCTTCACTGGATTGAATACAATCCCTGCTGCAGTATGCAACCAGGTTATACTTTGGTCAGAGGCCTCAAGTTCAATTTTTTTGGTCTTTATCAGTTTTTTACCAGTTCAAAGAAAACAAAGACATAACAAAAAAAGGTATAATTAGAGTGGAACCATGGTTATGAATACAATCCCTGCTGCAGTATGCAACCAGGTTATACTTCCGTCAGAGGCCTCAGATTCAAATTTTTTGGTCTTGAGCAGTTATTTACCAGTTCAAAGAAAATAAAGACATATCAAAACAGGTACAATTAGAGTGGAATCATGGTTATGAAGAAGTGAAGTCGATATAAACAAGGGTCCAGACACCAAATGTAGGTTGCAATAAACATCGAATCAATATAAATACAATATGGATAAAGGCTATAGCAGCTGCATCCTTGCGGAAACTTTTTTGTTTAGGATATATGTCATACAACATATACTGTGACGATGGTCAAAATAAATTTATTTAAATTTAAATACCTATAAATTATTTTTTGCTTTTCACTTTTATTTGAATTCTTTTGAACAAACATGAAATAAATAGACTCCAGCTTCAGATTAATTGATTGATTTATTGTACAAACTTCTTTTTAGAGGTAAACAGTTGAAATTCGCAATAAATGATCCGGAGTGTCCCCTATCTATGAGTGCGTATCCTCTGAGATATCTCAATTTTTGCGTGACCAACGTGTCCGGTGTCTATTTGGGGATAGCGCAGGGGCCCAGTATTACTTGTGCTTCGAGATTCGTGCAGAACGTATTTGAATGGTTGAGATTTTCCATAAAGTCACGCAAAGTTTGAGATATCTCAGAGGATGCGAATTTCCTATGTAGTGTATCCAAAAGGATATGAACTATGAAGTGACGATAATTGTACACCATACAAAAGCAAGCCTAAAAATTAACTTTCTGGTAGGCCGAATTGAAGTGGTAAAACAATTTGGCCCAAAATAGAAGGAACGAACATCAAATAAAAGCCCAAACATTGGTTCTGCTGGGTCTCAAATAGCCCAAGAACATCTCTGAAATGAATTTCTAAATAAATGTCAATCACTGTTTAGAAATTAAAACCTCTAAAATTTCTAAACCTTCTCATCTCTGAAATTAATTTTAGAGTTTCCAAAATAGATCATATGGCGATTAGAAATAATTTGAGTGAATCGTTTGACTAGCGTAGCGATTAGAAACAGTTTCTTAATGCTTTGGGACAGTGCTCATTTAAGTCCTTTCTTTACCTGGTTCCACAGTAAACTCATTGATTCCTTATTTTTTTTTTCTCATAAAAAAGAGGGTTACATTCTTAATTTTTTTTCAGACATTATCGGAGGTTGGAGTTTTGATAAATTTAATAGGAACTTTTAAACTTCTTTTATCTTACAAGTCGGAAAAAAAGGCACATTGGATAATTAACTATGTTAGTTACTGGATTTAGAAGTAAAACGCTTTAGAGTAAGAAAGTACCAATGTTGGTTGCTTGAAAAATCTTTAAGATTATTATTCTGGAAAGGTGTATTCTTACAAACTTTGGGCTGAAAATGAACAAAGAACTCTGTTAAGGACCTTAAATTTAAAAGTGAAAAAAAATCTATTCTCCTTAAAGCTTGATGTAAATCCTTTATTCTAAAAGCCTCGTGTAAATCTAGGCCGTTTCTGATGGAAATATTCTATAGATCAAAGTTATTTTGGACCGAAATTAATGACTGTAGAGTATCTCTGATGCTCATAGGACATGCTTTAAGGTTCGATGGATATCAGGACCGTTTAATCCGCTTTAAGATTTGTACACTTTGCTTTAATATTCGTGTGCACTCCTGTCAATTTTTGTGTGTGTGGATCTTAAAGCGGATTGAACGGTTCTGAAACACATCATACTCAAAAGTAGATCCGATACCCATCATACCTACTCCATTTTTGGAAATAATAATTTAATTTCTGTAATTAAATAAGGATTAAACTATACTAAGTTGTATAGATTATGGGCCAAAAATTCTGCTCTTTGGTCATGTTTGGTTGTGGAGTAAAGTTAATGAGGATTAAATGACTTACTCCATCTTACTCCACATATTTTACACCTTGTTTGGTAGTATAACTCATAGCTTAAATTAATCCGCCTAGAGGAGTAAAGTGTTGGAAACTGAGCCTCTTCCTATGATAGTGGGCCCTACAGGTGGAGTAAGTGTGGAGTAAGTTAATCCACCTGAAATGGTGGAGTAACTTACTCCAGATTAACTCACCGCTTACTCCACCTTACTCCTCTTCTTTTACTTCTCGTTTGGCTACCTAAGTGTGGAGTAAGGGGTTTACTCCACCTCTTACTCCACAACCAAACATGGCCTTTCTGAATAGGTGCATCTGAATGAGCGTATCTGAATATGTGCAGATCAATTAGAGTGACTAATGGGTACGACCAATAGATGCATACTGTATAAACATGCAATAGTAATTCGGATTTAGAGCTGCTCATTCTAACATGAGGAGGGTTCAAATTAGGGGTGTAAACGGATATGGATAGCCGTCCGGATATCCGCTCCGAATCCGCTTATTATCCGTATTCGAATTTAAACGGATACGGATATCACGGATACGGATACGGATATTTTTTGCATAGGGAAATTTGATGCGGATACGGATACGGATATTACGGATACGGATACGGATATTTTTTGCATAGGGAAATTTGATGCGGATACGGATACGGATAATTTTTTGAAAGTATAAACGGAGCGGATATCCGCACTATCCGGATCCGAAATTTTAACTTCTCCGCTTCGTTGTAACTTGACTTTCAGCGGTTAATATTCCCTAACTCCTCTCCATTCCTATATCTTCTCCATTTCTTTACCTTTTTTTAATTTACTTTTGTTTTTCTTAATTGTTTTTAATTTTTTAATTTAGTATTTGTACTTAAAGTTCATATGACTCAATTATCCAATAATTATTCGTTTCGTAACTGTATTCGAATCCGTATCCGTGGATTATCCGCTCCGTATCCGTATCCGTTTAAGACGGATTTGGTTTTGAATTTTGATATCCGTTTACTATCCGTATCCGTATCCGCTCATTGAAAAACGGATACGGATTTGGTATGAGCATTATCCGCTCCGAATCCGCTCCGTTTACACCCCTAGTTCAAATGCCTCCATATTTTGTGCCTTCATCATGCCTCCATTTTTAAAAACTTTAATAACTCAAAATTTAAAATTTAAAAGTTTAAATAAAACCGTTGGATATGATCTATGTTATTTTCTCTATGTGCTCATAAAAAATTATCACATTTTAATTTTAATTTTATATGAATCAATAAGTTGAAAAATCAACGTCTAAAAATTATCCACATTAGTACGTTTTTTACAAGCTCTTGATGACAACCAAAACAAAATTGAAATGTGATAATTTTTTATATGTGCATAGATTAAATGATGCATATCATATCCAACGGTTTTATTTTGACTTTTAACTTTTAAATTTTGAGTTATTAAAGTTTTTAAAAATAGAGGCATAGTGGAGGTACAAAAAATGAAGGCATTTGAACCCTTCTCTTCTAACATACATATTCCACCAAAATTAGCGAGAGAGATAATAAGAGGGATCTGTCAGTTGACACTAATATGCCAACTTACAGTCTGTTTATGAACTTGCTTGTGTGGATATTGATAGTTGCATGACTGCTATTGCTGCATATGTTGGACACAACAATGAGAAAATAAAATGATTATGGCTAGAGCTGCAAAAAATTCCGTATTGCGTTTCTAATATGGTAAATTCTCTCTTCAATTTTGTTTAAAACTTGAATTATAATTCGAGCAGAAACTGAATTAAATTATAAAGCAATAATATTATCCGAATTATTTACCTAGAATCGTTCGATCATTTGTAGATTGTACAATGTTGAAAATCTGAGGGCTCAACAAGCTCCACCTTTGTGGATGAAATGAATATCATGCAGTATATTATGTGGAGGATCAAATTATAATATAGATCCAAAATGTAAAACTATATGACCCATGCAGTTTATTACGCAGAGGGCCGAGATTTTTATTAATATCCAAAGTTAATTACAAATTAATAAATAAACCCACTAATGTTGGGAATTTATAAAAATATTCATACCGGCAATTTTCTAGCCGGCTTTAATTTTTTTCAGTACCAGCCAGAAAATAGCCGGTACTAATTTTTTTTTTTTTTAGAGACTATAAATCAATAGCAAGATGTTGAAATCTAACACTAAAAATTCGAATTTGTTTAAATATTTGTTAGATTATTTGTTTGATATATAATTAGCATATTTATACTAAAATACGCTAAATTACTTGAAATTATGTTAAATTATGCTGAATTAAACTAAATTACGCTAAATTATGTTAAATTATGTTAAATTATGCTAAAATACGGTAAATTACGCTAAATTACATATGAATAGGGATGATATCTTCACTGAGAAGACGAAAAAACGACGACGAAACTTCAAACGGCCATAAAACGGCGCTTGAGTGTCTGATTTCAGCAATGACCACTTTTCGGAAAGCTTGCGAAAATACACATGCGTCAGTGCCCACTTTGGGGAATTTCAAAATTTAGAATTGCCAAAAAACAAAGAGAAGAGCCTCAAATTTTGAGTTGAAGTTTCCGATTAAGATTTTTATTTCTATTATTTAATCTACGTAGCTCAGTAAATTAGTTATAGAATGAACTTGTAAAATACCAACTTTTATTACTTTTGGAATTTTTTTACTATTTTTTATGATTTATGAAAGATGGCACAAAATTGGCCTAATTTAGCATAGTTTATCGTAATTTACCGTAGTTTAGCATAATTTAACACAATTTAGAGTAATTTAGCGTAATTTTGTGTAATTCAGCGTAATTTAACATAATTTCAAGTAATTTAGTGTATTTTAGTATAAATATGCTAATTATATATAAAAAAAGTAATCTAACAAATATTTACAAAAATTCGAATTTTTAGTGTTAGATTTCAGCATCTTGCTATTGATTCAGTCTCTAAAAAAAAAAAAAAATTAGTACCGGTCATTTTTGGCCGGTACCGAAAAAAATTGAATCGGCCAGAAAATAGCCGGTATGGATATTTTTATAAATTTCCAACATTAGTGGGTATATTTATTAATTTGTAATTAACTTTGGATATTAGTAAAAATGCCGGCGCAGAGGGATGTAAATTTGTGTCCTGTCGAGCCGTGATAAGACATGCCGTGATCTACTTTACTTGTAGTGTCGTTTTGTAATCAAATCAAATTTTATACCTGTTAATTGAATTACTTGTGGTATCATATTTAGATTAACTTTTTATGTCTCGTATTGTGTTGTGTTGTAACTAAATCATAGATAATTATCATAACAGTGAGCAAGATAAATTTGATCGCGTTTCGATTTTTTTTTTCTGAATTTTACATTAAGGAAGAAAAATAAAAAAATGTCTAAAATGTGAACAAAAATTATAAAAAATATTGTAACGTTTATGATCATTCATATCATATCTAGTGTCGTTCAATAACGATTTGTGTGCCGTGCCGTACTATTTTTCTCAAAAGATGAGATATGCGACCATGCGGTCACGAATGTAACAAAAATAGATCTGTTGTTATTCCAAAGGAATAACACGAATCTGTTATTCCAAAGGAACTACACAAACCTATTATTCTGATCTCAACTGTTAATCTTCGTTGAAATTCGTGCATAAAAAAATTTCTCTTTTGAAATTCGCACATGAAAAAATTGAAACAGTTAGAATGGGAATAACATACGTTATTCCTGTGAAATAACAGCAGATTTATTTCCCGAATGTCCCGAATGTGACTGGTATGCGGGCAGTGAAGGAGCATATCATGTTGTTTGGTGTCGGATCACAACGTGATTTTGTACGTCCCTAATTGTCCCTACGACGTTGCCATGTGGCTACATAGTACTTGTTTGTACCGGCCCGATATATCTCTTGCTAAGTTTTGTGATTTTATTTTGCAAGTTCTTATAGTTAGTAGGAATTAAGAATGATAAAGGAAATAATTTAAAATGGTTGAAATACGATCATGCTTGATCTATCGATCAGCCAGGCACTGAAAAAATTTCGAACAACGCTAACGAGTGGGGAGAAAGAAAGAGTAACGGTGATGAGCCTTTGAGTAAAGTTGAAGGTCAAGTCACCTAACAGTTCTAATATTAACTATGAATTTTCTATTTAAATTTCGAACATACGACATCTTACACAAAAAGTATTGTCTTTACTACTAAACTAAAAGTTGGTTCTTTTTTTTACACATCTCTTATATTATATATATTTTGAATTTGAAATTTTTTATATATATTTTTTGGATACAGATCGTATATTAGACGGATATGAATACGGATAGGATCGGATATCTAAATATTATTAAAACATATTGAAGTTCATAATTTATCGAATTATAATGGTGAATAAGATAATTTTTTTCATAATATATACATTAAACTATATGGTATATATTTACTATTCGAATACGGATAATTAAAACTTAAAACTATATTCGTATCCGTATCCACACAGATATTCAGATACGGATATACGTATCTAATTTTTCGAATACGGATCAGATATTATCCGTTCCGTTTTCACCATGCACTACGCCGCTACGTACCAAGCCATTTAAAAAAAAAATGCCTAGCTAATTCCAACTTTCGGAATGATATATAGAGGAAGGTTATATTTTGTTTGTTTTTCTTTCCATTTGGTACACAGACATTCAATTGCCGAATTTTTTTTATTAATATCCACAGTTAAATAGAAAAAATTTAAAATGTTCTGAAAAAAATGGACTGCCAGTGATAATAAAAAGAAATCGGATCCAATTGCATGTGCTTGAAAGAATCATAAAAATATGCACATAAATATAAAACAAATTATTTAATTATATGTCACCCGGGCTAACGAATTCACATCACCTCAGGTTACCTGATTGAAGATAATTACGATGGGATGGTTCTTTTAACATGACACGAATCTCAAAACAAACTCCCTACAGTCTCCATAGGCACCGAATTGAGTTTGGCCCAGATAGATTTAATCTGGGCCATCTGTTTCAATTTGCTTGAGTCAGGTACCTGGGAGGATACGGATCCAGGGCTAACGGTGAATTCATAAGATATACCAAAAGGCTCTTAACATATTGGGCTTAATTATGTTGAACCTTTAGTCAGAAATAAATTGTTTAATTGATTACCTTTGAAAGAATTTAAATCAGGACAAATTGTTTCCAACTGATTTCAATGCAGTAGTTACTACTAACTAGCTGCTTTGAATTAATGTGCAGTAATTTTGTCGACAAATGAAAGAACTTTAGGGGGGGGGGGGGGGGGGGGGGGGGCCTCCCTAAAGTTTTTTTGGTTTATGCTGCACGCCTGTACGTCTGTATCCAAAGTTCGGCGAAATGCTCTTGGAGCTATTAGGTGGGTCTAGAAATCAGCTTTGAAATTATATGGTCCGTAAATACTCGTTCTTTTGCGATCAATTTATGTTGAAATCAAATTGTTTCATCATTAATTAATGAGGGAGACTATGGTAATATGCATAACTCGGCTTTTCAAAGTACCAACAGTCGATCTAAATCATTTGTTATAATCTACACATAAAAATATACTTGTAGATCAAGTTTTACTTTTTTTTATAATTTATTTACTATTTTATATAGGTAGAAAATCACTTGATCTAAAAATTTCGGACCATTTAGAAGTAGTGATTTTCTATCTATCTAGTAATTTTTTTTTAAATATAAAAATTTAGTATGCAGGCACTGGCTGACTCAAATAGAGTTAGGAGTAGGCAAGTGTCTACTTCTAGATTTGAAAAAAAAATTAGATCCAGTGATATTTTATACTTGTGCCTACTCCTGAATAGATATAATGCTTACTCTTGGATTTAATTCACGGTCCAGTAGAAGAAAAATTGCGCGGAAAAGAAAGTCAGTCCAGACTGATTCGCGTAAAAGAAAGAAAAAAAAAATAGACAGTATGATTCACTACTCCACTTAGAAGAATCATTGATTCGTTAGGAGAAAAAAAAGGTCAACTACTAAGGATATAAATATGTACCGTGAGTTGGATCATGTGCCGTGACCAAATTTGGAAGGATGATCAGAACACGTTAATCACAACGTGACCACACGTGATGTGTCCAAACGTGACCGGTCAGGTTTGGTCACGTTTAACTATTTTTTTTCATAATTTAGGTTAGTTTATTCAGGATTCACCATTCGATCAAGATCTAACAGTCATAATTATACGTGATCATGTGTCATGTTGTGACCAAATCTTTTGCGTGATGTGTCTTATCGTGTCAAATTTTTGATGGTCATGACACAGGACACACGAGTCACGGCACGTAACCGGCACATGTGCCGTGATGGAACCATGTCTTGCCATGACGTATCCAATCGTGCCGTGACCTTTTTAGATCCCTATCCAATACTCTGCTCTGATTCGTGAGGAGAAAAAAATTGTACTCTTGTCAATATTTTGTGCCTACCCCTAATTAAAATCATGGATCCGCCCTGTATGCAAGTATATTTCATATGAAAATCATGTTACACGGTTCGAATATATTATTTGGACTTCAAAAATGAAAATATTTATTCATAGTACGGACCAACAATATAATTCACGCTATGCATAGTACCATAACATCACTCTTAATTATATCATATTTCAGTTTCACAAGTGATAGTTCATGTCAGATTTATATGAGAGCTTAAGTTCAGAATGCTTGGGCTTGCAAATATTTGTTACCACTGCCATATCATACTTAATTAATTATTGAAACATCAAAGAACAATACTAGAAATATATAGTATTTAAATGTAAAACGTTGATCACCACTAAAATAAACATTGTACAACTTGGCAGACATAACACGGTTTAATGTGGATATATACTGTACCAGTACCATTCACGCGTCCAAAAGAAATTATAGACTCCTCAAAAAAAAAAAAGGAATTATAGAAAGGGAAATGATGATCAAATTTTGCCACCTTTGAAAGGATTCTAAGTTAGTAACCGGTGCAAGTGCAGTAGTACATGTATTTGTTTCCATTTCATGCGACACCATGCATGTACTTTTTTTTTGAAAAACTGATAGTGGCTATCAGTGTATATACAGAGTACAACTTAAAATAAAACAAAAAACAACAGAACATCAACAGTACGCAACAATTCTGGCACCACATTTTGGCCTCTGCTTCCCATCTCGGATGTGTACTGTTTGCTTGAAATATCTTTTTATTTCGACATCTCCACATTTTGGCCAGAAGCAATTCTCTCCCTTAAATATTTGCTCTCCTAATTAAGTGCTAACTTGTTGAGAAAGAAATTGAAGTATCATGCTTTTATAGCTCATAACATGGAGAAGATCCATGCACAAAAGTTGGGATGGTACAGCTAGCCCCTTGAATTTCATATATAGCTAACGATATATATATCTAGATCACAAACAAACAGCAAATTAACCATATATATGCTGAATCCATCTAGCTAGTAGCTGAAGTGATAAGCTACTGGATTGACTTGTAAAAAATGTTTGGATTCAAATCCCAGTACAAGATTACAGAATACTTATGTGTAAAATATATGTAGACAATTTATCTTAACAGTTATTCTCTAGAAGTTAATCAAATATTAATTCTAGGTCCTATAGGTGGTCCTTTGAATCTATCGAGACTTCAAATTTTGAAATAAAAATTTGACAGCACGACCAGGAACGGAAGGTTTCACATCAGCAGAGAAAATTGTGTGGTCCTAATCAACATTAATCTTACCTTAAATGAACATAATTTGGTGGATAAGCAAAGTTTAACCTCTCCTAATTAAGATTATCCCTGCTCATTAATTTCTCATCTTTACCAAAGTCAAACTTTGGTATTAGAGATTCCTCCCCCTTGGAATGCATGACAGTTGTCCTAGTAGAATTCAACAAATTTACTAACTAAAGATGTTTTCACTTGTATATATAAAGAGATTGATGATCCTTTAAGCTAGGATCTAGGCATAGCTAATGGGTAGCATTTGGCTGAGGTGGTCCAATTACATGGAATTAAGGGTTTTCTTTGCTCATTGGCTCTTCAATCCTGCAATGGCTAGGTGAATTTTATTACTAGTCAATTGTACTACCATGGTCATTAAATCAAAGGAATAGATGGGGGACCATCCTCTAATTAGTCTCTCTCTCTCTTCTCTTTGAAAATCTTATTTTTCTTCATCACATGTAGTTGTTCCCTCAAGAATGTTTGTTTCCAAAAAAAGAGAGGTAAAATCTTATAACTTATACCACGGATTGATGTGACATAAATTATTTGATCTATTCAAGTGCATGTAGTCATGATTAATTTCTAAAAGAATGAGTAGAATGTTAAATGGAATATTTTATGTCATTAATTAGATTGGATTATCTTTAAACAGGGATATGTTTAACACAGTTTTTCAGTTTGATTTCTCCAAGCTCCATCTCCATAAATTGGTCATAAGTCATAACAATATATCTGCATGTGATGAGGATGTGAACAGACCATATCATACATAATGTCTCTGATATTAAATCCCTGGCTTTTTGCATCTTTCTTTCTGCACCTTCGGCACCAAAATAATAGCAAAAAGGAGGAATAAAGCTAGGGGAACACTATATATATATATATATATGGTTCTTAATTTCTTTTTTAAAAGTTCGTACTATATTTATATACATATTACATAGATAAATTATCTTTTCTTTTGCTTGTATATATATATATATAGCGTGCAATATCAACACGAAGGACAAACCTTTATGGACGGTTATCTATGTAGAACTTTCTTGTACGGTGGAGCTTCTCTACTTTTATATTAATACCAAGATTGAATTAAAAAGAAGTTAGGGTCATGTTAATGACTTAGATTTTTATTGGTATCACATCAATTAAAGTACTTTTTCCTGTAAGCTGGTGAGACTTGAGAGCACTATATCCAATCCTATTATAGGAAAAGTTTACCAACAAAAGGATAAAGAGGAAAATCTGATCTTTATCTATGCGCCCATGTTCTTCTCTCAAAAAAGTTGGTTTTTTGAACTGTTGATGGTGGTAGTATATAGAGAGGGAAAAACGTGCCGTGCCGTGCCGTGCCGTGACTAACACGCCGTGACTTTGGTCACGTGCCGTGCCGTGCCGTGACAAAAATTACGAGAGGTGGTCACGGCACGCGAATGGTCACGGCACGCGAGTCACGCCGTGACTCGCGTGCCGTGACTAATTCGTGCCGTGACCAAACGTGCCGTGACCAAACGCGCGTTAGTCAAATTTGATCTCATTAACGTTTTTAAAAAAATATGAAACGATTCTTTAAAATTCAAATGTTTTAATTGAAATTTAAATGTAAATATTTTAATTACAATAAAATTATATCTTATAGGAAGGTATGTTAGTGTATTGCTTTGCTACTGCCGTGACTGGCGTGTCTTCCGTTCCGTGACTCGCGTGTCCCGTGCCGTGCCGTTCCGTGTTTCCGTGCCGTGCCGTGCCGTGACCAAGACAATTTCCGTGCCGTGCCGTGCCGTGTCTTCTTTGCCAACAATTGGTCACGGCACGCGAATGATCACGGCACGGGACACGCGAGTCACGGCACGTGACCGACACACGTGCCGTGCCGTTCCGTGCCGTTACCGTGCCGTTCCGTGACGGATCCGGCTCCGGCGTGCCATTTTTCCCACTCTAGTAGTATATATTAGATTGTGACATTGTGTTACCTGTAAATATCTCTGTCGACATCACATTACTAAAGGTTGTTTTTATATGCAACGGTTTTTTTTTTCCGGCTTAGATTGCTGTTACTTTTCGGCTTGATGTGATCATGGGTCATGTCACCAACAAGTATAGGATAACTCAAACACAATTGCTACTATATATTTACCTATATATGGAGTTTTCTTTTATCTTTATGTGGTTTTAAGGATTTGAAGAAATAATGAGGAAGTCAAGCTCTTTTGTTTGGCTCAACTAGTCTTTCAGATGGTTATGGGCATATGATCTAATCCGAGATTTTTTATTTTTACCCAAAAAAAAAATTATTTTAATATAATTAACCAAGTTTCTGAAAAAATTATATTTGTACCCAAACCGTAAATATTATTTACGGTTTGAATTTTTTTTTTTTTTTAGAGAAAAATAGCTAAAATGCTGAAATGAAATATAACACAAAAAAATCGAATTGTTTTTTAAAATATTTGTTAGAAAATACGCTACGAATAGGGCCGATTTTGTGCTAAAATACAGTAAATTACAATAATTATGCTAAAATACGGTAAATGTACTAAAATGCTGAAATTACAATAATTATGTAGAATTATGCTAAAATACGGTAAATTACGCTAAATTACGTATGAATTGGGATGATATTTTCACTGAAAAGGCGAAAAAAGACGACGAAACTTTAAACGGCCATAAAACGGCGCTCGAGTGTCCGATTTCAGCAAATGACCACTTTTCGGAAAGCTTGTGAAAATGCGCATCATCCGTGCCGGCAATGCCGGTAATGCCGGATTGCCAAATTCAGAATCACCAAAAAACAAAGAGAAGGGCCTCAAACTTCAGTTGAAGTTTCCGATTAAGATTTTCATTTCTATTCTTCAATCTGCGTAGCTTAGTAAATTAGTTATCTAATGAACTTGTAGAATACCAATTTTTATTTTTTTTTAGAATTTTTTTACTATTTTTATGATTTATGAAAGATACCACAAAATCGGCCCAATTCATACGTAATTTAGCGTATTTTAGCATAATTCTACATAATTATTGTAATTTCAGCATTTTAGTAAATTTACCGTATTTTAGCATAATTATTGTAATTTACCGTATTTTAGCACAAAATCGGTGATATTCGTAGCGTATTTTCTAACAAATATTTTAAAAAACAATTCGATTTTTTTTGTGTTATATTTCATTTCAGCATTTTAGCTATTTTTCTCTTAAAAAAAAAAAAATTCAAACCGTAAATATTATTTATGGTTTGGGTACATATATAATTTTTTCAGAAACTTGGTTAATTATATTAAAATAATTTTTTTTTTTGGGTAAAAATAAAAATCTCGGTGATCTAATCTAGGTTTGTCCTCAAAAAGACCCAAAAATATAAATACAAAAGAAGAAATCTCTCTTCTTCTTCTTCTTTTTTGAAAACTGGACAGTGACTGTGAAATCTCTGTTAAGTCGTTTGCTTTTCTTTTAATGAGGTTCGTATGCAACTTCTGATAAAAATAATATAAATTTAATTTGATGGAGTATTGAGAGACAAGTTCAACACAAAGTTCTGAATTTTCTCTATTAAACTATCATTTTCCCTCTCTTCCTAATACAAAATAACTCTACACACACACACCTACCTAAGATAACTTTAAGCTTTCCAACAACACACTAAACCATTACACCCATTTTTTTTTCTAAGCACTACATAAAATCCCGAATTTCAGTTTTTCTAATATATCCAGAGAAAACCTTTAGAACTGAACTCCCTAAAAAGGTTTTTAGGACCCTCTTCATATAATTAAATTATTCTTTTGACCGTACATATAACTAATAATTAAATTTATAATTTAATATATAACTCCAAATCAACTACAATGTTGTTAAATTGGGAGTATGTGACACACCCAGGTAATATATATATAGAGAGAGAGAGAGTGTGTGGCTAATATCAAAACGTTTGCACCAAGCCCTTCGTGCAACCAAGTCGTTTTCGGATTTTCAAAGTCCAAACGGTTGATCCAAACCGTTAGATGTGATCTCTATATTAAAATCTGCTTGGAGACCAAATTTTACATTTTTTGGATTTTTTTTACTATTTATTAAGCCACTTTGAAAATTGTTGATCACATGGTCCAAAATTTGGTTGCACTGTTTTTACTGTTCACCCGGATCAGCAATTTTCAAAGTGGCTTAATAAATAGTAAAAAAATTCCAAAAAATGTAAAATTTGGTCTCCAAGTAGATTTTAATATAGATTGAACATCTAACGGTTTGGATCGACCGTTTGGACTTTGAAAATCCGAAAACGACTTGGTTGCACGAGGGCCTTGGTGCAAACGTTTTGATATTAGCCACTATATATATATATATATATATATATAGTGCTGGGCTTAGCTACTTCATGGAGTAAAACGACTTGGTGCTCCACGCCTCATTATTTTCATTTTCAAAATCCAAACGACCTCAAGTTGTTCTCCATATTGATATGTGCTTGGAGACCAAATTTAACATTTTTTGGAATTTTTTTACTATTTATTAAGCCACTTTGAAAATCACTGATCCGGCGGTCCAGAAATTTTTACTGTTTTTTACTGTTCATAAGAATTTTCAGATTTTCAAAGTGGCTTAATAAATAGTAAAAAAATTCCAAAAAATGTAAAATTTGGTCTCCAAGTATATTTCAATATGAAAAACATGTTGGAAGGTTCGAATCGACTATTTGAACTTTGAAAATGAAGATATGGCGTGAAGTACAAAGTCGTTTTACTCCATGAAGTAGCTAAGTCCATCTCTATATATATATATATATAGTCTGGCTAAATTGCTTCTGGAAGCACTTCGACTGAAGTGCTTACGGGATCAAATTTTAGTATTTGATGTTCAAACAACAAATCCAAACCGTTAGATGTTCAATCTATATTAAAATGTGCTTGGAGACCAAATTTTACATTTTTTGGAATTTTTTTACTATTTATTAAGCTTGTTTGAAAATCGCTATTTTTATTAAATTTCTGCAGCATTGAAAAACAACGGTTTTCAAACCAGCTTAATAAATAGTAAAAAAATTCAAAAAAATATAAAATTTGATTTTCAAGCACATTTTAATGTAGATTGAACATCTAACGGTTTGGATTTGTTGTTTGAACATCAAATACTAAAATTTGATCCGGTCGAAGTGCTTCCGGAAGCAATTTAGCCAGACTCTATATATATACACACCCTTTTTTTTGACACATCTTGACACTGTTTTTTTATAGGTCAATTTTGCGATTTCAAAATCCAAACAGTCGATCTGAACCGTTCAACATGATCACCATATTAAAATGTGCTTGGAGATCAAATTTTACATTTTTTTGAATTTTTTTAAGATGGTTACAAAATCGTTGTTTTTCAATGGTCTGAAAACAACGATTTTGTAACCATCTTAATAGATAGTAAAAAAATTCAAAAAAATATAAAATTTGATCTCCAAGACCATTTTAATATATCCATCATGTTGAACGGTTTGGATCGACTATTTGAACTTTGAAAATGGTAGGTGTCAAAATGTGTCAAAAAAAGAGTGTAATCTGACCCCTCCTCATATATATATTATCTGTCATGCATTTCTTCTCCTAAATATTGTTTTTGTTTTTTTTTTTGATGTAATACTAACATTCTGATTCTGCAATTCTGCATGCGGATGCATGGATGAACAGCATCCCACAACTAGTTTGGGTGTTGTTTTTTCGGTCAAAGTATATATTTATTCTTGTAGGAGAAAGTGTTCATATGAAATGCAAAAGGTATTTATTTTCATCTATATAAAATCAGAAGAAGTGAAAAATTGTCAATTTGAAACGTCCACATTTTTAAGAATACAATCCACTCAACTGTATCCTCTCTTCAAAACGCCTTACACATACTTAAAAAAAATATTTATACCAAATATTTGTGCTACACATATGTTTTATCTGAATTTTATCAACTCTTCTACTTATAATTATCAATGGTTTGTCTGAACTACAAGTATATTCTAAATACTAATTAATATCATTTGTACATACATTTCTTAAGAACGGCACGTTAGTTTTGTCCTCTAAAAAAAAAAATATATATATACTTCATTTAGAAAGTGTTTAGACTAAACACACATAATGTTAATATATTTCTGAAATGTAAATTTAAACAAATTTAAAAAATAGTGAATGAGCTGAGCCGTGAAAGGGAAAGGGAGGAGGCGAGGGAGACAAGAGGGTGGATAAAAGGCAGCCCAAGGGAAGGAGACTATGAGTGTCTCGTGGCGGATATAGCTTACCAGAGCAAAGGATGATGTATTTATTGCGGTAGAGAGAAGGATGCGGATGTGATAGATCTAGACATTCGTGTTGGAGGCGACTAAGTAGGAAGCATAGTGACAAATGAATAATTCGGATTCGGTTCAGCGGGGTCAAAATTTTGTGATTTGGGTAAAATTCTAAAATTCTAAAAAAAAAATTCGCATTTTTCTCGCGAATAATTCGTGATTCATGTTTTATTTGCAATAAAACGTATTATACGTTTTTTTGCATTTTATTCGGAGTTCGGTTCGGAAACGTCAAAAAAACGAATAAAACACGAATTATACCGGTATATTGTTACTATGGTAGGAAGTGGTGTAAATGAAATGGAGGGCATCAGATGATAGGGACCGGAAGCCGAGTAGAATGAGGAGGCAAAAATCACAGGCAGAGTGAGATAGAGGAGGCAAAAAACGTCTCGACTGAAACACAAAATGTAGATTAGAGGCACAAAAATTAGGGATAACAGTAATATTTTTATGTAGGATGGCAACTTGCTATCATACCCTAAAAAAAAAAAAATTATTTAATACGGACACTAATTACTTTATACGATAAGCTTCCTCCAAAAAATAATAAAGTTCCAATAAACTTAAACATAATAGTTAATTAGGGAGAATAAATTACAACAAATGTTGTTATCAGTGTCTCTGTTCAATTTGTTAGTATCATTAATTGTATTAAGTTTTTATACAAAGATAAATTTTCGATCTATATATAGTTACTCGAACTTTTTGTTTTTCACATTCGCGTTATATAGTCTAGTTGTTGGTTTATGTATGATCAGTGATCTATTTTGGTTTGATTAATTAGTAGTCTAAAATTTTGTGATTATAGTGGAAGGAAAAAAAAGAGGTAGCTAGTCTAGATTCTATTTTCATTCAGGGACGGAACTAGAAAATTTAGATTGGGGTGGCTAAATAAGTTATTTTAGTGTAATTTTGTTTTATAAGAGGGGCTAATATGTAATAAGTACTTATATAAATTATAAAATATAAAGGACTAAAGTGTTAATTTCTAAATTATGGGGTGGCTAAGCCACCCCTAAGCAATACTATGTTCCGCCACTGTTTTCATTACTTAATTTAGTATTTTGTTATATATAAAGTACGTAATTTAACTGCTAGATCTTATAGAGGTCGTTTCGACGTCAATGTTACACATCTCTAACTCGTGCATCTAATCACACTTCTAATTCTAGCACATAGTTATACTAATCAAAGGTCCACTATATATTTTATCATAATATATACAAATATTGACTCAAAATATTTTGACAAAACACTAATTTTAATCACACTAGCTATAATAGACCAGTGGTACGTACTTATCGGTACAACATTGCTGGAGTGCCACTCAAAGTTGGAGAAAGACTTTATACTATAATGCATTTATATAAAGCTTTTCAAATCACCCACGTTGTTTGTAAAAGTATATATGAAATATGAAATATGTTCCATCATTGCCATATAAAGTGGGTATCATATACGTACATTTATGCATAAATTTATTTTTTTTCATTGGAGAAATGATCAATGTCTAGCTCTAGAGAAGACCCACAAAACAAAGAGCCAATAATCAGATGGCTTTTTTCTTTTCATTAACCTTTGCAAATTTAAATTTCAAATGAGTAGGGCTGCTAATGAGTCAAGCTCGGCTCAAAACTCAGCTCAGCTTGTCATATAACTAAATAGGCTCAACTCGAGCTCGGCTCGGTTTTGAAGAAAAAAATCATGCTCAATTTAATGAGTTTGAGCCTTTAATTAGCTCGGCTCAAACTCGGCTCATAACTCGCGAGCTCAACTCATGCCAAGCATTAGAAAAACAAACATCAAAATCTAAAACTAAACATTCACGTGCTTTGTAATTATAACACTAAAACTAAACATTCATGAGCTCCGTTACTAAATATTAAAATCTCCGTTATATCACGTTTCAAATTCAAATTATAATACTAAAACTAAACATTCACGTGCTTTATAAAATCTACTAAAATTAAAAAATTTAACATATCATTTAGAAATATTCAAATTAATACCAAGCATTAGAAAAAAAAATACGAACAACATATCAATCTTACACAAGATAATTTGATAACCATCTCTAATCCATACTAAAAAATAACAAAGGGCTTTCATTTTGCATAGCTCCAATATGAAATGTTACCACAGCTCTCTAAAATTCATAAACCTCATATGCATATTCTCCAACTCATTGGCTCGGCTCGGACTCGGCCCTGTTTGAGTGATAAAATATGAGCCGAGCCGAGTTCAGACTTTATTTAATTTAAGATCTGGTTCGATATAATTTATTGAGTTGTTCAAGTCATTAGTAGCCCTACAAATGAGAAATAAACTAAGGAGAACCTTTGAAATGCAACTTTCCACATTTGATGATGCCTTTCCAGCCCAGTCTACTCGAATCGCCTTCACAACACATAACTAGCTAGCTATCACCACATGGTAAGACATGCCATGCCACCCAAATCATCACCAAAATTTATTATACATATGGTATCAGTTACAAATGCATCCTCATATAGTACTCATTTTGTAAATATGGGTTCTGCGTGCAGGATAACTTTCTAGGACATTTTCTTTGAAGACAAGTTAATTTTCATTTGTCCACTTTAATTAATTTACTGGAGTTTCCATATTTTTCTCTCCAATCATTCTAGTAAGGTACAATATCAAGGCAATATGATAAACACATTAATGTTAATTAATACAGAATAAAACATTAATTGGCGCAAGATGAAAGTTCTAACGATTTGTTAAAAGTTAAAACATATTAATTTAGTGACCTATTCTAATATTTTCATTTTCCATCTGAAAAGGAAAGAAACATGTTGCTAACAAACCACTTATATCACTACTCGAACCTTGTAATATAATTTTTTTGCAATTAAATTTATAGCAGGTGACTGCCACAACATAAAATATATATATTGTCATTTTGTTTAACCCTCATGGCCTCCAAAACTTATAGTTACAAACTTCTTTCATCATCATCAAAGCTTGCGCTATAATTTCTTAAGCTAGCAATGTTGCATTTAATGTACAAAAAGCTCTGTTGAGACGAGGTCCTTTTTTCGCAAGGTATAGCGAGGTTGAGACTGATAGATATAAGACAAAATTCAATGCAATGTTTTGAAGTTTTTTAGTTCAAACTATTATTTTTGTTTCTTTTGCATGTATAAATGACTCTCTCATATATAAAGGATCATTACATCCACTATGTACGTAGAAATAGAATTTCGAACTTCACATTAAATAAATTACTCTTTTGACCATATATCTTCTAAAGATTTAAGTTTATGATTTAACAGAAGAGCCTTTTGTTTTGCAACAATATTGCCTACGGAAAGAGTCACCAGACTGGACTTAAATTTAAATATACCTATAAAAGGGATCTGCATGCAAAAGTCACCGTCATGGACTATGAAAACCCTCAATCCAATACATGACTATTTTCTCAATATTAGACTTCCCTGAAGCTTCTCTTTCTCTCTCTCTCTCTCTCTCGCTCTCTCTTTCTCACCACCATCATTTCATGCAATAACCATGTTGGGAAAGAACCAAAATGGGACTAGTTATCTTCAGGAAGAATTGGATCTGCTCCAAAAATCAACCAACTACTCATCCGGATCCACAAGTGGTAGAAACCTATTTCGCCAGTGGAAATACAAGTTTCTTCAAGGCATGAGAATACACCGGTCACGGTGTGTCTTGTGCATCCAAATCCAACACATCAGTAACCTACCATTATCTGTAGAAGGTCGTGGGCTGATCGTCGGATGGAAAACCAAGGGTTCAAAGGGGGAGCACACAAACCCAGTCCATGTTAACCGAGGAAATGCATCCTTTGATGAGATATTCTTGCACTATTGTGGGTTTGAGGTGAGTGAAAACCTTAGGAGCTGTTTTATTTGGGTCTCGTTGGTTGACTCAGCAGATTGTGATCTAGGCACATTTCATGTTGATCTCAGCGAGCTCGCTAATGCCGAGGGTTCAAATTCAAGAGGTTCCAATTCAAATTCTAAGACAAATATGGGAGGGAAAGCAATGAGTTTTGTTCTTGGAGGGGTTGCCAGTGGTGCACTGCTAAACTTAAATGTGTACTGTAGGATGATGGATGAGGATTCAAGGGATGGTGCTGCTGGTATGTGAATAGTTTATATAACTTTCTGTAAATTTAAAATAGTTCGATGAATATTACTATATTAGGTGTTGATCCTTTTTTACCAGCTTAATTTGAAAGAAAAAAAAGATCTCTATGAATAGTGCATGTGTTTTGTTTCATCAGCATGGTCTATCTGGGGAAGTTGCCCTCACAAAATTTCTTTAAGCTTTGAATTAGCAACTATAGACCTGACCACATATAGAACTTTGAATTAGGATTTTACTTCAAGATAGAAAAAGAATCATATGGTCATGGATTGAATAGTAGTGCTATGCTAACTTGTATAAACTTTGAATTATTTGCATATACTCTCATTTCACATTTTTTTCACCTTTTCCACTATGAGAAAGAATGTTGAAAGCTATATCATTTTTCATTTCTCTATTTCCCAATATTTGCTGACAAGAACTTTCCCTCTGCCATTCTCCCTTTGATTACTTTTGTACTCATAGGAATCTAATTTATTTTTAATTATTTGCCTACTAATTCAAAGAGAATATTTGTTCATTAGGATAACTGTATCTTTTGAAGCTTTTAAAAGGCACAGAAAAATAAAAGGTACTCAATGAAAAGCTATAGAAGAGGTTTTAGTACATAAGATACTGAAACTTTATAGTTCTCTTTTGTTTAATTTTCCTCTTTTGGAGTATTAATATGCACACATTACTTTCATGACAGATCGACAGAAAAGCAAAAGCAAAGGCAAGTGCTTCTCGTGCCTCCCTGACCTCAGCTGCCTCCGTGCCCCACCTGTCACTGTATTGGCCAAGAAAATCCCCTCTCTCCGATTCGACCGTGGTGGCTTCATCACTATAGAAAACTCAGACTCAATGCACGACTCCATTCGCATCGAAGAAGACGAGGATGGGGGCTATATTACCATAGAAAAAGGTACCATATCTGCCTCATCTCGGTCTCGCCGGCCTCCTTCTGATAATTTAGCGAACACAACTGATGATGATGAAGAATTAGGTGGGCCAGAGGATGAGAAACCATGTCTCATGATGGATCTTCATGAAGATTTTGATTTAGAAAAGGTCGAGGATGAGTTCTTAACTATGCTAGAAGATAAGTACTGGAAGAAAGAGCGGGAATTGAAGGTCGAACCTTGGAGAAAAGAAGTTGAGGAGAGCTTGAATTTGACTTTGGATTTGAGTTTGGATTTGGATCTCGATCTGGATTTAGATTCGTTGATCAAGGAGGCTGAGATCGAGCTGGCAAAGGCTGAACAGTCTTGGAAAAGTAAGATCGGAGGCGTGGTTTTGGAGAAACAAGAGTATGAAGATTTGATAAAAATATGGGGTGCAAGGGAAAATACCTCTAGTGAACATTGTTTTGAGTATGGTTTTGGCAGTCCTATCTAAGATTAGAGGGATTACTGATAATAAGGTAATAAGGTGCATGAGTAATTAGCTCATTATCATTTATTTGTTATGATTTATCTGTTTCGTTAAAGGTTTGCATGGTATATGTATAATAACAAAAATTCTGATATATATGTTCGTTCATAGTTTCTTTTTTCTTTTTGTTTTCTTTACATAAAATATAATGCTTTTAAGATGTAGAAATGATATAATATTTGTTGAAGGGTAAGTGAAAAGACCCGCAAATGTGTAGAACTGATTATACCCAAAGAGGACAAGGTACAGTGAAGATTGTTTAGACAGCATATTTTCTGGCGACAACTGCTGGCCTAAAAGTAAGATGTATGACCTGTCTGACTATCCGTGTGTTGTGACTATTTTCATTATTTTGATCACAGCACAACATATCACATGAAAACTTCAACTTGATCACGACACAACACGATATATGAAAACTTGACTTGATCACAACACAACACGTGACCAAGTCACGACACGGCACGGTACAAATTTACATCCCTACTAGTCTTGGTAAGGTTACCTCAGCATTCAACCTGAGTCAGGAATGAGCATTTTTGAGATTCCTGGTCTAGTAGTTCTACTTGTAGTTTTTTCCCTTTTAGACAAACCTTGTTCCATTTTTACATAGAGATTTTTTATATAACAATACATTATTAAATTAATGAAGTTATGGGCGAAGCCAACCTATTCTGAGGTTAAATCTTAAATATATAGTGTATTCTCTGGATATGATTTGACAAAAACGGAAGGAGCAAAAGAATCCAGTAAGGTATATGACAATCTACCTAGATTTTCATTAATCACTCTGTAACCAATCAACCCTGAAAGTTGCAAAGAGACGTTGTAATCAGCAAATTACCTTTGATAACATGGCATTTGTTCAGACAATAACAACAACTAAGCAAAATACCCAAAAAAAGCAGCTCGGATACAATCAATTAAAGTGTCTTAAAAAACCCATTGAGGAATGTCTACACTCTATATCAAAGTGGGGCATCACAGAAGTATTATTTTAACTTCAATTCATGAAAAGCAGACGAGTTATTATAAATTAACACTATATTCCTAACATATCTTTTTTTTCTTCCTATAAGTATCTTAATACAAATTACAACAGAAGTTTAAAACAGGTGGGGTCTACCAACACTCCTTCCATAGTAATTTGAGCTTCGTATTATATCTCCTTGATGGTAAATGTACCCTCCAAATATTTTTTGCATCAAGAACAATGACATGTGTACTGAGCAAGCAAAAACTTCTATCAAGACTCTCTTTTTCTTCATTTCCAAGAAAAACAAATAAAAGGACAGGATCGTACTTATTTGGGAATAGCCAACTCCCATATCACCACCTTACCGTCCAGTCCTGCACAAACAAACACATGATATTGCCATTTTTGGTTGTATCAATAAAATTATCCTAGAGATGATAAACTATAAAAATATTTGTTAGGATAGACATGACTATTTGCCAACGTACAGCTGTTGCATCATAAGACCTCGAACACTAATGCTTATTATTTTTAGATACATGTGCTTTATTATATACATTCACTCAAGATATTCTAAGTAGAACTGATCAATGGATTGAAACTACCATGCACTCACACTAGGTGCAATGAGAGATATAGTACTTGTATGTAAAAGGACATTTTAAGATAGCATGAACAGGGCAGTTGAGCACTGGTCAGAACCCTACATTATTTGTGAGGTTGAGGTTTTCTAACCATTTTTCAGGACCAGTAGTGAACAAGTGCTGCCTGGACCTCTACTTAATGCAAATACTTATTATTTGGATATTGTTATTTTTTTGGAAGAAAAAAGCTAATGGCTCATGTTATTATTTAGTAATACACTAATATTTGATACCTCCGAACCTTCTCTTGAGAATTTCACTAACCTGAGGTGCTGAAGCGAGTTAGATCGGTGTTACCATGTTTCCTTAGCGGTACAATACATCTGACAAACCAATTATTTAGTTAATTTGATGGAAGCATAAGAAAGTCAACAGATAAGTTAGTGAATGAGTCTATGGCTTACATCCTACAGAGCGAAAGTCTCAGAATAGCTATTTACCATTTCAGGATTAAAAGGAGGATATTTTATCTTTAGTGCAGAATGTATATTATGGATATTGTACTAGACTCTACAGGGGAAAAAGCACCCTGACCTTAGTTTATCTTATACAAAGTAACCCTAGCAGTTTGTCCAAGCAACTATACAAAAATTGGGATCAAGTATGAGAAGCATCCGTTCTCCACTCTAACTTGGTTTGAAACAGAGATGAATTGCAATATACTTGGAATGAAGAAATAGTTGTGGCATTGGTTTCCTATCTCTTGCTACTTCCTATAAAAACTTGTTCTTAAGTTCTAAACAGACTTCCACTATCCGAACAATGTTCTTCTCATTTTCCAAATCAAATTGTGCAGTGTCAGACTGAATATATCAATACTTGCTTCACATTAAATATTCACAATCATTATTGTATGGCACAGACATGCCATCATATAATTTTGGCCATCCAAAATACGACAATAGGGTTTTTGGGTACTATTGACCATCTCGTTTTGCTCACAATCGCTCTGAGGATAATGGAACATATGAGAGAGAGAGAGAGAGAGAGGAGCATACGTGATGCAGTTTTCATGAGCACCTCCACGGGGTTTTGACGGCTCGACGGTGTCGTTGCTTGGCACTTGTTTAGATGACCCGTACAATTTTCCAAATGCTTCTGACAACTGCAATAAATATAGAAAAAAGAAAGTAAAAAGGAAGTTAACAAAATGTTCCGTTTTTCTTTCTTAGAGAGCTTGAGCCTATTTCATTGCAATGAAGTATTAATCTGATTTTTTTGGTGTCAATGAAGAGATCTATTGCCTACTAAAGAAAGTCTACATATCTCCAGAGGTTGTAATTTAATACATCCAGACTCAATTATTTTATACCTAATGAACAATTTATATCAATATATAGTTCCTGTCATGTGGAGGAAAAAAGGAAATAGCAATTTCAAGAGTTGTACAGTTAAACGCATCAATTTTAGATATGACATACATCATGTTCTCATGTTTAATTTTTCTGAAGGTTTACGTAGTAATAGAGAAGGAACCTCTTTCACTGTTATTCCAGTCAAAATAATTGAATTATAAGAATTGACAACAAAAGTGATCTGGAAAGCTAAAGGAAACCTAGTACCACCTCTTTTGATAAAAGTAGTTTTTAACAAAATAGAAAACTGTAAAAAGAACAATGGACAAAGCAAAATCAAAATGAATGAAATTGTACCTGTGAGGCTCTCGAACTTGAGGGAGCTGCCTTCCTCTGATCCAAGTACTTGGTAAAGCTCCTACAAGAAAAATTAATATATTGTAAAGAAACAAATTAAAAAAGCACTAATTTGGTATTGGCACATGTAATGAAAAAAAAAAGGACTGAGTTCATGGTTATATTACAGCATAAAATGTGCTAAGTTGAAGTACCATGACTGTATGTAACCAACTGTAATACTGCATTTGTGTCTTGATTAGTTTTGCTTCCAATTTGTTTTTTTTTTAAGGTTTGACAGTGGCCTCCAATTTGTTAATATTATGATTCAGACGGGTTTTTTATTGTAATCAAAGAAACAAAAGATGCACAGTAGGTATGTATGATACTTACCATAGTCCAGTATCATCAGATGTGAAGATCATTGGATTGCAATCAAATCCAACACCAACTACCACTCTATCAGATAAAAAGAGTATCTGAAAGTTTTTGGATTTTGTTAACCATCATTTTAAATTCATGAAGCAAAAATATTTCAGTTAATATAATAGAAAAGAATGCTGACCCACATCACGGAGAGGCAGATCCCGCAAGGAAATGCTTTGGGAAGAAGGAGTTGACTTTACATCATCAATGAAATATATCATAGAGTTGTGACCTGAACATCAAATAAAAAAAAATAAACGAAAGAAAAGAAGAACCTCTCACTTTTCTTTACAAAAACATTCAAAGGCTAAAAACACCCCCCTGCACTACTACAAAATAGAGGCAACAGAGGGAAAGAGTTGATAACTTATGAAAATTTGATCAAAAGGCGTATAAATAATATTATTTATTTTTATGGGTTAATAAGATATCCAAGAGATTTTCTCATTTTGAGGTTTTCAAGGGGAATAGAAAAAGATATCATCCGAGCATAAAAAAAAAACATTTGTGTTCTGGCAGCAAGATAAATTGTTTTTCTCATAAGTCAAGCATTCTACTATTACCTAATGCAAAACATGCAGCTTTCTGTTTTGTCATTCTTTTGTTACTTTAATTTTATTTATGTTCACTTTGGACACAATTGGCTCTAGTAAAGTACTTTAGTGACCAATTCTAGTCAGATCAAGCAGGTACTGATATATTCTTTGTATTCCACATCTAATAAGAAAAGGAACTTCACTATTCGATAGTTGAGAAATTAATGAGACATCTAACCTGAATAAGCCAGGATACTTCCGCTTGGAGACCATCTTACGCCAAATGTCCAAGTTGCAGACAAGTCAAGTTGAGCAATTTGCTGATAAAAGTACCCAAAAAGATGTCAATGAACTGGAACAATTATATACATTGGTTCTTATACATGACCTTGGTTCCAATGAAACAAAAAGTGAATTGTAACATTTTAACTTATTGGGCTCCAGCTCAATCAAAAAGACAAGAATTTCACACTTGGGTTCTTATTTTTGTTTTATCTCATAATTACAGAAGATGCAACTAAAGGTTAAAATGATTTTAGAAAGTTTCTCGTAAGATTCTAGAGCTTAATAGCTCATAAAACTTAACTTTGAACTGAGTAATAGTTGTACTATGTAACAAGCTTACAACTTCCATCACTATGATTTCAACAAGTTTTGTTGAACTAAGATAAGTTCTGTGCCTAAAAGACTGATTTGCATAAATTGAAGTATTGATATTACAAAAAAAAAAAAAAAAAAATTGTTTACTCCATATTTACATGGAAATGAAAATTAAACATAATTTAACCTCTCCAAATTTCAGATCACTGGAGCTTGATTCTGACTCCCTAAAGAAAAAGAAAAAGAAAAAAAAATGTCAGCCAACAAGTTATTTCTTACAAATATTGTTACTTGGTTTGAATCATATGTAGTTATAATATTACTTTGAATCCACGCCCTTGATAAATGTGGAAAAGACTTTACATTTACCATCAGTAGATGTTGTTGCAAGAAGTATCTACAAAAATAAAAATGAGTTCACCAAAACTATAAACTTGTGAAATAAAGAGTATGAAAGAAAACAACTGTGATATTAAGTCTAAGTTATCCATGTTGAAAATTCAAAATGCTATTGACATTATACTTTTCCTTTCGAACTTTCCCTTAATGAGAAGAACTTTTGTCTTCAGTTGACAAGAAAGAAATATCTTATACAGAAACGGAACAGTACAAACTTCAAAGGTTCCAGTATATGAACCAAAAGTAAAGTTTACATCCATCAATGCTTTCCCCAGTTTGAATTTTGTTTGGAATTTATAATTTACTAAGACAAGAGAAAAAGGCAATATGATAAAATAAAATATGACAATGAGGAAGTCTAGACAAACATTGTCAGGATGCCAAGCAACACTAGTGACAGAAGAATCATGTCTTTTCCTAATCAGTTTGCTAGCCCACCTGAAACAGACAAAAATAGTAATATTGAAATGCATTTCGAAATTCAGTAATAAAAATTGGAATGGATTTTGAAATTCAGTAATAAAAACAGAAAAACAAAAGCATCATAGTAATAAAGGTCCATGACCATGCAGACAAGGAGATACTTCCATATTTATTGTAGTTCTCTCCATCAACATCCACTATCTTACTTATTCTCAATTTTTATTACTAAAAGTGTAGACTGCTATTCTTGTTTGCCATTCTTTTATATTTTGTTAAGTGCTATCATGTGTAAAGGAGGCTGCAGCCAGACCATTAGTTTGGAGCCTTATTTAATCCTACAGAAGTCGTAATCACACAACAACAAAAAAAAGGTTCAAAAGAAGAGAAACAGCTAAAAAGTGTTTACTATAAGCCACTATTTATGGACATGGCCTTACTGGTCTAAAGAACCCACATGGTAATTGTTGAGATTTGTATCTTTGTTTAGGGTCCTATTGGTAAATAGGAATTATAAAGAAGTCTAGGGACTTAGTGGTAAGAATGTAAGCTCTATATAAACCCAAGAGGTCAATTAATAAAGTAACTTTTTTTGGCTGAAATTCTTTTGTAATTGATACGGATAATAGGTGTTGTAGAAGTTCTTCAACGAAAAAGTAAACAGTGCTTATAAACTCAGTTTTGAACTAGGCTCTTATCATACATTTGAAGTTTACTCACAACAAGCCTATAACAATGCTAAATATGACGTGAATAAAAAAGGACATCTTACATGGAAAAAAATGAAAACTTCAAAAGAAAAAAATGTAAATTACCAATCATTCTTTTGATCATAGTAGCATATGCAAATAGATTTAGCACCACTTCCTACAGCAAATTTGTTTTCTGAAAAATAAAAACAATAGAATTGTATGCATTAGTTAAATATAAGCTCACAATATCAGAAGCCCCAACTAAAATAAAGCAGAAACAAGAAGTGCTTAGTTGTAATCAACTATTTGCTACAGACATGGGCTGACAGTAAGGTAAGGTATCAACAATTACAATTGGCACCACTTCAGTTACCTCTTGGACTCCACTGAACACATAGAGCAGCACGGTTTAGCCTAAGAATGACAAGTGTTGGGTCCCACTCTGTTCCTTCTTTGCTCCAGACATATCTAAAAATAAAAAAATTTAAGAAAAATGCATCAGTTTGTATAGGTGTGCTTGTT
The DNA here is from genome assembly GCA_025461125.1 of Carex kokanica. Classification (NCBI taxonomy): domain Eukaryota; kingdom Viridiplantae; phylum Streptophyta; class Magnoliopsida; order Poales; family Cyperaceae; genus Carex; species Carex kokanica. The sequence goes on along the minus strand of JAJGRX010001503.1, from coordinate 437,952 downwards.
GTATTTACAGTGAGGGGTCAAAAGGAGCTTACGAATTCCTATCATGTGAAACAGTCACGATTTTGTTGGACTTCATGCTCCAGTCAATTCCACATACAATTTGATCATGCTACAGATGAAGGCATAGAAATATTTAAAAGTTAATAAAAAATCATATTGACATTCAATTAAGCAAGCAAATTTTGTAAAGCAAAAGGGAGATAACACATTGACATTCTCATAACGAAGGAATAAGTTTTTAATTCCACATTTTGGAGCAACTCCAGGAGGCTCATGTATAGGTTCAAAGACACTACTGATACCATACCAGCTTAACTCCAATTAACAGCAGCTCTTTTAGTTTGCTTTGGTTTATTCTAATTATTAAAGTATAGGCTCACACATTAGGTTTGTGATATTAACTGACGCTAAGATTCAATGAGACAGAAGCGTAATATTACAATCAATATGGGCAAGCTATTTACCAAGTACGATGCTATCAACGCAGATAAAAAATATAAGCCATTATACGAAATGTTATCACCACGGATATCTCAATTAAATGTGGCTCTAGCAATTAAGAGAGAGAGAGAATCATTTATGACTGTTACCTTGGAAAGAACATGCATTTTCTCCCACTTGTCTCCAAATAACTTATAAATGTGTACTTCACTGTTGTTGGGACAAAAGGCAACCACTGCAAGAGAAATACAATATATCATGAATGACATACAATAGGAGATGGCGATGATAATGATCATCATCATAAAATCAAACTTGTGAAATCCCTCATAATTCAAATGACAAATGCGAGGAAAATGTCTGAATATTGCACATTCAAGGCATGAGTTGGTTAAATTGAAGACATAGTTGCAGAATTAGAAGCTCAATTGGGTTAAATTGGGGCTTAATTGCAGAACTGACAGAAATGCTCACACAGCATTCTGGTGCCAAACCCAGTAAGTCCGGAAAATGTCCAGAATTCTTGCCGGGATCTCTCAAGAAAGAAAATAAATCTTATTTTAGTTTCACATAAGAAGGGAAAAAAAAATTAAGCTTGAGGAGGAATGATACTGCAACTTCCAAAATAACCCAGCATCTCTAACAAACAAGAGAACAATTAAACAACATCAGCCTCAAACTTTCTAAATTGCAACGACGCCTAAGGAGAAACTCAGAACAAAGCCAGCTAGAGAGAGAGAGAGAGAGAGAGAGAGATTACTAGTTTGATCGGGATTCCATGCGTGGCAAGTGATGCACTCGGCGAACTGGTGAATCGCTACCGCCGCCATCGCCTCCGCCCTGAGCTCAACTCCTTTTCGTGCGTCAGCTAAACTTTCAACCAATCAGATCTCGTTAGAAGGAGGGTTTATCAGTTTATGGCTCGGAGTCGGAGAAGAGTGCAACGGCTGACAAGGGAAGTCAGATCCGCAAGGGGAGAGAGTCAGAGAAAAGGGAAAGGAGTGTGTGACCGCTACTTTGAACCTACCGCGAAGAAACCAACCAGCCCATCCAACCGGAATTGTTTTTTCTTTTTCTTTTTTCTTGCTTATGCTACCTCGAATTGAATCCGACATCGGTTCAAATTCGATCCAATATCCCTTTTTTCTTTTTTTCTTTTTTTCTTTTTTGTGAAAGCATGGTAGTCGGTAGAGAAGCTACCAGCAAATTTCGATCCAATATCGAATTCGCCGACATTTTTAAAAATACCCTAAGTTAATTAAAAATTATTAAAAATACCCACGGTCCCAAATTTTTATTAAAAATACCCAAACCGGCCAATTATTGGCCGGACCAATTAAATACCCCAACCGGCCAATAATTGGCCGGATCCCATTAAAAATCCCAACCGGCCAATAATTGGCCGGCCCCGTGCTTTAATATGTTTTTACTGTTTGAGCCCCTATATTAACCCCAAATGTCACTCCTCTTCCCACAGCTTCTGAAGCGCCAGCGCCCGAGACCACAGGTAAGGTTTTTTTTTTAATTATTTTAATTATTTTTTATTTTTAAATGTTTGTAATTAAGGTTAATTAATTTAATTAAAATTAATGTTAATTAGTTTTAAATAGTTTAAATTCTTTTAGATTAAGTTCAATTAATTTGAATTAATTTTAGTTAATTTTAATTTTTTTTTAATTTAATTAAATTAATTGTAGTTGAGTTTAGTTAAGTGTAATTAATTTTCCTTATTTTTAATTAATTTTAGTTTAGTTTAATTAAGTTTAATTAATTTAAGTTAGTTTAAATATTTATTTAATTAAATTTAAATTAATTTTAGTTAAGTTCAGTTAAGTTTTATTAATTTTAGTTTTTTTAATTAATGTTAGTTCAGTTTAATTAATTTAAAGGAATTGTAATTAATTGTAATTAAAATTAATTAATTTTAATTATTTGTAATTAATTGTAATTAATTGAAATTAATTGAAATTAATTGTAATTAATTGAAATTAATTGAAATTAATTGTAATTAATTGGTCCATTACGTATCCACGTGTATATCTGCAGTAACAAACCGGTAATATAATATCAACAACAAACGAGAATTCAATAAATAAAAATAATACAAGAGATTTTAAGTTTTTACCTCTAAATCTCCACATCGGTGGAGTCTGCTGTCAGACCCGCGCTGAAGTGCCCACGCAACCTCTTCATCCTTAAGTGGAATTTCGATGTTCCACTCTTCTCAATGAGGGAGTGAGGATCAGCCCCCAATAGCTCCTCAATCTGAGCAGCAAACGTCGTGCTGTCAGATACGCCACTGACGGGGGTGCCACTGATAGCCAACCCCCACAAAGAACTCACGTCCTGGAGAGTCATTGTCATCTCTCCGAACGGCATGTGGAACGTGTGCGTCTCGGGACGCCATCTCTCAACCAATCCCGCGATGAGAGACGCGTTGATGACGCCACTCCCAGTCCGCAAGATGTCCACCATCTGGTAGAGGCCTAGATTGACAAGATACCGGTCCATCAACCGGTAGTATTGCAAGTGAACGCACCGCAGCTTCACATCTAAAATAGACTTGTCCTACATTGACAAATTTAATCCACATGGGGTTAACACATCAACACTTAAATTCAAAGAAATTTGAAAAAGTGAAAAAAAAAAAACATACCTCACGAGAAGCCAGTGAGACCCGGTGATCGCGGTGGGGCACCCACAGAAGAGGACTGAAATGATCTGTGCTGCTAGTCGCGATCGGCTCGTCAACTATAGGTGACAGTGGACGAAGCCTAGGCCGTCCTCTAACCATCCTAATTTCATTAATAAGATTCTGTTAACCGACGCTATGTGAACCGTAAATCATAATTGCAGTAAGAAATGTAAAAAAATGGCTAAAATAGGCTTAATTACACTAAAAAAGGATAAAGTATGATTAATTACTCTAAAATCGGTTAAAATAGGCTTAATAACGGTGAAAACCGCTAAAATAGGCTCAACTACGCTAAAAATGGCTAAAATATGCTTAGTAACGGAAAAAGAGCTAAAATAGCCTTAATTACGCTACAACAGGGATAAAGTATGATTAATTACGCAAAAAACGGTTAAAATAGGCTTAATAACGGTAAAAACCGCTAAAATAGGCTTGCCTACGCTAAAAACGGCTAAAATATGCTTCATAACGGTAAAAATAGTTAAAATAGGCTTAATTACGTTAAAAACGTTTAAAATAGACTCAATAACGCTAAAAACGGCTAAAATATGCTTCATAACGGTAAAAATAGTTAAAATAGGTTTAATTACGCTAAAAAGGGATAAAGTATAATTAATAACGCTAAAAACGTTTAAAATAGATTCAATACGGTAAAAACCGCTAAAATATGCTTTATAACGGTAAAAATTGTTAAAATAGGCTTAATTACGCTAAAAGGGATAAAGTATAATTAATAACGCTAAAAACGTTTAAAATAGACTCAATAACGGTAAAAACCGCTAAAATAGGCTCAACTACGCTAAAAACGGCTAAAATATGCTTTATAACGGTCACAACAGCTAAAATAAGATTAATTACGCTTAAAACGGAAATAATAAGCTTACTTACGGTAAAAACTGATCAAATAGGCTTACTTACGGTAAAATCTGATCAAATAGGCTTCACGACGGTACAATATGCCAAAATGTGTTTGATTTTGGTACAATAGGCTTAATTACACAAAACTATATTTACGTACGCTAAAATATCCTAAATGTACCAACATAGGCTTAATTTACCTAATTATGATAAATTTTCATATATTGGGCTTAATTGTTTTAATGATGTTAAAACATTCTAAATTTCGCAAAAATATAGTCAACAATGCTAATTATACTTAATTAAAAATACATTGACCTAAATCATAAACCGTATACCCTAAATTTGACTAATTACTCTAATTACTCTCTAATTACAACTATTTCTACACATTATACAAATTCTGGCAATTACTAACAAATTCTAACATTTTACAACTATTTTGCTCTAAAAAATAAATTCTAACAAAGGGCAGGGACTTACTTGCAAATCTGGGAAGAGAAGGAGAAATCCAGGAGAAATTGCTCAACCGAGGAGAGAGAGTGTAAAATTTGATAAAATGATTTGTGAGAGAGAAGAGGGAGTGTGCATGCCAATATATAGAACCGAATTAACTTCGGGTCCGGCCAATTATTGGCCGGTTGGGATTTTTAATGGGATCCGGCCAATTATTGGCCGGTTGGGGTATTTAATCGGTCCGGCCAATAATTGACCGGTTTGGATATTTTTAATAAAATTTGGGACCGTGGGTATTTTTAATAATTTTTAAAAATATCGGCAAATTCGGACTTCGGAGTCTATCTGAATGTCTTTAAACTGAACACCGTCGGTAGCTGTTTTACATCGTATGATTAACTTCCATCAAAATTACATTAATTGATTATAAGTTAAAACGTCGCTGTTAACTCTGTTCCATTAAACAAAAAAGAAATATCCTCTTTATTGCTCTTCCAAAATTGAATTTTATCAGAAACAGTGTTCTAAATAGCGGCGCTATAGTGTTTTTGGATTCTAAATGCTAAAATATAACATCAAAATGCGATAATTGAACTACGGCCGCTATAGCGTATAGCGTGTAGCGCAAATAGCATGCACTATGTATAATGGATTTTTTTAGCAATTTATATGAGCTTTAAATAAAGACTCAAAAAATTATTGATGAAAGTTTCTTGAAATATAGCAATTTGACTCTCTAAAAAGAGCAAACCGTCATGCAGCTTTATAATCTGGCACCCCACACACAGAGGCACAAAATTTGGAAGAAGCAGGGATCCTTCTTTTGGTTGCAACTTTTTCAGCTTAGGCCGGCTTTTGATGGCAGCGTGCAATGGGTGGTAGCTGATGGCTCTGCGATTTCCTACTGGTTTGATTCTTGGACCAATTCACCGCTGGCTTCCCAAACTACCCCTCATAGCGCTACCAGGAAATACTCACTGCAAACAGCGCTAAGCAATGGGCTATATGGGGGGCAATTCAGGCGTGGCCAAGGAGAGGACCGAATTATCTGGTTATGGGCAAAAGACAATGAATACTCGGCCAATTCGTTCTACAAAATGGTGGTATCTGCTGGGAAGACAAGGTGGGGCTACAGCTTCATTTGGCGACTAAAAATCCCCCCCACTGTCAAGGTTTTCGCCTATCTACTACTAAACGGAAGGCTATTAACTCAGGATATCTTGATACGCCGTGGTATGCCGGTTGATCCATCATGCGCAGTGTGCCAGCAGCGCATCTTGGAGACTGCATTACACATCTTCTTTCGGTGTAATCAGGCCAGCCGGTGTTGGGCAAAAATGAATTCGATACTAGGCTTCTCTATATTGTGCGTAGGTGACACGGTTCAGGCGACGGTGGACAAATCGTGGCTTACCAGTAGGAGATTGTTGTCCAGAAAAAATTGGTGTTCTTTCTTCTTCGCCATTTGTTGGTATATATGGAGAGCTCGTAACAAAAAAAAATTTGAGGAAGCTGGCACTGACCCGAATTGGATAGCATGGAATGCGTTCAGGGAAGGAAAGTTGTGGCTCAAGCTGTGTTGAATTGCATTATATCTTTCTAATTAGCGGTGGACTCGAGCTCTGTAGTTTGTGGGGTTCTTTTTGTGTGGTTCCTTGTGGTAGTTTAATTATAGGAGTCATTCAATGATGTAATGGTTGTTGCACAATAGTTGTATTAACTGATAGCCACTATCAGATTTTCAAAAAAAAAAAAGAGCATCTACTGGAGATTCTTTATCTTATCATTTTACTTGGTAACAAATTAGAAATATTATAATCCAACTACTTATTTTGAATCAAATTAAAAATAGTTAGATAAAAATGAGATTCCATCCCAACTTCGAATTAGAATCTAGTTGCGCCAATAGATATTCAAAGTCTAAACTATGACGAGTCTGAATAATCCTCTGCATTACCTCACACGGAGAGTTTAAATCCAGACCGTCTAATTAAAATCCGGATTAATCCAATCCAAGCCTACGAATCGGAATCAAACTCAACCGTTTCAACTAATGGAACGGACCATCTTTTATAAAGCCTGTACAGTCAAAATCAGATCATCTTTTATGGAATAATATTCTCTGCTGGTTCTGTTAAAAAAAAAATATGATTGAGTCTATGGTACTATGCATAGCACGGATTAGTCTGAACTACGGAGTCATATTTTATTTTAAAAATTCTAATGGTCGATCCGAACCGTTCAACGTGATCCCCACGTGAATATGTACTTGCAGACTAAAATTTATATTTTTTTGAATTTTTTTACTATATTTTAAGATAGGTAAAAAATCACTTGATCTGAAAATTCTGGACCATCCAAAAACAGTGATTTTCTACCTATCTAAAAAAAATAGTAAAAATATTCTAAAAAATAGAAAATTTAGCCCACAAGTATATTCTGATATGGAAATCATGTTGAACAGTTAGGATCGACCGTTAGGATTTTGAAAACTAAAATATTGATCCGTAATACAGACCAATCCATGTTGTGCATAGTACCATAGACTCAAAAAATATTCTCTGTTGGTGTTAAAATTTTGCAGTGCAAATCCGGCAGGTTAACCTGACTGGAGATTTGTCCAGTTTTATTAGTAGGGTATATGTCACCGATTTTTTTCATTTATACCCTCTGAAAAAAGAAAAATATCAAATATACCCTCATTTTTGTTTTATTTTTAAAAATGCCCTAACCGCCCAGAGGCGGGGCGGTCAACTTTTCCAACGAACCGCCCCCCGTGGGGCGGTCCACTGCCTAAAAAAAAAAAAAAAAATTCACCAAACCGCCCCACTGTGGGGCGGTCCACTAATTTTTATTTTTTTATTTTTTTTATTTTGAAATTTTGAGAAAACATGGTGGAGCAGCTTGGAAAATTGGTCTGTCTTAAAACTGAGTTCCAACGGTCCATCCCCTTTATGGTGGAGCAGCTTGATTAAGTTGAAAAGCAACAGATTAATTAATTAATTGAAGTGGAGTTTATGATAAGTGCCTTTGCCTAAAATTTAATTAGATCTCGTAATCATGATTCCAATTGAGTGGTTGAAGAACCTGACCCTCTTATTGCCTAGTTCACATAGGTTTGTAATTCATTAATTAATTGCTCTTTTTGCTGCAAACCTTGATTTCTTGCAAAATAATGGAACTCCTCAATAAGATGCATTTTTCTAGTACAGTTCTTCAAAAGAAAAAAAAAATGCATTTTACTCGAGTTCTTTGATAAATAAACATAATTAAATTAAATCCACCACAAAATAATCCTAAAAGTACCTATGTGCCTCAAAATTTTCAACAATGTTAAACTATTCCTATGGACCACTTTCCTTGAGAAGTAAAAAGCATTTGCATACAGAGATACCAATTTAAAATTTATAATAAATATGCAGTAACAATAAAAATTAGAAATGAACTATTTTTCCTTTTTGAAAAAGAAAAGAATCAAAGTACAACTTCAAAGAACACTATAATTCTACTTCCAAAACAGAGTACTGTACAGTGTACACAGCTACAAGAATACCACTGGGTGGAAAGTAAAGGTGGTGTATCTGACGAAGTCGAAAGCTTGCTCCGGCCTACGTCACGTAAACCCAAAAAGAAAAAGAAAATTGTAAGAAAAACATGCTTAGAAGGTTTGAGTGTTCACTGTTTATTTTCAACTTTCTTTCTGGAAGTATTTGAGTTTCTATTTTTGTTTTATTGTTATATATTTTTATTTTCACATTTTCATAAAGGGGATGGACCGTTGGAACTCAGTTTTAAGACAAACCAATATTTCCACCATGTTTTCTCAAAATCTAAAAAAAAAAATAGTGGACCGCCCCACAGTGGAGCGATTTGGCGATTTTTTTTTTTTAGGCAGTGGACCGCCCCACGGGGGGGCGGTTCGTTGGAAAAGCTGACCGCCCCGTCCCTGGACGGTTAGGGCATTTTTAAAAATAAAACAAAAACGAGGGTATATTTGATTTTTTTTCAGAGGGTATTAATAAAAAAAATGGGTATATGTCACCACATTTTTTAAGGTTTTGAGTTTGTTCATAATACATTATTTTTCTGTCTACTCATTTCACCTCTTCTTTTTGTAACAAGTAATAGTAGTTTACTAACAGTGTTAATTGAAGTTAATTATTGGATGCATATATAATTATCACAAATTAAAATTGTAAGAAGATCAATATCAAAATTAAAAAGTTTATGAGATTAATAATCGCAATTTGAAAGTTTAGGAGGTGTGTGCATGACCCCTTTGTTAATATTTATTATTGTATCAAATTCTTCAAAAAAGAAATTCCTAAAATAAGAATCCGTGCATGCTCACTGTCATGTTTTGTAGTGCTGCGCAGAGAACAATTTCTTTTTACAAATAAAAAAATCGTTTTGTCAGAAAATATATTGATTTTTTTTTTTTGCAAAGCAAAGATCGAACTATTAATTCGGTTCAGGTGCGGAAAAATCATGATTCAGTTCATCTTTTATCATACTTTTATATGAATGACGACACACAAAAAATCGAAATGGAAGGTCATTGAAGCATGAGAGGTGTGATTCGGTCACTCCCTCCCCTGTCTTTTTGAACGATGAGTGTTGTCAGTGTGTACAATGGGAAAGAAATCTGTTGTTATTCTCAAGGAATAACATGAACCTGTTATTCTCAAGGAATAACAGGAACCTGTTATTCCGATCCCAACAATCGGTCTTCGTTGAGAATTTGAGATTCACGTATAGTAAATTTGACTCATACTATCTACTTACTATATCATACTCCTACTCTATACTTTTATGTGTCAGCCCAACCTCATACTATATACTTACCTCATACTCTATTTTATTTTATGAACCTTAGGTATATTTAACCTCATACTCTATAGTTTATGTAATATACTTACTTTTTTCCTTAGCCTCATACTTTAGTTTAGGTAATTTACTTCCTTTATCCTGAGCCTCATACTCTATAGTTTAGGTGGTGCAGGATCTCATATCCTGCTTTTTGCCATAACCTCATACTCTGTAGTTTAGTGGTGCAGGCTATCTTATCCTGCTTTTAATATTAATAGTAATAGGTAGTTGATGGGATATATGTAATAAGTAATAATAATAGTATTCACAGTATAGGTTTTATGGCATACTAAGTGTTAGTAATTGTTAGTAGATATATAAGTATTATGATTTTAAGATCAATAATATGAGATACGTACTATAATAGAATTTCAAGATACATAATATGAGATACGTACTATAATAGGATTTAAAGATACATAAGATGAGATACGGACTCTAATATTAGGTGGTGTAGATGAATCTACTTTTTTTGAACGGTTGGGATCGGAATAACAGGTTCCTGTTATTCCCATGTAATAACAATAGATGTATTTATGTGTATAATGTACAAGTATGACTAATGGTGACCGAATCATTGATTCAGTCCACTCTGTCTTGAAGTGAACCGAATCAATAGTTCGACTCTTATTATTTTTGGAGAAAAAAAACTTAATGACAAATCTGTTTTTTATTTTCTAACAAAAATGGGCTGAGAAAGATAATTAAGCTCTAGCTTAGGAGTTTCACAATTTACAAAGCATACAAGCAGTCCAAACCAATGCACGAAAGGAGTTCTCTTGCTCAACCAAAACTTGCCAAATTAAGTCCAAAAGAAAATTGCCCCAAACTCTATTCTCTCCCTGGTCTATTTCAGCTCTTTAATTATTTGGTTAGTTACTCTCTAGTTAACAAAATTACATAGAACTATCTTTCTTTCTTTTTTGAAAAATAGTGGATATTTCCACCGATTTCATATTGAAACCATATAGAAACTATCCTTTTTTATTCCACTAATTGCTTATTGTTTAATTTTATGGTACTCGTATATTTTTTTTCGTATACCTAGCTTGTAGAAATAGTCGGTATTCTCATTCTCTTCGAAAATATTAATTTATTTGAACAATTTAAATTGTAGCGCGCGTATACTTCGCCACAGCTACTCGTTCCCTAATATTAATGACGTAGTCTGAGAAATTATTTCATGATCTGTTTAGCATTTGTTTATATATTTATGCACGTGTAGATAGGCTATCATGTTTTGGAAAGTAAAAATAGTGTTTTACTTTATACTCATGTCTCCATTTTCAAAGTTCAAATAGTCGATCCGAAATTCTCCACATGATCTTCATATTGATATGTGTTTGGAGACCAAATTTTACATTTTTTTGAAATTTTTTTACTATTTTTTGAATTTTTTTGAAAATCACATTTTTTCATTAAATAGAAAAATAATAAAAAAATTCAAAAAAACACTAATTTTCAAAAATTCTAAAAAAAATAGTAAAATTTTTTCAAAAAATGTAAAATTTGGTCTTGAAGCACATATCAATATAAAAATTATGTTGAGAAATTCAGATTGACTGTTTGAACTTTGAAAATGGAGATATGAACGGAAAGTAAAGCCTGTACAGTCAAATTCAGATAATCTTTTATGGAATAATATTCTCTGCTTTGTTAAAATTTTGATATGCAAATCCGGCTCACTGACCTGAGTAGAGATTTGCACAGCTTTATTAATAGGGTATATGGCACCACATTTTTTTAAGGTTTTGAGTATGTTCTATAATTCAATATTTTTTCTGTTACTCATTTCACCTCTTCTTTTTGTAACAAATAAAATAATAGTAGTTTATTAACAGTTTTAATCGAAGTTAATTGTTAATTGGATGCATATAATTACAACAAACTAGAAGTTTAAGAAGATAATTATCAAGATTAAAAAGTTTATGAGAACATTTTTTATTTAGAAATAAAAAAAATTTGTCATGAAAAAAATTGATGGCCTTTTTTCTTCAAAAAATAGCAAGAATCGAACTATTAATTCGGTTCAAGTGCAGAGCAACCGAAGCAATAGTTTGGTCTTACTTTTGTTACATCTTTATACGAATGGCAACTCAGAAAATTCAAAACGGAAGGTGATCGAATATGAGAGATGCGATTCGGTCATCCCCTCCCCCTTCTTTTTGAAGAATTTGTATCCTCCAAGTACTACAGAGAGACTGTTCCATGGAGTGATTGGATCCGGCCCGTTCTTTTTAACTTTGCACGAATCTCAAAGCACAAAAATAATGCCCCCTCCCATCTCCCGAATTATAGGCACTGGCTGAGAGTAAATCTGGACCGTAAAGTGATTTACTGTTCCGTGGGGTACCCGGGAGGATACTCATCCCTTTTTGAATGACATGTGTTGCCAATGGTGTACACTGTACAAGTATGATTAAGGCTGACTGGATTATTAATTCAAGCCATTATGTCCTGAACCAAATCAATAATTCGACCCTTATTATTTCTGGAGAAAAAAACAAACACTCAAATGACAAATCGATTTTTTATTTTCTAAAAAAATATTGCGCAGAGAATGATAATTAAGCTCAGTTTTACAATTTACAAAGCAAGCAGGCCAAACCAATGTACGAAAGCAAGGGTCCGGATCCCCTAAAGTAACTCAATTTTTTAGTTTAGATCCGGACCGTCCGATTTGAATCCAGGCCAATACGGCTCGAGATGGAGCGCACGGGGCCCTTTAATCTGACGGCCAAATTCAAAATTAATCTGACTGACCGAAACTAAACTAAAAAAATTGAGTTACTTTAGGAGATCCGAACTCCGAAAGCAAGAAGAGAAATCCTGATGTATACTTGACAATTTACATAAGGCTTTCAGCATGAAGACTTGTCCAAAACGGTAATTCGTCCGCAAACCGCATTTGATCCGGTCCCACTTATTTTTTCTCTTTTTTGTAAATGAAGTGCCACAGGAGTTCCTTTGCTCAACCAAAACTTGTCAAATTAAGTTCAAAAGAAAACTGCCCCAATCTCATTTTCTCCCCTATTTGAGCTCTTTAATTACTCATTTAGTTACTCTCTAGCTAGTTAACAAAATTACATAGAACTATCCTTTTTTATTCCACTAATTGCTTATTGTTTTATGGTACGTACTCGTATTTTATTTCGTTAACTGATTTGTGCTGGTTGTTTTTCTTTGTTTGGTAATTGGATTTTGTGCAAGAAGGTTAAATTATAGCGTACTTCACCACAGCTACTTGTTCCCTAATATTAATGGTGTAGTCCAAGAAATTATTTGATAATTTGTTTAGCATTTGTTTATGTATTTATGCACATGATATTATTATTATTATTTTGAAAATTTCATGCCAGTAGGCTTCTATTACACATGATATTATTTCAAAGTATTAAAATAAACTAGGTATCACGCGTTAAGCGTTTTTCTTCATGCACCATCGTTTTCTGAAGTCTTCTTGATACGTCCTATCTCCCGAGGAGAGTAGTCCGTATGTGAGAGGTGATGGGATGATCTCGCCCTGCCTCGAGATGGCAGTCCGAGATGTATGGAGTGTGTGAGAGTTAAAGAGCGAGGTGGGTGTAGAGAGATTCTGACTCTGACCTATGCGATATCTCTCTGTGTGTGTAAAATCTCGACCCCCGTTCAATGGGGATTTTTGCCTTATATATGCTTAATCATAACCGCTCCATAACCGCTATCTCGGTGGTTATCTCGCCTGAAGGCGGTGAAGCGGTTATTGTGACCACGTTTGGTGGTTATCCCGCATTAAGGCGGTACAGGCTTATTTCGGACCGAGTTCGACCTTTGCAGGGCCTTCGGCCTGTTTCTGTGTCTGGGTTTGTTAAGTATCTCGGGCTTTGGGCCTCTTTACCTTGGCTCCGGGCTGGCTCCTAAAAGGAGATCCGAATCCCGGGCTTTCATAGGCCTAAAGTTCATTAATAAAGGGCCTTGGGAACATGGCCCTATCACTTCTGACCAATGTTAGTGCACACGATGACAATAGAAAAGTAGGAACTATATTATCCAAAGTAACCAAGTTTCAAAATTACAGAGGCAAAAGGAAAAAATATATATATAGTATCCACAATAACATTTTACTCTGTAACTAGTTAATTTCTCGTCTCCTATATATTTTCTATATTCGTCCTTTAATTTAAAGCTGCATGAAATTGGTTAATTAGTCATGATCATTCAAAAACAAGGAAAATCATACTGCAAATATAAACCCAACCTCCTACCTAGAGGCTGAGAAACTTAGAAAACTAGCTACCCACAAATTTTCGGTAATCACATCACAGTGCAAGCATTTGGGTTCTCGTCACTGAGAAGCTGAGGGGCGGGCACCATGTAGATATGATGGTCGCACTGGTTGCAGCAACACGATCCCCTGCCAACTTGCATCATCTGTCCATTGCATTTCTTATCTGTCTTTGGTTCCACGACCTCCGCTTGCCTTCGGATCTTCTTTGACACGTACTCGGCAAATCCTTTTGTATTCATGGTGCCTTTCACTGTGATGTGGTTCTTCTCACTGTCTACCGTTACTTGCTCTACACCTAGAGAGTGAAAATTAAAAGATAGACACGGAGAGAGCGCGCTGTTTCGGTTACAATTTTATGTGTTGAAATGCTCAAATTTCAATGGACATGCGTTTAATTTACAGTGGATCACATTCTAATCAGTACGTTTTTCAATAGAAGTATGCCACCGAAATCAAGCAATTTAAGCCAAAAAAAAAACTACCTTCAATCTTCAGGATGGTGCGTTTGATGCGCCTGATACATCCATCGCAGTGAAGCACCACCTTGAGAACTAGTGTGTTCTTCTCACAAAATGTTTCAAAAAGAGAGAGAGAGAGCAAGAATAATCAGGTCCAAATTAATAAATTAAATTAAGATAATTGTAGTCAAATTAATGATTGAAAGAGGATGCAGGTTTGTACTTGGGTAACGGCTTTCTGGTCTTTAGCAGAACAAAGAACCTCAACTTTATGTTTTGTCTCCTTCTCCATCTTATCACGAAGCTTCCAAGGATTCATGGTCCCCACTGCTGTCACTCTGTTTGCCTTGCGGTCAATTTTTAACTCTTCAAGTCCTATTAATTTAAACCCCCACAAAGATTAAATATTCAGTAAAAAAATTACCAAATTAGCAAAAATGAAAACAAATAAATAACACGGCAAAACTGTCAGTCTGTTGGCTCTGCTCTCAAAAGAAAGGCATGCATTTCTGCTTTTTGATCTGCAGCTATACTTTTTGACCAGTTTCTATATGATAATTAATCTCAGAGGTGTTAGTCTGTCAGGTCACAGAACACACAAAAAACACACACGCATATTTGCTTTAAAAAACACACACAAAAAAGTCAATTACTTTTGCTAATAAGAAAATGAAAAAAAAATCTACTTTTAAAATACAAAAAAATTTCAAATCTTAGATGGGCTGAAACACAGCTTGGCATGCAATATTACCAAACTCTTTGATATCTACTTCAAAAAAGTAAATATAAATAACAAACTGTTTGCTAAATCTATAAAGAGAAAACGAAAACCCATATATATTTTGAGCAAGTATCAGGAAAAGTCATCATATACATAATTTTTTGTCCATTGTAACAGATCTGAAAAAGAAAAGAAAAAAATCCTGCACCGAAAGTTCTGAAGTACAAAATGTAGAACGATATTTTGAGATGATGAAAGATAAGAGAGATTATATACAAAGTATTCAGCTTAGGAAGAAAATTTCCAAAACATAATATTTGTTTAAGGAATCCCTTCGATGTGAAGTATTAGAAAGTAGAAACCCACCTTACAAGAGCAATATCTAATTAATAACATCATCGATCAACAGCTTGATATCAGTTTAGATTTTACAGAGAGAAGAGAGCGAGGAGATAATTATATACCTGGGAAGCACTTCGTTGACTGCAGAATCTCGTCAACACACCCGTCGTCGTGAAAATCCACCTCCAGCACTGCCACCACCTCTGCTCTCCTACACCCTATCATCTCTCTCTCTCTCTCTCTCTCTTTGAAAAACCTGGCAGTGGCTGCCTAGGTGCTCTCTCTCTCTCTCTCTCTCTCTCTCTCGTTAAGTAAGAACTAAGAAGAGGCTGGTCCAGTGAGAGGCGCGGGACGGGGTGTATATAGTGGCATGGTTTTTCTTGATCATTAGGATCAGCTGTGACAAAATTACAGTTATTGCGGTGTCAATGATTCAGTTAAGATAGATTTTCATGTACAGATTTTAAAAGAGTAGTTTTCACTTCATGCAGCGCAAAGACTTTAGAATCAAAAGAGGGCTTCATAAGTTCATATGGTTTGTGCGCTGCATAAAGGGGAAATTACTCTGTTAAATATTTACCCCGATTTTCACGCATAAAGTGTCTGCCACGTTAGTGAGGTAAAAGGTCGTAGAATATTTAGGTTTATATACACAGGACAGGAGCAACGATTACTGGTGCTTGATATCGTCTCCCAGTTCAAAGCCCTTGGATAATCCTACTTCATTCTACTAATTTTAACTCCACCGTCTCCACACATTTGTAAATTGCAACTAAACAGTCGGATGTCTTCCACGTGGTTTTAGTTCAAAGAATGTAGACCAACTCTGGGGTAGTTCTATATTGGGAATTTATCCTGCTAGTACCCGCCAAAGATTGAAAGTTTTCACATGTGAGATTTGAGATTTCCTTTAAACAGCCTATTTATGTTACGAACATTTTAGTCGACCAGACTACCACCATTTTCGTCACTTTTTCCTTCTATTACACGTTAATTCTCTATCACGTTAATTATAATTATCTACCAGAGGTAGACACAAAATGTTAATAATAATAAAATTTTAATTCAAAATATTAAAAGTTACAATATATAGTGTTAGTTTACATATAAAACAACAAATATAATAATACCTAGTTAGTCAAATCAAGTTGATAACGGTAAATCGAGCTTGCTTCTACGAGTCTTCATCTTTTTAAAATATTTACATAATTTTTTCATGAGGAGGGATCGGATTACACCCTTTTTTTTGACACACTTTGACACCTACTATTTTTAAACTACAAAAGACAGGCACTTTTCGCGAGGATAAAAAGTGACTTTTTGCGACGGAGTACCGTCATAAACGTGCTTTTTCTTTTGCGACGGTACTTTTAGCGACGAAATTCCCTCGCGAAAAGTGCCTACTTTGTTGTTGTAAGTCCAAATAGTCGATCCAAACCGTTCAACATGATGGATATATTAAAATGTGCTTGGAGATCAAATTTTACATTTTTTTTAATTTTTTTACTATTTATTAAGATGGTTACAAAATCGTTGTTTTCAGACCATTGAAAAATAGCAATTTTGTAACCATCTTAATAAATAGTAAAAAAATTCAAAAAAATGTAAAATTTGATCTCCAAGCACATTTTAATATGGTGATCATGTTGAACGGTTCGGATCGACTATTTGGATTTTGAAATCGCAAAATTGGCCTATAAAAAAAATAATGTCAAGATGTGTCAAAAAAAGGGGTGTAATTGTGATAAGGCCATAAATAAAGGCCTCGTAAAGCCCTTCCCAGAAGCCCACTTAAGTAAAAAGCCCAATAAACGGTACATTCGGCCTACCAACTTGATCCGCAAAAGACCGGAAATAAAGAGCTTAGTCGGTTGTCCGGGACTAAAGAAATATCCCGGAACCGGATAACCGACAGGAGGGCCCTATAAATACAGAGGGAAGTCTCTGAAAAAAGGGGACCGCGAAAAAAAGGGAACACGCACACAAAAAAATAGGAAAGGAGTATCTAGAAGATCCAGATCTTCCTTTAGGCAGAAAAGGGAGAATTAAAAGAACTAATAAGCTAAAGTTAGGAGTTTCGGCTTAAGTAATAATAATCCACCACTGCGTTCTGATTAAGCCAATATCGGACGTATCAAATTGGATCCCTCCTCTTTTTTCATTATCAATACCATTGAACAAATCATTTCTAATATAAGTAACCAAATAATCATTCAACTGTTGATATGTTATTTCTTAATTAATTTTTCACCACATTCATTGTCGAATATACCGTTTCAACATTAGCGGTAGTCATCAACAATATCAATGTCATTTTCGCTAATTTGTAAAGCAAGAGATAAATAATGTGTTTTTTCATGTCCACAAGTTTTGAGAAAGTTCAACTAATTCCTTTACCTCAAAATCACTATTAGTTTGCAATGTAAGCTCTCATTGGTTGGTTGAAATCCGAGAGATAGAATTGAGCAAGTTTAAGTTACTTGTCTTAGTTAAATGATGAAAAAGAATTATTCGGGTCTAAACATGACATACACATAAGAATTATTCTCGCATGGACGAAATGGGGGTGGTGATACAAATCGTCTTTTTTCTCTCCTCTGACAAGTGGCGACACAAAATTAATGCAAATCGCCTTTTTTTCTTTCTAGCGACGCAAATCAATTTTTTTTTCTTCTTCTGGTGAATCGGAGCGGAGTACCATACCTCTCTTTTCTCTTGGCGAATCATCGATTCTTTTGAAGGAGCGAAGGAGCGGACCAGACCACGTCTTTTTTCCCTTTATTTTCGGCGAATAGTCTAGACTAACTTTCTTTTCCGTGCGATTTTATTTTGTTACCGTGAATTAAATTCAAATGTAGGCCTTATTCCCATTCAAGAGTAGGCACAAGTATAAAATACCATTAAGTCTATTTTTTTCATAATTTTTGTCTACCCCTGGGCCTCTTTGGATCTACCACTGTAATTGTGTCTATGTTGCAATGTATAGCATGGATTGGCTTGTACTATGGACCAATATTTTCATAGTTCAAATAGTCAATATGAACCGTTCAATATAACCTCCATATAAAAATATACCTGCAAACCAAATTTCACATTTTTTTTTTTAAATTTCTTTTACTAAACCTTCAAAAAAAAATTACTAAATTTTTTAGATAGGCAGAAAATCACTACATTGTACTCCGCACATGGTTGTAATATCATAGATTTTTTTTTTTTTCAAAAGTGGGGTGTAATATCATAGATATAATCTTGGATTTTTTTTTCAAATTAAACACAATTAAGTATCTTTTAATGGAACTCAACATAATTATATTTTTTTGTCAGGA
Source organism: Carex kokanica (assembly GCA_025461125.1). NCBI lineage: Eukaryota > Viridiplantae > Streptophyta > Magnoliopsida > Poales > Cyperaceae > Carex > Carex kokanica. The sequence continues at coordinate 419,519 of JAJGRX010001503.1, read as the reverse complement.
TCAGGGATCGATTTGGTTCCGGTATTTCGATGCATCTTTGCTGGATGAACCCACAAAATGATCGACCTATTTAGGTTAGGAGTGAATCTACATGCTTTCTGCAATGTGTATCGGTAATTTAAGTTGTAGTCAGTAGGGCAACATGTACGACCAAAAATACATTTTCTTGCATAAATCTACGCAATATCGAAAGAAAATCTGCATAGATTGAGGATGGAGCCAGAATTGAAGTTAGAGATAGGCAAATTAGGTCCGTAATAGGGAAATTAATTATTCAGTGATAAGCATATTAGTTCAGAAATAAACCCAGTTCAAAGATAGACACAGTCCAATCCAAATTCAAAATGTTATTTTTCAAAATTCTGAATAGGCAACTGCTTGCTCCGCCTCTAACTTGATCTGATCTGAATTTCCAATATAAGCAGCGCTCCGTTGAATGAAAAGCCCATAGACCGAAATAGACTTATAGTCAAGGTATTAAATAGTTAAATTTGTTGTATAGGCCACAGACACGGATCAGTACGTGGGATTTTTAATGTTCTCTCTTCATTTTTTTTTTTCTTTTGTAACCTGTGGACCGGATAATTCAAATCTGCAAGTTTAAGTTCGGAAACTAGTCGATCAAGTTTTTTTTTTTTAGTATAGTTGCTTCGAATTGTTAGTTCGGACAAAATCAATTTTACAGTAGTAAATTAAATTTTCTTATAGGGTTGGTTGGTCAAATTAAACTGTTCTCGGATTTAGATATTTGTTGTCCTAGACGAATTGAGTTTTAAATTCAGGTCAATTTGAATTTCAAATTATTCAAGTGCATTGTTATTTTTTGAGAGATTGAACACTGAGGAAGAAAAAGCTTGAATCTTTTTGTATATTTCTGTTATGTTCTATTTTACAGCATAAATTTTCATCTATATATTACAACTTACCAACGGTTAGAAATATTTTACCGTTGGTACCTATTCTAATTACAATTTGGTACAGCTGTACCTATTTAAACTTTTGCACATATACCCTTGACCTATGATGAAATTATTTCTTGAGATCATTCTTCAACACCCCCCCTCAAGCTAGGATTGTAGATGTCGAATAATCCTAGCTTGCTTGTGATTTCTTCAAATGGTTTAGGATCTAATCCTTTTGTAAAGATGTCCGCTAGTTGATCATTACTTCGAACGAATGGTGTTTCTATTTCCTTGGCTTGCACCTTCTCTCTAATAAAATGACAATCAACTTCTATGTGTTTGGTTCGTTCGTGAAATACGGGATTTGATGCAATGTGACGTGCCGAATTGTTGTCACAATACATCTTCATGGGTAGATCAACATTTAATCCCATATCTTTAAGCAATTGTTTGAGCCATATTAGTTCGCTTGCGGTTGATGCCATGGCCCGGTATTCCGCTTCTGCGCTTGATCGTGCCACGACATTTTGCTTCTTGCTTTTCCATGTGACTAAATTCCCGCCTACAAATGTGCAAAAGCCGGTGGTGGATTTTCTATCAAAGCTACCGGCCCAATCTGCATCGGAATAGCCACAAATTGCATTAGAATTATTATTTTTCATCCATATGCCCTTTCCGGGATTTCCTTTTAGATATCTCAAAATTCGGTTTATGGCCTCTAAATGTGGTGTTCTTGGTGAATGCATAAATTTACTAATTTGACTTACCGAAAAAGAAATATCCGGACGAGTTACCGTAAGATAAATCAATTTTCCTACAAGTCTTTGAAATTGGTTTATGTTTTCTAAGGGTTCACCATCCTCGGTATTTAATTTATACTTATTATCTATTGGTGTAGAGGCCGGTTTACAACCTAATTTACCGGTTTCTTTTAACAAATCTAAGGTGTATTTTCTTTGAGAAATTAATAGACCTTTGTTTGAAAATGCTACTTCTATTCCTAGAAAATATTTTAAATACCCTAAATCTTTAATGTCAAATTTTTCTTTTAATTGGGATTTAATTTTTCTAATTGCTTCTAAATTGTTCCCGGTAATTATTAAATCATCTACATATACTAACACAAGGGTTGTATTTTCTCCTTCATTTTTGGTAAACAATGAGTGATCGGCGTTACTAATTTTGAAATTGCAAGAAACTAAATATTGAGATAACTTGCCATACCATGCCCTTGGAGATTGTTTAAGTCCGTAAATTGATTTGTTTAACCTACAAACAAGGTTAGCATTTTTTTTCTTTTATATGACCCGGTGGGAGGGTCATATAAACTTCTTCCTCAAGAGTTCCTTGAAGAAATACATTTTTCACATCCATTTGATATAAATTCCAACCGTTATTTACGGCAATAGAGAATAAAACCCTAACCGTATTCATTTTTGCAACCGGTGCAAATATTTCATTGTAATCTATACCATAGGTTTGTGTAAATCCTTTGGCTACCAACCTTGCTTTATACCTTTCTATGGTACCATCACAATTATATTTAATTTTGTAAACCCATTTGCACCCAACAGGTTTTTTATTTTTTGGTAATGGAACAATTACCCATGTTTCATTTTTTTCTAGAGCTTTTAGCTCTTCCTTCATGGCTTTATTCCAATTTGGTTTATGGATGGCCTCTTGGTAATTTTTCGGTTCTATTTCTTTTTCTATAGAAGTAAGAAAGGCTTGGTATGAAGGCAAAATTTTTTTATATGAAACAAAATTTTGTATAGGGTATTGGACGGTGTAAGTCACATAATCTCTAAGTCTACTCGAAGGTTGTGATACTCTAGATGTTCGTCTAAGTCCCGAATCATTTACTACCTCGGTCTCATTTATATTATTACTATTATCATCGATTTCTTCTTCGACATCACTTGTATCATTTTCTTCTATGTTATTTTGAGCAATGTAGGGTGTTACCAAATTTAGTGTTTCATTTTGAATTTGACTAGACATTTGAATTTTTTTGAAATATGGCTCATTTTCAAAAAATATAACATTTCTAGAAATAAATAATTTTTTATTAATAGGATCATAACATTTGTATCCTTTTTTAAATGATGAATATCCTAAGAAAATTGTTTTAGTTGAAACAAAATCTAGCTTATCTTTTCTTTTAATATGCACAAAACTTTTACATCCAAATATTCTTAAATGGTCGAAGGTGATTTTTTGTTGGTAAAGAATTTCTAGTGGGATTTTGTTTTCTAACCTTGAACTTGGTAATCTATTAATTAGATGTGTAGCGCAAAGTATGGCATCCGACCAATATATTTTAGGGACATTGCTTTGGAACATCAATGTTCTTGTCATTTCTAACAAATGTCTATTTTTTCTTTCCGATACTCCGTTTTGTTCGGGTGTATTAATACAAGTAGTTTGATGTATAATTCCTTTTTCTTTAAAAAATGTCGAAAATTTTTTGTTTACAAATTCCGTTCCATTATCCGACCTAAATATTTTTAATTTGGCATTAAATTGATTTTCTATGAGACAAAAAAATTCTTTAAAGATACTAAAGACTTCATTTTTTGATTTGAGTAAGTATAACCAAGTGGTTCTTGAAAAATCATCAATAAAAATAACAAAATATTTAAATCCATTATATGATTCAATTGGGGCCGGTCCCCATACATCCGAATGAATTAAGTCAAACATAGCTTCACTTTTGCTATTGGAATGAGAAAAAGGAAGCTTAGTTTGTTTTGCTAATTTACAAACTTCACAATTATCACAATTTAAATTTTTACAATCCAAAATATAATTTAAAATCTTGTTGGAGGGATGCCCAAATCTTCTATGCCAAAGGTCGATATCGACGGATTTAGCGGAAGCACAAAAATAATTTTTTGAATTCAAAAAATAGTGTCCATTTTCATGAAATCCTTCACCAATCTTCGTCCCGGTTTCCCGGTCCTGAAATACAACATTTTTACGAGAAAATATTACATCACAATTTAATTCTTGTGTTAATTTTTGAACGGAAAGTAAGTTTATAGGAAAAGTATCTAGATATAGCACATTGAGTATTTTTTTGTTGAAAAATATAGTTTCACCTATACCATTTATTTTAGCCTTCATACCGTTAGCTACCATGACAAATTGGTTGTTTTTGGTCATTTCTAAATTTTTTAGAAGTGCTTGGTTGCCAAACATATGATCCGTAGCACCACTATCAATGATTATTCTATCTAATAAATTTAAATTTTTTGAGTGTGTAGAAATACCAGAAAACGAATTATTTTGTTGGGCTAGCAACACGGACATCTGCTGCATCAATGTTTGTAATTGATCTGTTGCCACTGTTGACCCGCTTCCACTTGATCTTGACCCGCCAGCAAAATAATTGGTGATAGGGCCATGTTCCATAGGCCCTTTTACCTAATTTAAACTGGGCCATAAACGACTGGGATTCGGACCTCTCTAAGAGGCCAACCCGAAGTCATATGAAAGGCCCAAAGGTCCACCAAGTCGGGGCCCAATACAACGGCCCCCAATATAGCCTTAAATGGGGTTCATGCTAACCGACATGCGGGATGATAGTGGAAACAGCTGACTTAATGCATCCCATCCCTGTAACGGCTGACATAACTACCCACGTCCTCCATAACTGTCCGAGATAGCAATTATGGACGGACTATATAAGGCAGTGATTCCCATGAAGTGGGGACACTTTTTCCAACCACAAGAGAGATCACACAGGATAGAGTACGAATCTCTCACAATCAACCCCGAGTTCACAACTCCATTACCATCTCGGCCTGCCATCCTTTGGCAGGACGAACTCAACTCAGCCCAAGATTCCATACGGCCTCATCTCCCGAGATAGGACGTATCAATTGGAATTGGGCTTAGAAGATCCGGCCTGTGCTGTGTTCAATTTATGCGCCTCATGTAATTTTCTCAATTGAAGCACCTCAAATGCACACGGATCAACATGCGCAGCATGCTCACGCGTTTTGCTCAATTGAAGCACGTCAACCGCACACGGATCAGCATGCATCGCATGCGAGTCAACGTGGAAGCTAGAGTGGGATTTCTTATGCGCACACGGATCGGCAGAAAAAAATACTCCAGGCGCATGCGGCTCTGGGCCTTCATGCGTACTCACCTCACGCTTTTCAGCACAGAAACTCCCACGTGCTCCTCCTGCCTTTTTCGAATCCCACCATTTTGGCCTAAGATGTGGGTGAAGGAAATAACATTTCTCGGCTTGGTGACCTTCCTTTTTGCAGTGAGAACACACAAATCCCTTGGTATTCGGCCGATTCGAGTAATTTTGAAAGTTAGGGTTTTTTCCGAAATTGGGATTTTTGGCGGCGAAGCTATGGGTTTCGTGGCCCTCGCTGCCACCAGCTTGTGGACCTCCCATAGCAAGCCGTCGCCCATAGCAAGCCGTCGGCTTTCTTCTTGTTCCACCATGGTAGTGATTTGGGCGAAAGAGGGAAGAACGGTTGTTAAAAGAAGTTGGGATTTCACGGCTTCATAACTTGGATTGAGACCAGCGAGATATTGAAAGATTTTATCCTCTTCTTCCCTCTGGATAGCTACTGGATCTGTTATGGGTGGTCGGTAAACTCGAAGTTCGTGCCATTTCTTTTGAAGAGCACCCAGGTACTCTGTGTTACTCCTTGACCCTTGTTGTTCTTGTTGGATTTCTTGTTTTAATTGATAGATGTGAGAGTAGTTGTTTTGTCGCCCATACATGGTTTTTATGCCTTCCCACAGCCCGAATGCTGTTTCGTGGCCGAGGAATAGGTCTGAAATTCTTGGCTCCATGGATTGCATGAGCCATGTCATGACTCTGTCATTTTTTGATTGCCACTGCTTTGCTGCCTTTTTTTCATTCTCAGTTGCTTCGGTTGTTGCTGGCACGGGTTTTTTCGACTCTCCTGTGATGAATTCTAAAACCTCTCTTCCACTGAGAGACAATTTTGCAGAACTTGCCCATGAAAGGTAGTTTTGGCCGTTGAGCAATGAGTTTGTAAGTTTTGAGGTATTGGTAGCTTCTCTAAATTGCTGCCCCTCTGATGTCATTGCTTTATCGTGCTTTTGGTTTTATGGATTTTGATTTTGCTTGTGTACCAGTTTTGCTGGTAAGGTTTTGCGGGATTCTTTTCGGTCACAGAGACTGTTGCTCTGATACCATGTTATTTTTTGAGAGATTGAACACTGAGGAAGAAAAAGCTTGAATCTTTTTGTATATTTCTGTTATGTTCTATTTTACAGCATAAATTTTCATCTATATATTACAACTTACCAACGGTTAGAAATATTTTACCGTTGGTACCTATTCTAATTACAATTTGGTACAGCTGTACCTATTTAAACTTTTGCACATATACCCTTGACCTATGATGAAATTATTTCTTGAGATCATTCTTCAACATGCATATATATTTAGTTTTGAATCTATCAAGATTCAAAGATAGAGGCGGATTCAGGATTTTCGTCAGAGGGGGGCAAAAAAATATCAAATCGGGTTTAAATCTATTAACTAATTGGGTACTCGATAAAAAACAATACTTTAACTTATATTTTTCAATGCTTTGATTAGTAATTTCTGTTTCTCTGACTTATAATTCTAATTACCAATCAAAATTCAACAAATTTATTTCAATTTTAAACCTAAATTTAATCTGAATTACAAATCAAACGTCCAGAGGGGGGCAAAAAAATTTTGAAGGGGAGCAAAGTCAGTCGGAACCAATAAATCTCCACTAAAACTCAAAATCCAGGAGGCAGCTGCTCTCCGGAATACATTGGGTCCGCCCATGTTCAAAGATGTGGATTAATCGAGTCAGATCTCATTTAATTTTGGACCGATCAAATTTTACCGCCTCTAATTGACCATATTATTTTATGATCAATCATGATATAATCACAATTGGTCAGAATGTATTACTTTTCGCTGCCTGATTCAAGCCATGAGAGGGACAGCCTAGCAAGATCTACCTGGAATAAGCACAACTGGAGAGAACGAACACAAGCCACGTTGATGCACCTATAATTTTGCTGTATATAACATGAAAATCCATTGAAAATTATTCTACCATGTGTCCATGAGCGAGCTCCAGACCAATTCACATCCTCCCGGTGGAATCTTTTACAAGTACTCGACGCTAGCCCGAATAATAATACTGCCCTGTGCTAGCCCGAATCTCAAAGCGGTTGAGAGTTAATCTCAAACCGTAAAGTGAAGGGAATATTTTACAGTAGATATCTCAGAGGATACGCACTCGACGCTAGCCAGCGACCCAAACCTTTTTTTGAGAAAATTTTACTTGCTTATCCCTAATTTCCTCATAAATTGCAACTACATTAGTATGTACTATGAATTGTATTCAAATCCAAACAGTTAATTTGAATCGCTCAACGTGATCTCCGTATAAAATGTATTTGGAAATCAAATTTTACAAAATTTATTTTTTTACTCTTTGTTTATATAGATAGAAAATAACTCGATTTAAAGTTTTGAACCATCCAAAACCAAAAGTAGTAGTATTCTACCTATTTAAAATAATAATAAAGTTTTAAAAATATAAAATTTGACCTCTAAGTATATTTTCATATAGAGATCATATTTGATAGGGCCATGTTCCACAGGCCCTTTTACCTAATTTAAACTGGGCCATGAACGACTGGGATTCGGACCTCTCCAAGAGGCCAACCCGAAGTCATATGAAAGGCCCAAAGATTCACCAAGTCGGGGCCCAATACAGCGGCCCCAATATGCCTTAAATGGGGTTCATGTTAACCGACATGCGGGATGATAGTGGAAACGGCTAACTTAATGCCTCTCATCCCAGTAACGGCTGACATAACTACCCACGTCCTCCATAACTGCCCGAGATAGCAGTTATGGACGGACTATATAAGGCAGTGATTCCCATGAAGCAGGGACATCTTTTTTCCAACCACGAGAGAGATCACACAGGATAGAGTACGAATCTCTCACAATCAACCCCGAGTTCACAACTCCATTACCATCTCGGCTTGCCATCCTTTGGCAGGACGAACTCAACTCAGCCCAAGATCCCATACGGCCTCATCTCCCGAGATAGGACGTATCAACCACCGTGGGGCCACGCCTTTGCTCATACAGAGAATTAGATGGCTCAACAAAACACATCAATTCCACTCCCACCAGGAGTCACAGTCCCGCTAGGTGTAACGATCACACCACCTCCCCTTGTAACCCCGCTTACAGGGAACCCCTCCCACAGTCAGCCTCATGCGGCGAGGCCTAACAATCCGATAATACGACCTTCTGGTCCTCAACCGACACAACCTCGCCATACAGGCCCCGACATTGCTACTCAACCTTTGTTTACCGAAGGGCATGCGAGTAGACCATTCTATACTGAGCACACACCGTTACTTAGTACTTATCATCCACCATACATACCGCACTACACACAACAGACGCCAGTTTACCCTTATGGCGCGACCACCTACACGCCGTACACCCCGATGTACCCCCAGTATCCTTATGCGACACCACCTGCACAATGGGGTCCGGGAGGCGCTCAAGGGGTATATCCCATGACAGGTCCAACACCCCCCTCTCAACAAATACCATCGCGACCTATAATCCAGACTGTACCACCAGCTGTGCCGGCTTCCCGGCCTTTGTCAGCAAACCGTATTCTAAGTCGGCCAGCAAAAATTCATCCTAGAGATCTGAACTCTCAGTTCGTAGATGTTCGAACTGGTAGTGAGACAGATACGCCCATCCTGCATGACCAACAGGTCCAATCCAAACGCCAGGACCAAAACATTCCGCCAACGGGAGCACAACCAGATGAAAGAAGACAGCAGGAAGGGCAAGGCGAAAGTAGGGAACCTGATCCCGAAAGACAGCCCCATGTTGAGCAACCTGAAGTTCGTCACAATAATGAGCGTGAATCAGCCAACCAGGGCAAAGGTTCCAGACCATCACGCCGAGAACAGTCTCGCTCCCATAGGGAACGCGAGCGAAGCCCACCCCGTGGTCGGGATAGAACTCGCCGAGATGATCGTAGGAGAAGCAGGCGATCACCTACCCCGCTCCGAGGTGTAAATATGGCTCAAATAGAAGACTTGATTCAAACGAGGCTCGCAGCTAAATTAGCCGAGATTGAATCCCAGAAGACCGGTGCCACCTCTCGGCCTATGGGGATCAACGATGGCCCACTCTCCAGAGACATCTACCGCCATTCCATGACGGATTTCAAGTATCCAACAACTCTTCCCAGCTTCCGGGGCAGCGGCGATACTCATGACCGCATAACTTCGTGTACGGATTCCTTGAGCGACTTCACCTCCTTGGAGCCACTGACGCCAGCATGTTCGATCTCCCTCCGCCGCTGCCAGAGAGCATTTTTACGGTGATTGACAACTCGAAAAAGTGTGAATACCACGGATTCAACGGGCACTCCACCGCAGAATGCCTCCAATTGAAGGACATCTTGAAGAGATTAGCCCGAGAGGGTAAACTAGTCGAATTTATCAACCCTGACTTCTTCAAAAAAATTTTCAAGAAATACAATGGTCAAGGTAAAGTTTTTAAGAAACCCATCCCATATAGACAGGATTACACGGGACCTCGGGTTGGTGAGGTCCGTCCCCAAACCCGGGATGGTCCCGAAACACGGCACCCAGAGCGGCAGGGCAGCCCTGTCATAAATGTGATCAGTGGAGGCCATCGCGGTACTGCCCGAAAAATCATACCACGCGACAATCGAAAACCGTACCCCACTGTCCTACCGGTCGAAACCATGAATGATAAAAAACGGCCTCGACCTGAGGAAGTGATATCTTTTTCCGAGAAAGACCTCGATGCAATTTCGGTCCCACATGATGATCCCATAGTGCTTAACCTCAAGATCAACACTCACCGAGTTAAAAGGGTGTTAGTTGATACTGGTAGCTCGGCCGACATCCTGTATTTACCAGCCTTTACACAAATAGGCATCAACACTCGCGCCCTCCAACAACGCATATCACCCTTGATAGGCTTCACGGGAGACGCCCTTCAACCTCGGGGAATGATGCCACTCAAAGTGACATTTGGTACATCTCCTCGGACAGTGGAAGTCATGGTGGACTTCCTCATTGTGAATGCCCCTTCTGCGTACAATGCGATCTTGGGAAGAGCGACCTTGAATAAAATCGGTGCTATCATTTCTCCTTCTCACCTCAAAATCAAGTTCCACACCGAAAACGGGATAGGGGAAGAATGTGGCCAACAGCAGGTAGCTCGTGAATGCTACATGACAACCATTCAAGGTCACGGAGGTTCTGTTCACCAAGTTGATCAGCCTGATGCAAAGACCAATCCACAGCGGTTGCGTTCTAGTACTGACTTTCTACCTCCAAACACCGACCTCGCATTGGACCCAGTGGATAAAGCTGAGGCGAAAGCTCCCCTTGAGCCCGTTGATGAAGTCGAGCAACTTGAGTTAGGTGATGGAAAAACACTTAATATAGGAAAGGCAATCCAAGGGTCGGCAAGGGCCGAGTTAATTAAATTCCTCCAAGAAAACCAATCTGTTTTCGCTTGGACTGCAGCCGACATGCCAGGAATTCCAAGATCAATTGCCGAGCACCGATTGCACATTAAATCGGGCTCAAAACCAGTCCGACAGAGGAAGCGTAATATGGGGGACGAACGACAGCAGGCCGTTAAGCGCGAGGTAACGAAATTACTTGACGCTGGTTTTATAAGAAATGTCGAATGTCCAGAATGGACAGCCAATCCCGTGCTTGTTAAGAAATCCAATGAAGATTGACGTATGTGTATCGATTATACCGATCTCAACAAAGCATACCCCATGGATCCTTTCCCTTTGCCCAAAATCGATCAATTGGTTGATTCCACCTCGGGACATGCTTATCTCAGCTTCATGGATGCCTTCTCCGGGTACAATTAAATCCGGATGAGCCAAGCCGATGAGGAGAAAACTGCTTTTACTACGAACTCGGGACTTTACTGTTACCGGGTCATGTCTTTTGGATTGCGCAACGCTGGCGCCACATTCCAAAGAATGGTTAACACTGTGTTCCAAGGTCAGATTGGACGCAATGTAGATGCATACGTAGATGATCTACTTGTTAAAAGCATGTCTGACCTCGACCATGTCCGAGATCTCTGTGAAACCTTCGCGACTTTAAATTCCGCCAACATGAAACTCAACCCGAAGAAAAGTTTCTTCGGTCTAACTGGCGGTAAATTTCTTGGTTTCATGGTTTCCATGCGGGGAATTGAGATTCATCCCTCCAAATCACAAGCCATTCTCGACATGAAACCACCCCGAAATCTCAAAGAGCTGCAATCTCTCACAGGTAAACTGGCCGCTCTCAACAGGTTTATTGCAAGATCTGGGGATGTGTGTTTTCCCTTCTTTAAGGCCATGCGTAAGTCGGCCAAATTTGAATGGACAGACGAATGTGCGATAGCCTTTGAAAAGGTCAAAGCCTATCTCGCCAATCCACCGTGTCTCAGCAGGCCAACCACGGGTGACATCTTGGTGTTGTATTTGGCAACAACAGGGCATGCAGTAAGTGCCGCCCTTGTTCGAGAAGAGGGACGAGATCAGAAGCCGGTTTATTTCGTTTCACATGTACTTCGGGATGCCGAAACCAGATACTCCCAAATTGAAAAGGCGGCATATGCTCTAGTCATAGCTGCACGGAAGTTGAGGCCTTACTTTCAATCACATCCCATAAAGGTTTACACCGGGATTCCACTTAAGAAGGCCTTCGCAAATTTTGATTCATCCGGGCGATTGCTAGCTTGGGCGCTCGAGTTATCCGAGTTTGATATCTCTTTCCACCCCCAAAATGCTCTGAAGTCTCAGATCTTCGCCGACTTTATCGCTGAATATTCCGGACTTCCTCCCGAATCTGAGGGGCGCTGGGTAATTCACGTTGATGGTGCCTCTTCATTAGAAGGGGCGGGGGCCGGGGTATCCCTCACTGGTCCACAAGGGGAAACCCTGAATTATGCTCTTCACTTTCAATTCCCGGTAACAAACAATACCGCGGAATACGAAGCCATGATAGCGGGCCTAAAGTTGGCCAAAGAGTTAGGAGCCCGCGAGGTTCACCTCCGTAGCGATTCTGAGTTAGCAGTCAAGCAAATCAATGACGAATGCCGAGTTATGGATGACAACTTGCGCAAATATCGACAGCAGTTCCACCAGCTCAAGAGTCACTTCGACGAGGTCAACATTCAACATGTTTCTCGCAACAAAAATTGCCAAGCTGATGCTTTATCCAAACTCGGTGCATCGGGCAACCTTGACAAAGAACAGCCCGTGATTGTTATGGATGTTCCCGAATCCAGCATTCATATTGATACCAAAGCTGTTCTCGCCATCAATGAACCCGGTGCGTCCTGGTTCACCCCGATGTGGAATTTCCTTAACACGGGGGTCCTACCCACAGACCAATTGGAAACCCGACGTCTGAAAAGGATCGCGCCCATGTATTCTATTTTCAACAATCATCTCTATAAACGAGGATACGTGCGACCTTGGCTCAAGTGTATAAACGAAGAGATGGCCTCAAAAATGTTATCAGAGGTACATGAGGGCATCTGTGGGAGCCATCAAGGGGCGAAAACTCTTGCAAAACGCATTCTCCGAGCTGGTTTTTACTGGCCAACCATGCAACATGATGCAGCAACTTTGGTCCGAAAGTGCGAACGGTGCCAATACCATAGCAAGTTGAGTAACATCCCGGCATACGACCAGATATCCATCTCGGGGACTTGGCCTTTTGACTTATGGGGAATAGACATAGTCGGGCCATTTCCCACAGCTGTTAGACAGTGCCGTTGGATTATCGTTGCAGTGAAATATTTCACCAAATGGGTTGAAGCCGAATCACTAGCAACAATTACAGCCGCAGCAGCAGAGAAATTCATTTGGAGGAACATCATTTGTCGTTTTGGCATACCACATGCACTTATCTCGGACAATGGAACTCAATTCAATGCAGCTCGCACCATCGCATTTCTTTCCAACTTGGGTATCCAAAACAATTTCACCTCGGTCAGCCACCCAGCTAGCAATGGATTGGCCGAAGTCACCAACCGTACAATCTTGGACGGTCTGAAGAAAAAGTTGCTGAGAACAGGAAAGACTGGCCCGACATTCTTGATGGCATCTTGTGGGCTTATCGCACAACACCCCGCGAGGCTACACAACATACACCATATTCTCTGGTATTCGGGATGGAAGCAGTCACCCCATCGAATTGATGGAACCATCTCTCCGCACTTTGGCATATTCCACTGAAGCGAACCGCGATGCACGTGCTGCTGATCTCGAACTCATCACAGAAGGTCGGGAGAAGGCTCGCATCCGCACAATGGAATACCAACGCCGGGTTAAGCGTGCATTTGACAAACATGTGGTACCTCGCGCGTTCCAACCTGGCGATTTGGTCCTTAAAACTGTGGAAGCTACCGGTAAACATGTCAGTAAACTCGCTCCTCAATGGGAAGGTCCCTTCAAGGTCATCCGACCCCGAGGAAAAGGTGCCTATGAGTTGGAAGACCCGAGTGGTTTCATCCTTACTCGACCATGGAACGCTTGTCACCTCCGGAAATTCTACACTTAAATGTATGATTTTAATTTACATTGTTTTACTTCGTATATTTTATGTAATGTTCTGGGTGAGATCAGCCTATTCTGCTACATCCATGTATTTTACCTAGACCGAGATACAAGTTATTGTATGGTTCTAGGCTATTATCAATATATATATGATTAATTTTTGATTGTGTTTCATGTATTTGGGTCCGAGATATATGAACGAAAGCCTTTTTTAGGCAACGAATTGAGTCTCGGTTAATATTCCCAAGATACACAACAAATAAATGTAGTCTTACGAGACGACGACTGTTAAACCAGTAATATGATTTTCATTTTTCTGTTCGCGACATTAATCGAAAACCCCTCGGGGTAACGTATATGTTTCTCGCGACCTCTCTTTCCCCCGATGTCGATAAATAAAAAAAAACAACAACAAAAAAAAGGGGCAAGAAGGATATATACAAAGCATAAACCGAGATAAAAGTTGAAAGAAACATCTCGGAGAAAATCAAGATAAGTTAAGAACTAAGAAATAATAATAGTTCAAGGATTACAAAAACTTCTGTTAAACCCCTACATCTCAGGGGCGTACAATATCATATTACAACATTTCTGTTAAAACCCCCACATCTCGGGGGTATGAATAAATTAATACATCACATTTCTGTTAAACCCCCACATCTCGGGGGTATAAAATCATTCACTTCTAAACAACAAATTTCCTCTGCTTCCTTTGCTTGGTATGATCCTGCATGTAAACAAAAAGACTGTGAGCGTAGGCCAGAACATAACATCTCGGGAAACAAGATATATAAATTTACACTTACAAATAGAAGGGTCCGCTTCTTTGGGACTATCATTTCCTCCATCACGAGGTGAGACGCGAGCATCCAAAGTCGCCTCATCTTCTTGCTCACCCGGTTGAATGACATCACCTTATTCTTCCCTCATCTCGAGGTCTATGCTATTACCTTCAGAGGTCTCAGAAGGCAAACCGTCCTGCTCGTCAGAGGGGGCATCTGGCAAGTCGAGATGCTTGGGCCATTTATCCTTAGGCCAGGGATGGACGATACCTAAAGCCGGATGATTCTCAAGCACAAGTTCTTGATTAATCGGAGTACCATCCGGGTTCAATAACGAGTCATTCTCTTCATCCCAGCAGTAACCCGAGAGGTTTTTTGTAATCATCTTTTCGGGGTCCACCTCGGTAAACCCTACCTGCTCGGGTCTAAACGGGTAATGGCTTGCTAGTGCCTTCAGATAACCATGAACGGTCGCTGTCATCATGTCAACACACGCATAAGGGACAGCTTGTGTGAAGGCTCTGCTGCCCAGAAAATTGCTAAGTGTTTTCTTTGGCAAGTCATGCATCTCGGCCCGAAGTCGGGCGTTCTCTGCTTTTACGTCCTCCAACTCTTTAGTTCGGGCCTCGAGTTCGGTCTTAAGACGTGCCGACTTGCTCTTGTAGTCCTCGGCTTTGCGTTTCTGACGCTTTAATTTTTCCTCGGCCTCTTTGCGTTCGGCATCGGCTTGCACGCCCATATGCTTTGCAAACTCGAGTTTGGCCTTAAATACAGCAGCTTGGCCAGTCACCACTCTCATTTCCTTGTCTTTTTTCGAGGCCATTTGCAAAAAATAGTTCCTCTCTAAAATTGCCCTGTTTAGCGCCTCTTGATCAGTGTGAATAACGAGGGAGTCCCGTTTTTCAATCGAGTCCTTCAGAAACCCGAAGTACACCCCGGCATCATGCAGTAAACTTGACACATGACCAACAACTTGGTCGGGGTGCTCCTCAGCCCATTTCCTTTGGTACTGAGTGGTGGTTAACCTGAAGGTTTCCCGAGAAAAGGCGGCATGAACCTCGGGATGTTCTACCTCGTCCTGCATAAGCGAGTATCCGGGGAGATAGGCCAAAATACTGTCCGGGAAACCCCGAGAAATATTTGTACCCCACACGAAACCAGTTTGTCGCCCTTGATCAGAAACTCGCGACTCCAGGAACTCCCTATGTTCCTCTGAGGGGTCCCACACGTTGGCAGCTGCGTCCTCTACAATTTTATCCAACTCCCCTTGAGCAGCGTCGACTTGGGCTTGGGAGGGTTCCTCTACAACCTCCTGTGGTTTACCCAAAACAATCTCGGGTTGAATCTTTTGCTTTTTGGCCTCGGGATGCCCAGAAGCCGTACCCTTTCCCTTTTCCTCCCTTGTCAAACGTGGAGGAACGTCTACAGATACTTCCTTCCTCTTCTGAGATCCCCCGAGTTTGGAAGAACCAGAGGTGCTGTCCTTGATACTTTTCCCGGTATGTGCCGATCTCGGCTGACGAATTACGGGAGTAGTAGAGGCTAACTTCGGCGTTTTTTGAACTGTAGCCGACTTCGGCTTGGGTGGGTTCTTAACCCCTTTCTTTTGAACAACCCCGCTCTCCGGGTTAGCTAAGACTGGGAAGGGACTAGCGGCCTTCCAAGGCAATGCCATATAACCGCGACCTGCGACATAAAGGGTATGCGAAAATTAGTAAATTATTCATGCTATTACAAGTTAGATAAATAAATATGATGCACAGGTATACCGGTGTAAATTAAAAGCAAAAAAGACTAACTTGTGAAATAATTATCAAGAATTTCCTTAGCCTCTAAGTCAACTGGAGTCAGGGGGGAAGGTGGGGTCGGCATCAATTTTTTCTTTTCTAGAGGGCGCCATTCCTTTCGTATATTTGTCAAACACTTCAGTTGCTCAGGGTTCTCGAGATATACCCACCCGTGGTTCCACTCGTCCGCTTTTGACAGTTGCTCAAAAAGCGCCACACTATTAGGGCGCTTCCGTATTGCGAGATAGCTCTCACTGTTATACAACACAGTAAAATAATGAAAGAATAACCCGACACTCGGGAAATATTTCTTTAACTCGGGCAAGTGATCGAATATAAACTTGAAGCTCATGATGTAACACCACGCAGGTGCGGTCAACTGTGCAGGAGCCACTTCGAGATGTCGCAATATCTCGCGTGCGAACTTGGATAACCTTATCTTAAACCCGCACTTTGGCATCTTCCAATATATACACATACCGCGCTCTGCGTCGTGAGCTCGGTCATTTGGACCCGGGGCTACCATCTGAACTACCTCCCGAGAATACTCTTCTCTGTTGACCTCCATCACAAGTTCGTTGTAGAAGGCATTAACATACGCTTCACATCGGACAACCAGCTTGGGTGAGATACTAGCAGATGTCGGGAAGTCCGTGTCATTCGCATGACCATCTCGGGGAACTACTACTTTCTTGGCCTTTTGGTTTTTGGGTTTTGAAGGCCCCTGAGATGTTCCCACTGGGGTGTCAACCAGTTCACCCCGAGATGGACTCTCGTGCTCATCTCCTTCAATATATAGTTCCTCCTCATCATCTCCCGACATTGTGTCAGAATGTACGGGAGGCATCCCATATAAACTCTTGCCCTTACCCGAGCGGGGGGGGTAAAAGGGACATGGGGGACAATTCCTCATGGGAATGGGGGGATTGGTCCCGAGATCCACCTTGTTCTTCGGCCATTTCTAAATTTATGAAGAAACAGGATTGGCTTAAGTCACCAAACTTACTATTACAATGTCAGTTTCTAAAAGCATTTGAGCTACTACTGCACATTAGATGTCAAGATTATGGTAGGCATATAGACTCCTACAAACATTACCATACTTATGCTATTTTATTGTTTTTCCCTAACCTCGGCAAATAAAAACTAAAATATGCTGGATTTGTCAATCCGAGGTCCATTACCGAGGTGATAAAGGTTTACCTTCGAAGAGATTTAGATGCTTGACTTTCGTCCGACGTCCACTTCCGAGGTTGGCAGCTCCTGAATTCCGTGCTATCTCCGAGATTGCTTTTGCTCTTTCGCTCCGATATCGAATTGCTCAAATAAACGATACTGAATAAATGGGGGGGGCCGAAATATATATAGAGGTCTTCATTTTTCCCGCTCAATACTTGCGTAGTTTTCGAAACGACGCCACGAAACGTCGCGTTGTCTCTTTTCATCATGGCGACGCTTCGATTCCCGCGCTCATTCACCGGACGCGAGCTCTCACCGAGTTAACGCGTGCCACGTGTCAAGCGAGGATTGCGCCATCACCTCGTTTCCCTGACTGATTTGATGGATGATTTGATGGCTGACGGCGGGTTAACAGAAGACGAGGCGTCAGGCATTTAATGCCGGTATACTATATATACTCCCTCCGTCTCCCTTTAACGATCCATCCACCGTACAATTCTCCTTCTAACTCGCGTTATCACGAGATGACTGATCAAGTGAACGACGAGGTTGCCCTTAAGAAAGATGATATTCCGTCACCTCACACGCTTCCCCCACATCCATGTCCCGAGATTGCTATCCATAAGCCCAATGCAGCAGACTATCCATTAGCTTGGGACCGATGTGCCATTTGCCAATTGAGGGGATACTCTCCGCAAATGTTTCACTGTGACAGCTGTGAAGAAGCCTTTCATCCCGGGTGTTCGGCTCGAAGATCACCTCGGAACCATAGTGATCTTCGCTTCACATCCTTCACTTGCAGCCAATGCCGTGACCATGCACGTCGGCTTCATAAGGTTTCCCACGACATTGTTTGACCCAATGGTGTGGTCTTCACGCTCAACAGTAAAGGAGGCTGCAATGGTGTGATCTTTCCGCTCAACAGTAAAGGAGGCTGCATTAACTATCTTTGTGTCCCTCCTTTACGAGATCCTATTTTCATGATCTTTAGTATAAATAGGCTTTTTTATTATATCAGTTTGAGTTAGATTTTGTATGAGTTTGAAATATCAATGAACAATTAATCTATTTTTCATCTTCTCGTCTTGCTTACCTCGAGTTTTCATCTCGTTTTTCCTACAACCATTTAACACAAAAAAAAAAAAAAGAAAAAAAGAGATGGCGGTTTAAAACTTGCCTATTTTAAACAAAACTTGCCTATTTAATGGTATACAGTTGGGCAGATGGCGGTGTTACGACTATAAATAGGGTATTCCTTCCAGAGAGGGGGACATATTTTCATCATCTCGCTTGTTTCTTAGAAAAACATTTCCACCTCGTGTCTATCATGTCTGTTAACCGACATGCTTTAGAGTTCCTAGCGGAACGTGCAAGGCAACGTCGAGCTATTGAACGTCGAGTTATCCCATCTCGCCCTGTTGGACCATCCAGCTCCAGCCGAGGTCCCCAGGCCACACAACGACGTATACTTACAACCGAGGAGAGGGAGGATTTGATCCAAGACTTTCCCAATGACTTGGATTGGATGTTGGATAACGAGTCCATTACCATCCGAGACCTTTTAAATTACAAGTTGGCGGTATTCAGGGAGGTGGGCGATGAATTTAACATCGTCGAATTCCTCGGACCTCTTCGTGATTGCCTGGCATGTGGGCAATCCGCCCCAAAAGAAGACATGGTCAAATGTCGGGGTTGTCGCACATGGTGGCATCCCTCTCATTTTTTGATTCATGATCGGTCGGATCCCCGACGTCGATTCTTCAGATGTCAAACTTGCCAAAACCGACATCCCAATGCACCCACATTGGCCACAGCTACTCCGGACCAGATTTGAGAAGACGACCATTTTGAAGATCCTGATAGTGAGATGATGGACTTCATCCCTTCACCTCCGGGATTTCATTAAATTACTTATGAGAATAATAGTTAATAGGCTAAGTAGACCCGCCTTTATTTTTGCTTGAATCCTTAGTTTAGCTCGAGTTGTAATGGGTCTTTATTAATAAGAGAAGAGTTCATTTATATTTGGTATATTTTAAAAAAAAAAACATCGACATCATACATCACACGATGTCACAATCACATCTCGCAACCGAAGATGTTACATCACGGATATTGATAACCTAAATAAATGTGCTTTCACGAGTTATTCACCCTCAAGTCGAAAGCATCTCGCTGATGCATTCCGACTTCGGGGGCTAATGATAGGGCCATGTTCCACAGGCCCTTTTACCTAATTTAAACTGGGCCATGAACGACTGGGATTCGGACCTCTCTAAGAGGCCAACCCGAAGTCATATGAAAGGCCCAAAGATCCACCAAGTCGGGGCCCAATACAGCGGCCCCAATATGCCTTAAATGGGGTTCATGTTAACCGACATGCGGGATGATAGTGGAAACGGCTAACTTAATGCCTCCCATCCCAGTAACGGCTGACATAACTACCCACGTCCTCCATAACTGCCCGAGATAGCAGTTATGGACGGACTATATAAGGCAGTGATTCCCATGAAGCGGGGACACTTTTTTCCAACCACAAGAGAGATCACACAGGATAGAGTACGAATCTCTCTCAATCCACCCCGAGTTCATAACTCCATTCACATCTCGGCCTGCCATCTTTTGGCAGGACGAACCCAACTCAGCCCAAATTCCCATACGGCCTCATCTCCCGAGATAGGACGTATCAATATTAAACAGTTTAGATCGATTATTTAAACTTTAAAAATTGAAATACAGATTTATAGTACGACCTGATGTGCGCTATGTATAGTACTGTAGCCTCACTCCTTTTTACTCTCCTATTTGATGATTAATTAAACGGCTATTTTTTTAGTCAATCAATTATTGTAAAATTTTCAGCAGTTGGTCTTTAGTAAATGTAAATGGACATAGTTGGTACGTCATGTTGGTCTCTAATGGCACTTAGAGGGGCATGAATATGGGGCATTTTAAATTTAATACTTAAGTAATTTAATATTCACCACTAATGTATTCAACTAACGTGTGCGTGAGTTATTCTTAGCGGAAATAAGAATAAACTTAAACTAAGCAAGTGTACGTAAAGTAAATAGAAGAGTTAAGAGACACTTGACAAGAGAGTTGTTACGGAGTTCGGCACTAATGCCTACGTCTCCGGGGCTTCGCGACTTTCTTGATGGCGTGCCTTTCTTTACCCAATGAGAAAGGAATACAAGGTGGAACCGGTGAGCTCTTACAAACTCCGGGAAGTCACACGGCCTGAGCACGGAATTGGCTCACGAGCACTAAAAGCTCAATTATTTGAAACAAACAAGATATCTCACTCAAATCACTATAATTCTTACACAAAATTGAGTGTGGTGGAGTATGCTTGAGATTTTTGTAAAGATATTGAAGTTTGATACACAAGCAACAACGGAGATTTCTAGATCTAAAAGGAATACGAAATATTGTAATTGGGGGCAGCTAGATTGATGATCCAAACATAAATTTTGCTTCTATTTTTAGAGAGAGAAACAAAATAAGGTAACTAGCATCAACTGTTACAACGGAAGGTTAAGCGTTGCAACGGTTAACCCCAGTTAGCAGGTTTGGCTGCGTTGGGAAACCCTAACGCTTATAAGTGTTACAACGGTAGTCACAACAGAACTCTCTGGAAGTTTTGGTATCCAAAATTGATTTATTCCGTTACCACGTTTAATTAACCGTTATAACAAAATAAATCGGTTTCTTTGTGGATTTCGGAATATGAATTATTCTGTTATAACGCTATCTTAACCGTTGTAATGGTTTATGTAAATTACCTCAATCTCAAACATATTTTACCAATTTCACAGATTTCTAATTAATACTAATCTTGAGATAAGTCTTCTTAGTTCATTACTTGATTCATTACAACACATCCTTGATATATATAGAGCATTTATAGATGCATCATTGATGTTTATTGAAACTTTATATATTCATAAACATGCATAATATCTCAAGACAAGAAACTGTAAAATTCAACAAATATATGTTTTGCAAATTTAGTAGATTATTGCAACAAATATATTCATGAACCTACATAATATCTCAAAACAGAAAACAGACAAGTAGATTATTGCACAATCCAACACGTCATGCATATGGAGAGTTGTAGCAAAATATTTAAATTAAAATTCGATTATCTTTATAGTTGATCTAAGGATTAAATTTTTTTTGATGATTTAGCTTAAAATTCAATTATCTTTAAAGAATATCAATTTACTTATTCGGATAGACACTTCTATTTACTGAAACCAAAGTGATAACAATTTAAAATAAGAGAGTGTGTGAGAATAAAAACATTTTCAGGGTACATAGAAAAATACTGCTCCATTATTATGAATTCAGAGTAGGTCCGATGCCCATCGGACCTACTTTGATTTGATGGCTTGATGGTCATCTGATAAGCATTAAGATTCGTGCAACACGCATCAAAGTTTGTGCAGTGTGTATCAATTTCCGTGCACACAGATTTAATGCTAATCGTACGGTTCTAGAGTTAATTGAACCTAAAATAGGTCCGATGCCCATCGGACCTACTCCTATCTCAATTATTATATTATCAGTATACGGCTATACTCTTCGATACCTTCCTTCTCCATTCTTCTCCCCTCGCCCCTCTTCACTAGCCTTCTTAGATCTCCACTTCCTCGTCCTCCGACTCGGCAACTAGAAGACCACACAAAAAAGGAGCTCAAAATCCCAGAAACAATGCAGTACAATAACCTGGGAAGGTCGGGGCTGAAGGTGAGCCAGCTGTCGTACGGTGCGTGGGTGAGCTTCGGCAACCAACTGGACGTGAAGGAGGCGAAGGCTCTTCTCCAGTGCTGCCGTGACCATGGCGTTAATTTCTTCGACAACGCTGAGGTGTACGCCAATGGCCGCGCCGAGGAGATCATGGGCCAGGCCATTCGCGAGCTCGGCTGGCGCCGCTCCGACCTCGTCATCTCCACCAAGATTTTCTGGGGTGGGTCTGGCCCCAACGACAAGGGCCTCTCCAGAAAGCACATCGTCGAAGGTACAAGTTTTGTTTTGCTGCTTTTTTTTCTGAAAATTGGCTGAGATCTGGGAGTTGATCTCTATTGGTAATTTTTTTTTTTTTGGAACTGAGTGGCGGGTCACTGGAGGAGCCTTGCAGAGTGACTCGCTGCATGGATATGTACAGAGAGAGCGGGGCAGAAAAAAATTATTCAGTTCTTGTTGCAAGTATATATCAGAAACTACTCGTTGTAGATGTTGTGTGAGAGAGTTGTTCTGAGCAGTGAGCACGGTATTGATTTAATTTTTTGGTATAGAAAGTCCACATTTTAGCTCTGTTCTTGAATAATTGGCAATTCCACATGCACGCTACAGGGATATTTGGTCCATTAGAATCTTCCAAATAAGAGAAATTTAGATATATGCCCAATTTCTTTTTACTAACAAAACGTTTGGTTTTCTGGATGCCGAATTTCCTGTGGCAATCATGCTTGTGTTGGTTCATGAAGTGGCAGATCAATATGACTTGGTCATTTCACCACCAGCTACACGAATCGTCACAACATGAGAGCCACATGGAAATGGAATTCCTTTCGCTTAATATCAGGCACAAAGGCTTCGCTAAAACGGCTGGACATGGAGTATGTGGATGTGCTGTACTGTCACAGGCCGGATGCGGCCACACCAATTGAAGAGACGGTACGGGCGATGAACCATGTCATTGACAAGGGCTGGGCGTTTTACTGGGGCACAAGTGAGTGGTCAGCCCAACAAATCACTGAGGCATGGGCCGTGGCTAATCGGCTCGACCTGGTGGGACCCATTGTGGAGCAACCCGAGTACAATCTTCTCTCCAGGCATAAGGTTTGCCTTTTTCTTTTTTCTTTTTCTGCTGTGGGGGAGGGAGGGGATACTGTGAACAATTCTGCATGACAAGTAATAACCTATTTCTAGATAGTATATTATTTAAATAGTTGAGAACCGGCCTTTGGTCTAGTAATAAAGGCAATGTCTTTCACGTGTGAGGTTGCAAATTTGAAACCCAGTTGGGGATCCTTAAAAAAACATAGTCTTGTTTGCAAGTGCATTTTGTATAGTCTTTAAAAAAATGAGCTGACTCACTGCAGGTGTTGTTTTCATAAACAGAGAAAATGTAATAAATAATAGCACTGTTGATATTTGATTCAGTTATTCTCCAGAAAGAAAAACGACATTTTGTTCAGATAACCTGTAGAACTCTGCCATGTTTCAGGGCATTTAACATGCTATATGCTGGGGTATCCGTTAATGTTGTGTTGCACATTTTTCCCTTGCACAACTTAAAACATAAAAGCCCTTTAAATGCTAGGCCAGCTGTATCTCCACGGCCTTTATTTAATTTGAGTGATTTCAGGAAATTTTTATTCTGAATACAAGTGCTATATTCTTAACTGGCACAGGTTCCACAGAAGCATGGAATGAGGGAAGGACATTTGTTACAGCCTTGAGTGCTAACATTATTTTTTGTCAAAATTTTAGGTGGAAGTAGAGTTTTTACCTCTGTACAGTACATACGGACTAGGTCTTACAACATGGAGCCCGCTAGCTTCAGGTGTTCTCACTGGGAAATACAACAAAGGAAACATCCCTCCGGACAGTCGGTTTGCATTAGAAAACTACAAGGTATTTGTTTGCATTTTTTATTTACTTAAATGGATGATTATGTGTTGCAATAATTGCTTGATTATGTCACAGTTTCAGGGTTAAACCAAGGTTAAGGATTTTGATTTCTCCTATTACCCATCTGTACTGACAACTGTTGAGCTCTTTCTTCTTGGTTTTGCCAGAAACTAACACAGATCTGTGCCTAAATTCCTATCCCAACATACGCTTTATGCACATACATATGCATACACACACTGTGGAAAGCAAAAATTAGTTGTGTGAATAAAATCGGGTCATAAATTGAAATTTCATGTGTTTAGATTTCAAGCATGGTTTTGTTATTCTCTCAGAAATGGGAGGAACATTATTTGTCATCTTTGCAAAATACTATATAATGAAAATGATGGTTGGTAAATCAATTCCTACACCAATTCAAACCAAAGTAGTACCAAATTTGTCCTTCTATTGAAAGTGAGAGAATTCTGTTCTTGGCTTTGTGGGGCAGAAATATATTTGATGAGGAAATACAGTAATATTGCCATCATTGACTTGTTGTTTTTTGTGTTTTTGTTTGTTAATTCATTCGTTTGTTTATTTATTCATTTAGTTGTTTATTTGTGTAGAATCTGGCGAGTAGATCACTAGTAGATGATGTACTTAGAAAAGTCAATGGTTTAAAACCAATTGCTGATGCGTTAGACGTCCCGTTGTCTCAGCTAGCAATTGCTTGGTGCGCATCAAATCCCAATGTCTCATCTGTTATTACTGGTGCAACTAAAGAGAATCAGGTACTGCATTATTGTTTTATTGGGAAATTTTCAAACTTCCCCCTTGGACATTTTTTTGGGCATCTTAAAAATGTGAAAAATTATCTTCCGTTTTATTGTGGTATGTGACATGTTATGTCAAATTTTTACTATAGGTTTTGGAACCCAATAAATATAATTTGTAAAAATTGAGCCTAAAACCCAATTTGATCTGGTCCAACTTTTTATCTGGTTGGCTTCCTGACAGAAATTAGCAACTAATTGAACTCAATCAAATTAGTTAATTTCTTTCTCCAGTCCTTTAACGATTCATATTTTTCAATGCTGATGGTAGCTTACTTCAAATTGCTCATGAAAACCAGATTATAGAAAACATGAAGGCTATAGATCTCATTCCACGTTTGACACCGGATATAATGGAAAAGATTGAGACAGTAATGCAGAGCAAACCAAAACGTGCTGAATCGTACAGGTCGTGAGCCCAATTTGGTACAAAGAGCAGAAGTAATTATTTTCACTAAACAGTTTATGTTGCAATGGATTGGAGAGGTGATCGAGAGGACTTGTTACTATTTCCCTTCATAGTGATAGAACTTTTGGTTTGTTGTGCTATGCTGTTGTATTTTATGTAATTTAGTTGGTATCATATTGCTTGATTATTGAGTGATGATTTGGAGGTGGTTTTTTTGTATGAAGTGCAAACATTTTTATTTTCTTGATTCTTTTATGTTTGTGCCATATTTAAAATTCAAACTGCTGGCATGTATATTATGGGTCTGCACCTTATCTGGTAACACAGCAAGCCTTGTGCTGGTGTGAATCAGCGTGCCTATAGTTGTATCTTCTGATTCTCACACCTTGAAAAACATGGACCAGCTATCCAAATCCAGTCCATCCAATCTAAAATGGACAGATCAGATCTACACTACCGATATCTCTTGGGGAGTTTTCAATCTGAATCATCCATTGCAATGGAATTGAAACCATAGGATCAGCATCGGTTGGTCTCAAACTTCTTGTATATATGCTGTTCATGGAATGAAAACCTGTGATTATGAGAACAACTAGAAAGTGGTCAAGTGGTGGCCGGTTGGGCACAACTTCACTATCAGGGAATCCTTATGTAGTTTCTCAATAACATTACCAAAGATCGATCCTTATTTTAAATTAAATGGTTGGTATCCAGTCATCCTTTCTGGTATAGAGTTGCTAGCAAAACCAGCCTAAAGAACCTCTATCAAATCCTCTTAAAACAACAAAATCTGTGGGTTAAGGCCCATAGTGAATGAAAAGATTGTTTGGTGATCATCCAAGTACATATTCTGATTCCTATTTATTTTATAGAACTCTTCCCAAGTTCCTATCATTGTTTATGCCATGTTTTATGCGTGCACTACTGCACTTCCTGGTAAATTGAGCATCAATTCAGTGCTCTCCGAATGTACTTCTGGAATCAATGAGACAATGACAGATGGAAACCCAAAAAACAATTAATAATATATTTTTTGCACCTCTTGGAAAGCGTCTGGAGAAACCTTTCAACCAAAAAAGAATGATAAAGAGACAAACGGACTATTCTGTGTTTATTTTATTCTGAAATGAGAATCACTGAGATATGAGACGAGAATGGCAACTACACTAGATAGTCATAATATATGTAGGCTCGAGATATCATATCTCCCTCTTAGTGGTACAGCTTATAATTCCAAACTTCCTTGACACTCTTTCATTCATTGGTTAGTTGATAATTAAAATATTACTGAAAACTAACAGAATAAGAATTAGTTCATTAACAAAACGGATATAACAGATTGACATAAAAGACAAAAAAAAAAAAAGGCAACCGCGTATATATTTACATGTATGTTAAGCATCAAAACAACTCACTCCTGTTTCTAATCACCAAAAAAGGAACAAAGAACAAACTGGTGTAGTAATATAACACCCAGACAAAAACCAGGCATATCTCTAAACAAAATTCAACCGAAACAAAAGGATCAGTGAAAAAAAAGAAAAAAAACATAACATAAACCTAAAGTCTAGGCACACCAGAAAGCTCTCCGCTCTCTATTTTATCTACTTGTAAGGCTATGTCTGATAATCTTTAGCGTTGCAACTTTTTTGACAGGTTGGAGGAGCAAAAGTTTCGTGCTACAAAGATAAAGAGAAGAGATAACATAAGTATAAAAAAATGTTTATTTGCTTGACTTGGTAAATGTATGAGAAAGGTAGATAAAAAGCAAATGCACTCACTTAAAGCATGATCATCACAGTGCCTCATGATCCTAAGCCTCTTGACTGTGCCTACGAACATTCTGCACAAGACATTACTATAAATTAAATGTTATTATTGAGCAAAAGAACAACAAATACTTGTCATAAAACCTAGTAATAGTGTTATCTACCGATCAATTTGACAAATTTACTTTTTACCCAGTGCAAATACTTAATATACAATATGCCAAAAATTAGCCCTCTGAAACCCCAAATCTTGAAATATGCACACTACTAATCCCTCCATCCTAACTATCTCAGTTGGTTAAATAGTCAGAAAATAGTGTATATTTTCTCAAAGAAACTAGACTTTTGAAAAGGGATATGTATGATACATCTGCTTTTCAGGTATGCCATATATTTGCCCCCTCAGAAATTTCAACAAGGCAATTACTAACTGGTGAATTAAGAGAGAAAAAAAATTACTGCCACGGAACATCTCCAACCAGCATCCAGTCTCCCTCTTTATCTTCGTATGTTAGCTTATATTCTGATGACTCTTCTAGAAACTTCAGCTCTGTTAAAATTTAATAAAAAGTATAAAATCCTATTAGGTGAATATTCTTGCATATATTTTAGGAGGACATTGACAACATAGGCACATCCCTATAAAGCAGGTAAATACAAGGTGAAGGTATTTTTTTTTGTCTCAGTAATAAAATTTGTACAAAATGAACAAGGTAAGAGGCATGCTGTAAGTACTTGTAATGGCGCAAGACCCCAAACCAGGCTTTTGGAACATTAACTCGAGCACTGAAGCAAGAGTTCTGTAAGAGTCGAGGGCATTTAAGTCAATCTTCCTCCCAATTGGGTCTCCATCCATTTTAATTTTTACAAAAGGACTTGACACCGTTCCGCTTCCTCGTCTCTTCTTCTCTTCTTCCTTAGTATGTTCTTTCTCTTTATTTTTCTCCCCTTTGAGGCCAGGGCCAGTATTGTAAATCTTAGTTGAATTTTGGTCAGTGGTGTCTTTGGAGAGATTGAAGAGGCTGTTCATCCGGAAAGTTCTAACCGGTGGCCATCCCACAACCATCTGACTGCTAGAGAGAGAGAGAGAGAGTGGTGTAGGGGGTTAGACTAGAATATAAGCTTAATAATTGGTTTGTGCACAATTTCAAAAATGGAAAGACAAAAGAAACAAACATCATCCCAGAAAATATTGTTTGGAACCAATTAGCAGTTGAAAAGTCGCCTAATCATAAGAATAAGTTTAAATTAGTATTCACAAAATGCTGGTAAAACAGAAATGAGGTAATTTTCAGAGGTCTCAATTCGAGGCCTGAATCGATTGCTTTCAGAGCTACGCAAGAGATGACGCTATGGCTTAGATACTGCTGAAAAGTTATTTAGTTGATAGTTCTGAAATGGAGCTCTGGTTGGAAGAAGGAATGCACGGCACTACACTAATGTACACTAAATCTTTTCTTTGTAGAATTGTAGAAGAAATTTGATCAACTGTGTGATTGTAATCATTCTCATTTAATAAAGCACATGGCAGCTACTGCCAGGTTTAAAAAAAAAAAATGCTGGTAAACATAATTATTTTCTAGGTACATATCATGAATTATTGCTAATTTTAACAAATAACCTAGATGCAAAAATTGACAAGAAGGAACTTCTCTGACAATTTTTATTTAAATAAAAAAAAGGTGAAATAGCCAACGTTTTTATCATAATTAAAAATTCCATACAACAAAAGCACGATTGTTTATTCGCGTTTAAGGTTTGTCAGAACCTCGTGTTTAAGGTTTGTCTGTTCTGATAATTAAATAAAAGAAGATATACAGAACTGAATACTGAACTGACCATGCAACTCCACAATCAATTAAATTATTAAAATAAACAACAAATACACAGGCAATGAAATTTCTTCATTTTTTACAATGTAGAGATAGGATTTCGAACTCATGATCCTTACTAATCGCCTTCCAGTAGTAACGCCTTTTTCTTCAAATTAAGGGTTCATATAGAAAAATTAACAGAAAATAAAAACAGAGACTAGACGGGATAGGGATATTTTCTTAGCTTATGCCTTAATTTGAAAAGAAAACAGAGGAAAGGTAAGCTCACCTAGGTGGCTGAGAAGATCCAACAGCACCTTCAGGCGAAGTGGGACCGGGCTTAGCACGCTTGGTCCCGCCTGATCCAACAGCTGAAGACGAAGAAGAAGCGGAGGAGGTGGGCCCACCAGTTACAGGACGGAAATCCTTGGCTGTGAGAATCCTGCAAGTGGACTTGCTGGCAGTGGTGTTGCAGGTAGTGAATTTCTTGGCACCCAAGCTCAAGCCCAGCTCCAACTCCTCCTCCGCCGCCGCCGCCTGGTTTTGTTCTACTTCTCTCATCTCATGAGTCTCTTCTACTTCATCCATTCTCTCTATCTCTTTGAGTCGTGTGAGGTGAGGTGAGGTGAACAACTGAGAAAAGATGTGTTATGGGAAGAGGGGAATGGACTACAGTCTATGAAGGGAACACAAATAATTTTTTAAGTTGCTCCCTTGTTTGGAGTCTGATACATTGTACTCCTGGTCTATCAGTAACCACCAAAGCCGTAGAGCAATATCAAGCAGATTTTTTAATATTGTTTCGTGCAAATATGCAATTGTGGATTCCAGTAAGAGAAAATGGATTAAAATTGATTTTATTTATTTTTAAAATTTTGAATTTTGATATGATTGTGTTATATATTTTAGAGTAAAATATTATGAGTATTGTAAAATTGATTTTCATATTTTTTTTATGAAAATTTTATTTAATTTATTACTAATATATGTTTGACTCTTATAACTTGAAAGTTTATTTCTGCCTCTAATTCCGTGCATGCAAATCTATAATATCCATATAATTTATTGTCACAAAATATTGCATATTTATTTTTTATTTATATTTTGAAACCGTTAAGCTAAATATCAAATTTAAATCGTTAATTATGTTTATATTTATGATAAACGTATGCGTTTAATTGTATAATATTTTGAAATCATTTTATACTAAATCAAGATGACAAAAAATAAATGGATTAAAGTACATAGCTAACTAGCTTCATTTATTTTTTGACCACTTGATACAGTATCAAATGAATTCTAAATATTATAAAATTTTACATGAATGCATCTCTCATAAAAATGAAGAAGATTAACTGTTTAAATTTGATATTTAGATTTTAAATTTTCAAATATAAATAAAGGCGAGTTTGTGACATTTTGTGATATGAAATGTTTGTATTGGAATCATCCTTCCATATACGACATATCAATACAAGATGTACAGATTAGATTAACGCGTGCAAAGAATTTTGTTAAAACTCTCTCTAATTATTTTTTTACTTGCTAATTTTTTTTATATATTAGTTCAATATATAGAGTCCGACTAGGCTAAGCCATGGTGCAAAACAACTTGGTACTCCACGCCATATCTTCATTTTCAAAGTTCAAATAATCGATTCGAACCTTCCAACATGTTCTTCATATTGAAATGTACTTGGAGACCAAATTTTACATTTTTTGGAATTTCTTTACTATTTATTAAGCCACTTTGAAAATCTGAAAATCCTTATGAACAGTAAAAAACAGTAAAAATTTATGGACCGCCGGATCAGTGATTTTCAAAGTGGCTTAATAAATAGTAAAAAAATTCCAAAAAATGTAAAATTTGGTCTCCAAGCACATTTCAATACGGAGAACAACTTGAGCGGTTCGGATCGGTAGTTTGGATTTTCAAAATGGAAATAATGAGGCGTGGAGCACCAAGTCGTTTTACACCATGGCTTAGCTAAGCCCAGCACCAATATATATATATATACTCAGACTAATGTCATGACGTTATAATTTCAACCTAAGTTATAACAAGTCAGTTTTTTACGATTTTAAAGTCTAAACAGTCAATCTGAACAACTCAACATAATCTCCATATTAAAATGGGCATGGACACCAAATTTTACATTTTTTGGAATTTTTTACTATTCTTTTAGATAGGTACAAAATCACTGTTTTGGATGGTCCAGAATTATCTGAAAACACTGATTTTGCACCTATCTAAAAAAATAGTAAAAAACTTCAAAAAAATGTAAAATTTGGTCTCCAAGCACATTTCAATATGGAGATCGTGTTGAGCGGTTCGGATCGACTGTTCGAACTTTGAAATCGGAAAAACTCACTCGTTATAACTTAAGTTGAAATTATAACGTTACGACATTAACCAGACTCTCTCTCTCTCTCTTTATGTGTGTGTGTGTACGGAGAGAGAGAGATGGACTATGATGAGTTGCGAAGTAAAAATCTTTTTTTACTACACGCTCATATCTCTATTTTTAAAGACCAATAGTCGATCCGAACTACTCAACAAGATATCCATATTGAAAAATGGTTGGAGACCAAATTTTACATTTTTTGAAATTTTTTTACTATTTTTTTAAAATATTTCAAAATCACTGTGTTTTTATGGTCCGGAACCATTCAAAAAACAGTTTTCTACCTATCTACAAAATAGTAAAAAATTTCCAAAAAATGTAAAATTTGGTCTCCAAACACATTTCAACATGGATATCTTGTTCCCTAAACCCTAAACTCACTATTTCGACATGGTCTCCAAGCAATTCGAATTTACTGTTTGGTCTTTGAAAACGGAGATATGAGCGTGAAGTAAAACAAGATCTTTACTTCGCAACTCACCATAGCCCATCTATATATACATATATATATATATATGAGGAGGGATCGGATTACATCCTTTTTTTTGACACACTTTGACACCTACTATTTTCAAAGTCCAAATAGTTGATCCAAACCGTTCGAATTTACTGTTTTACTCCATGGCTTAGGGTTTAGGGTTTAAGGTTTAGGGTTTAGGGTTTAGGGTTTAGGCTGTGCTTAGCTAAGCCATGGAGTAAAACGAGCTTGTACTCCACGCCTCATTAATTTCATTTTGAAAATCTAAACTACCGATCCGAACCGCTCAAGTTGTTCTCCATATTGAAATGTGCTTGGAGGCCAAATTTGACATTTTTTGGAATTTTTTTACTATTTATTAAGCCACTTTGAAAATCACTGATCCGGCGGTCCAGAAATTTTTACTGTTTTTTACTATTCATAAGGATTTTCATATTTTCAAAGTGGCTTAATAAATAGTAAAAAAATTCCAAAAAATGTAAAATTTGGTCTCCAAGTACATTTCAATATGGAGAACAAGTTGGAAGGTTCGAATCGACTATTTGAACTTTGAAAATAAAGATATGGCGTGGAGTACCAAGTCGTTTTACACCATGGAGTAGCCTAGTCGGACTCTATATATATAGAGAATGGCTAATATCAAAACGTTTGTTCCTGGGCTCAGGAACAAACGGTTCCGTTCTCCAATTTTCGAAATTCAAACAACAAATCCAAACCGTTAGATGTTCAATCTATATTAAAATGTGCTTGGAGACCAAATTTTACATTTTTTGGAATTTTTTTACTATTTATTAAGGTAGGTTGAAAACCGCTGTTTTTCAATGCTGCAGAAATTTCATAAAAACAGCGGTTTTCAAACTAGCTTAATAAATAGTAACAAAATTCCAAAAAATGTAAAATTTGGTCTCCAAGCACATTTTAATATAGATTGAACATATAACGGTTTGAATTTGTTGTTTGAACTTCGGAAATTGGAGAACGGAACCGTTTGTTCCTGAGCCCAGGAACAAACGTTTTGATATTAGCCATTCTCTATATATATATATATAGAGTGGCTAAGCTACAAACATTTGCACCAAGGCTTTAGTGCAAACGATATGTTTTCGGATTTTCAAATTCCAAACGGTCGATCCGAACCGTTCAAGTTGTTCTCCATATTGAAATGTGCTTGGAGACCAAATTTTACATTTTTTGGAATTTTTTTACTATTTATTAAGCCACTTTGAAAGTTGCTGATCACACGGTCCAGAATTTGATTGCACTGTTTTTACTGTTCACCCGAATCAGCAACTTTCAAAGTGGCTTAATAAATAGTAAAAAAATTCCAAAAAATGTGAAATTTGGTCTCCAAGCACATTTTAATATGGATTAAATATCTAACGGTTTGGATCGACCGTTTGGACTTTGCAAATAGGAGAACCAAAACGTTTGCAAACGTTTTGAGCTTAGCCACTCTCTCTCTCTCTCTCTCTATATATATATATATTAAGTTTACTTAATATAAATTATAACATCTCATTTTTCTCTCTTTAACCAAAATACAATTGCACGTGTCATCTGTTTTGTGAAAAAAAAAATCAAGTAATCACATGCCATTATTTGAAAAAGAAAGAATTAAGTCTAACTTTTTGAACCATTATATTCGGTAATAAAAAATTGCACCATGAATTTTAAAATAAATAATAAAAAATTTACTTCAACAATCAAACTTAATATCTTTAATTTTTAGTGGAATCACAAGAACATCTCAAAATAATATTTAAATACATGTACAGTCTGAATAATGCTTGGTCTTAAGACTCGCTGCTACACCGGGTCTATTTTCAGAAACCCTTAAAAAACCAGTAAACGGTTGGGAGTCCAAAACGTCTAGAAACTCTATATAAGCTAGGAGACTTAAACTCACCTAATAATTCCTGACTCACTGTTTGCACCTGTTTTCAATTTGGCTGTTGTTCCTTATCTGCCGCATGGGGCCCACCTTTGTCTCCCCAAGTTGTCCCTCATTGTTCTAACAAAACTTGAACGAACCTGGAGTATGCTGTATTTCGTAGTCTAAACTGTAAAGGTCAATGAAGTGCATGTACTCGGTGACCTGTGAGTTTGTGACTGGTGGATTTTTTATGGCACAACCTGCTCAAGGTGTATGTAAAATATACCCAAGATCTACTTCTGACAAAAGAGCTTTTTGTTCAAATAACCTCTTAAAATGGTAAATGCGCGTTGGAATTTGTTCAAACTAAGGTCTCCTATAACTAGAAAGTAGAAATCCTTGAATTCCGGAATTTTCATTTACAAAAATTAATTAAAAATAATATACATAAATTGATGGATCGTTTTAGAATCAATTATTCGGATTACTCTCCAAATTACAAAAATCATAAGAACTGAAAATAATTTTCGATTACCATGGAGTAACGGAAAATAATTTCCAGTTAACCCCCTTGTACAAATGACCACAAACCGGGATTCCACACGTATGTTAACCAAAAAATTATGTGTGTGTGGTAACCCCCACTTTTACCCCTTCTACTCCATTTACCCTTCTCTCTTTCTTCCTTAATTAGAGTAAATTTGCATTACAAATTTAATTTTGTGGGTAACTTAATTAATATGTAGTAAAAATAAAAAATTGTTTAGTTTTTTTAGTGTAAATTTAGTTTTTTGGGTCGGGTTTAGGGTTTAGGATTTAGGGTTTCATCATAATTATGCAGACAATTAATCAGTATACGACCGATTAACCGGAATTATGCAGACAATTAATCGTTTTCATTAAAATAAAATTATGTGTATATATTCATAATTTATTAAAAATGATTTATTTAATTCATCAAGCTTACCAAATATACTTAATTTAACTTAGTTATATTATTCTGACATCATTCTATGCTTATTTCTTCTTAACAACGCATATACACATTAAGAAATGAAACATTCTAACATAAAATCACTAAATTTAATTTATGATAACAACTTAATTCCGTATATGAACATATTGTACTAATTGAAAAAATTATATCAGCAAGTAAGAAAAATATATAGTATATAAATAATAGAAGAATTAATCAATTTCAAAACAAATAAAAACTACAATACAAAATTTATAAAACTTATTATCACATACAGTCACAGTAAAAAATGTGAAAATAAGTATTCACTGAAATAAATGAAAATAAACGGACGATTAAACGGGAATAAATGGAATAATCGGGAATAATCGGCCGATTAATCGGAAAAATCCGCAAACATACCTTCGATTAGTGTATTCGTAACGGTTTGACTGCCGTTAACGATTAAACGGGCGTTTAGTTGACTGTTAAGACCGTTTTTTACAACACTGATTTGAAGAGTAATCAACTCGTTTTCTGATTTTCTTTTTTTAATTTACGTTTTATAAAAAAAATCCAATTTTTTTGGTGTACCGCTCCACTCCACATGCCGTGTTACAAAAAAAATATTCTTATCGTTGTATTATTGCTTGAGAATTAGAGATTCGAGATTCGGTTCCTTCTTTGGATCAAAATTTCCAAATAATTCATCTATTTTTTATATTATTTTTAATAAATTCCTCCTAATAAAAAATTCTGCTTCAATTGTCGGTATCTCATGTTGTGGAGCACAATATCACGATAAATGTGTGTTAAATTATATATTTTGTAATCAGAATTAGATCAGTAATGATATATTAGAGTACTATACAGGGTTACAAAATCATTTCATGTTACTAAAATATGATAAAAATTGTCTAGTAATAACTGCAGTGTTACATCACCTTCTTTATAAATTTTTTAAGAGGGATGCTTCGGTGGACATAAGGACCTATTTGTAAAATGAGTCTTATTTTCATTTTCAAAGTTCAAACAGTCGATCCGACCGTTTAACATTATCTCCGTATTAAAATGTACTTGGAGGTCAAATTTTACATTTTTTTGAATTTTTTT
The DNA here is from genome assembly GCA_025461125.1 of Carex kokanica. Classification (NCBI taxonomy): domain Eukaryota; kingdom Viridiplantae; phylum Streptophyta; class Magnoliopsida; order Poales; family Cyperaceae; genus Carex; species Carex kokanica. Next base: position 383,943 of record JAJGRX010001503.1, on the reverse strand, counting down.
TACTATTTATTAAGTATTTTACAAAAACTAGTCAAATTCAGACCATTGAATTTGTAAAATACGTAATAAATAGTAAAAAAATTCAAAAAAATGTAAAATTTGACCTCCAAGTACATTTTTATATGGAGATAATGTTGAACGGTCGGATCGACTGTTTGAACTTTGAAAATGAAAATAAGACTCATTTTACAAATAGATCCTTATGTCCACCGAAGCAAATACCATTTTTAATGCCTACATCATCTTCTTTATAAATTGTCTATTGACAGAGAATATTTTTTAGTTCTTTCTAGAAATTTATGGAAATACTGTATATAAGAGGATCACCCTGCAACTAGTGAACAAACTTAAAAAAAAATCACGTGAGGTCACACGTGTGAGAATGACAATTATAGTAGCGTGACCAGTTGCCCAAATGTAGACACGCAATTAATTAAAGCGTGTGGTTTCAGATATAATTGTGCACTTTTGTGCAAACAGGGATACAAAATTTTTAAAGAAGCGTGGAAAGAATTCATATCAATAAAATATTATGGGGAGATTTTAGATTTGAATGCAAACGTTTTTACAAATGAATTATAAAAGAATAATTTGTAAGAGTATCTACGTCACAACTCAAATGAGTTTTTAAATAACTATTTAGAAATTAAAATCTCTAAATTTTTTAACTCTCGTATCTTTAAAATTAACTTTAGAGTTTCTATAAACCACGTCAGCAACAAATTAAAAAGAATAAATAATTTGAGCCAATCATTTAATCAGTATGAAAACAGTTTCTTTAGAAACTATCACATCAGATTAGAAACTCTAATAGTATTAGAATGTAGATGTTTTAGTAGTTTGGATACTAATTTTTTGAAAGATGTATGATTTAGAGATTGCACTTTACAACTGTAATTTCTTTTTATTTTTGCTAAAGCCATATCTAATAAAGAGCCAGCAACTAATGTGTGGAAAACAACAATTATTATGCATATTATGCTATGTAATGTGTCGTTTCAATTTCTCGCGAGAATATCTCCCAACAGTCATCCAAGCGCCGATATTTCGAATTTATTATTATATTAGGTTAATCAGTATTTAACCATCTCCCACATAAATAACCTGCTACTTGAGGATTTTTTTCTTGCTACATAACATATATTTTTAATTTAATTTTCTTCCTTTTTTACGTCTACAATCTACCGGTTCATATTTTTGTTGGATTGCAAAAAAATGATGGATTTAATACATCAATTGAATTTTCTATATTGTGTGATATTCTATACAAAAAAATTATTTGTATATCAAATTTATTTTGTGAGACGAAAATCCAAAAGACAATATTAGTTAATTCAAAACTTAGACAGAAGAAAAACTTGTTAATATTTCAGAAGCACTCTGATTAAGAGAGACTTGTCAATTCATTTGCTTGATTACTTCATCATCATAGAAATATTATAATTATCATTTTGCAATTCTCCCCTTTAGAAAAAAGAAAATGGGTACATTATATATTGTTCTCTTTATTATCTCGATTAGTTGTTCCTAAAACTGATGCAATTTATAAAATATTTCATCACATATTAAAATACAACAAAATTAAACCATTGAATTATCGATGTTTGCTGAATATTTTAACTAATTAATTTTAAATTGTACCGAATTGGATACACAACTATTTTAAATGTTAAATATATTATAAATTCACTTTTGATTTAAAAAATACCATATGATTATTGTAATCACCAAATAAATCTATCACCATAGTACAGCACGGAGACAAATCCATAATATCGCGAGATGAGCGGGACCACATAAAGCGGGCCGGGCCCGCCTCGAGAGACAAGCCGACAGGTTTGAGAGGGAAACTGTTGACCTCGTGGGCCGACAGCCTTTTCTTCGCCAAGCGTGTATAGTACTCTTGGGCCCCACGCCTTAAATTCTCTCCGCACTTGGTGCACAGTCTCGGATTGCACCGTCGAACCTAACCTCCTCAAGTACTAATATTTGTCTGATAAAAATATTTTAAAATATAAATTGAAATATTTACATCAATAGTTGGAATTAAAATTTTACAAAAGAGCTATTAGAAAAAAGTTTTAAAAATAGATCAAGAAATAGTACACCACAACAGTTGATCGGTTTATTTCCTACACCAAGATCCGGGTGCATTAAAAAATATATACTCAAGTGTGTCCAGCGGCAGTTGAGAAGTCTCCACCTTAATAAATTCCGTGAAGTATCTGGGGTCCTAACAAACTAAACTTATCTGGAAAATCATATAAACCCCATAGAAATGTCTATGCGCGCTCAAATCTCAACCGTACGATACCCATACGAACGCGAGTGATCGCTTCCGCATGGTGCTTTCTATGCGAGCTGCCTGAGCTGTGGGTTTGCGGGCCTTTATTGAGGGGCGGAGGCAATGTCGAGAGGAAGGGAAACAGGCCCACGGCCCAAGTAGGAGGGGGCCCCCTAGGTCTGGCGCATATTCGATATGATTGTACCTAAGATATGCATTTAAGTAATTTATTCCGTTCATTTGGTGTGTTTATTGATTAAATGGTGGAATATTGGTTTGTGGGACCAGAGAGCGCTTCTTTTGACCAGTAGGTGATAATTAAATCTGACTTAAGAATAATGCTAAGTCCACCAAACACATAATACTCTTTAACACTGTTGGATAGTTGTCAACAATTCCTTTTTGTTTATTAAATGAATGTTTGGTTGGACTGAGAATAAGCTATTTTTTTTTATTAAATTATTTAGAATAATTTATTCGGTGTTTGCTTAAGTTAGAATAGCTAGAGTAGTGAATTCAAATTTTTTGTTTTATTAGAATATATTATTTCTAAGAATTTTGAGATTTGACTATTCTAATAAGATAAATAATAGTTATTCTTGATTTGACTATTCTAACTAATTTTGTTTTACAACCAAACATATACTATCTAAATACGAAATTATACTTACGATTGTTTGATAAATATTTAAAAAACTCAGATTACAGAAATTAATTAAAACAAATCAAATTAAAACTGTGTTATCCGAAAAATGATGTCATTATACCTCAGTATATTTAATTATCTCGTAACTATCATTATTTCTCTGATTTTTAATTAAATGGTCCCTCTTCGATTTATTTCTCTGATTTTTATCGGTATGGAATCTATGGATAAGGATCAAAATAGATAAAACAGAAATGTTACATGAATATTAAGTTTTTCAGTTTAATCCCTAAAATTAGAAATACTAAAAAGGACCAATATCAAATTATTAAAACAAATTACGACAATTCAAACATGAGGAGGGATCGGATTACACCGTTTTTTGGTGACATCAAATTACATCGTTCATTTTCAAAGTCCAAATAGTCGATTCAAACCGTTCAATATGATGGATATATTAAAATGTTTTTGCAGATCAGATTTTACATTTTTTTTTGAATTTTTTTACTATTTATTAAGATGGATACAAAAATTCAATAGTCTAAAAACAACGATTTTGTAAAGTACTTAATAAATAGTAAAAAAATTCAAAAAATGTAAAATTTGATCTGCAAGCACATTTTAATATATCCATCATATTGAATAGTTTGGATCGACTGTTTGGACTTTAAAAACTTTGAAAATGAACGATGTAATTCGATGTCACCAAAAACGGTGTAATCCGATCCCTCCTCTTCAAACATAATATATTATTCAAATTTAAGTTTCAACACTACCTTCATCGTCGAAAATATATTACAAATTAATATATTTTGAACGATTTTAAGTTTTCATGTTTAAGTTTGAGCAGTACTTGCATCATCGAAAAACAGGGCTACTTTATTATAACATAAATACAAAATGCATAGCGAAGATCAACATTTATTTATTTTTGTACGAGGAATTAATTTCGAGCTTTCTTCATTTATCTAGGCAATGCATCTTTAGCTAAAAAGATATTGGGAGATTGAACTCTTCTCGGATCCGTAATTTCAATTCCTTCCGGTTTTGTAAAAAACTGTTGTTTAATCCGACTAATCTGCCCATTGAAAATAGTGCTCAAACAACGATTTTCAACACTATTGAAAACAATTTTTTACAACATTGTTGTTAAGATGGTTTGAAAATTGTTGGAAGGAATTAGTCGGATTAAACAACAGTTATTAAGTCCGACAATCCCTGCATGATGGAATTTTTTTTACTATTTATTAAAGTCATCTTAATAAATAGTAAAAAAATTTCAAAAAATGTAAAATTTGGTCTCCAAGCACATTTTAATATAGATTGAACATCTAACGGTTTGAATCAACTGTTTGAACTTTGGAAATCGGAAAACTACTTGGTAGCACCGAGGAGCTAGGGACAAATATTTTGATATTAGCCAATACCTCATACCTTTCATACCTCAACATACCTCATATTCTATGTTTTCGTTTTCAAAGTTTAAATTGCTAATTCCGAACCACTTAAAATGATATCCATACTAAAATATACTTGGGGATGAAATTTTATAATTTTTGAATTTTTTTTTTACTATTTTTTAAGATAGATGCAAAATCACTGTTTTATAACGGTCCAGAAATAGTGATTTTGTATCTATCTTAAAAAATAGTAAAAAAATTTCAAAAATTATAAAATTTCATCCCTAGTGTATTTTAGTATGGATATCATGTTGAGCGGTTCGGATTGTCAATTTAAACTCTGAAAACGAAAATACAAAATATGAGATATAATGAGATATGAAAGGTATGAGGTATTGGAACCCTCCTTGTATATATATAATTTATAACGCTACTCTATTAAAATTTTCTTTTTGATATTGAGATTCTATAGTTTTTCTTTTATGTTCCAATCCGATAAGTTAGAAACTTAATTTATGGTAGTATATAAGTACGTACATTAGACAAAGATATTATAGTTATTGTTGCGGAATCCACTTATGGTTTTATATACATGGTCCCAAAGATTACCAAATAGTATGCATTCCAAATTTGTCCGTGACCTGTTATTTAAATGGTTGAATAGTAAAGATCAACCTACATAGTAAAGATAAATACCAATTCAAGTGCCACCGTGACACCTTGCGCTGATTCTGGATCCTCTGCATTACTTCATAGTTTGCAATTGAATTCGGACTGTCCGATCAAAATTCAAGTCAATTCGATATAAACTTGTAAGAGGGATGCTTCGGTGGACATAAGGACCTATTTGTAAAACAAACATATTTTCATTTTCAAAGTTCAAACAGTCGATCCGACCGTTCAACATTATTTCCATATTAAAATGTACTTGGAGGTCAAATTTTACATTTTTTGAATTTTTTTACTATTTATTAAGATGGTTACAAAATCGTTGTTTTTCAATGGTCTGAAAACAACGATTTTGTAACCATCTTAATAAATAGTAAAAAAATTCAAAAAAATGTAAAATTTGACCTCCAAGTACATTTTAATATGGAGATAATGTTGAACGGTCGGATCGACTGTTTGAACTTTAAAAATGAAAATATGTTCATTTTACAAATAGGTCCTTATGTCCACCGAAGCAAATGCCAACTTGTAATTAGGGGTGTCAATGGGTACGATAGGGTGGAACCATTTTCATACCCATACCCACTAAGAATTGATCTACCCATACCCTACCCATACCCGTTAAGAATTTGTCTTACCCTATCCTACCGATACCCGTTATGATTAACGGGTAACGAAACGGTAGTGGGCGAATAACGAAAATACTAATATAATGGTTTTACTATTTTTACAAATAAACCATCTAAATTTACCACGTCATACATACGCCATCACAATTACTAATATAAAAATAAAAATAAAAATATGCAATCAATTCTAACTAATAGTTTTTTTATAAAGCAAAAATAAAATAAAAATCACAAATATCTACAAATTCAATTTCAATTCGTTAACTAAATAACAAAACATTCAGCAATATGAAAAACAGGGAAATAAATAAATTGAATATAATATTGATATATTTATATATAATTTATTTCATATAATTACCCGTTACCCAATGGGTACGAAATAATCTTTATCCATACCCATACCCATTTATCTAATGAAAAAAAATCTTTACCCGTACCCATACCCATTAAGTTAACGAAAAAAAAACCTTACCCATACCCGTCTTATTGAATACGATACGGGTAGGGTAAATGGGTAAACGGGTGTCATTGACACCCCTACTTGTAATATACGGAGTCTTTTCAAGATTCGTGTATTAATATATAACGAATCGGATTCAAATTCAAACGGTAAGGTATCTTGGATAGTATGAATTTCTTGCGGCTTTGGTATAATGGTATTATCCTCCTTGATTTGGAAACATTTGTAGGCTTCTCCATCTAACGGCCTATTATCCTCTTTGGCCCAATGGGCCAATATAGTGTGAACCGTGAAGAGCCTCAATTATCGGAGGCCATCTGCCCATGCAGCCCATCTCCCTCCCCATTTCTCTCATCCTTCCGTCCTTCTCCAAACCTTCCATTTCCATTTTGCTCTCTGTAGATTTTTGGGAATTGGAAAAGAGAGATGATAGGGTAAGCGCCACTCTCCATTCTATCACATAATAACCACTGGTGAGTCTGATTTTCTTTTCTCTCTCTGTTCATTTTCGCCGTTGCTTTTCAATTTTCTTCCTTGAGGAGCATCCTCACACAATTTCCCCTCATGTACTTGTAATTGTGATAATTACCCCTAAACCTTTTGAGTTCGTGACTGATTGCCCCTTATAACCCAGATCAACTCGAAAATACTAACATTGCTAAAAAGACTGCCTCCTTTTGTTTTCTATTTTCCATTTGATTGTTTAGTTATTTGTTTTTCTATAAATTTTCTCTATATAAACATAACATGAATGATGTGGTTTTATTTATTTTTTCTGATTTAGTCTGATTCTTCTCAAAATAAAAGAAAGGTCCACGATGATAAGGACTAATCTGTTATTCTGTTAAGGCACAATTTATGAAATGATTTGTTTAAATACCAATATGCATAGTTGTTACAGTACCAGTTGATGCTTATGTAGCCACAGTTGCTTACCAGTAGAAATAAATCCAGCTGTTGAGTGATGGGTCCCAATTTAGAATCTTATAAAAATCAGAGCGGAGAATAAAAGCAAAAGCCCATAGATCATAATAATAACAACACTAATTGCTAATGATACAGGCCCAATTGTGATGCTGATGAGGATCTAATAAATTGAAGAACTGTAAACTATTTTTTTTTTTTTGGTCTTAGGAGCTAATGAAACTACAACTTGGTTGTGCACTGATGTGTGATCAACAATAGTTGGTCACAGTGAACATAAAGCACAGGACAAGCCAAAATAAAATAGAAACACTATAAGAAAATTGATATTACATTAGCAATTGCGCCCAAATAAGATAGTACTAACTAGCTGATTTTGCAATTACCAAGAATTACAAAATTGTTTATCGGTACCATTACTTTTCGTCCAGTGCCAGTGTATACCAGTAGCATGTACTGGTATGCTTGGGACAGACTTCCCCCAAGAAAATGAAACGTGAATTATTTAGGTCTTACATGGAAAGAACAACTTTAGAAACCAAGATACTGTACAGATTATACTCTGATGAAATGCACCACACAGATCATGCAATCTAAACGTGTTGTATAGCTAATACATAAAGGCATATGACATCTACAGATTTTCTTATTACATGTCAATTTGCCACCATTTCTTTCAGCATATTTGATTCACCTTGTTCATCCTTATTGCAGAGTTGTAACATTTTCTCGACCAATTCTTGAATCTCATGATGATCGCCCTTGCGCCCCATTGCCTCAGCCATCTCCTCAACTTTCTTTCTTACACCATGACCGATCTCCGAGTGAAGCACCTCTCTGATGCCTCTGGCCACATCCTTTCCTTTAAAATTTCCAAAGCCCTGTTGTGGGATCTCAATTGCAACACCGAGTTCAACCATCAGCTTGGCATTCAATGGCTGATCGAGGTGCAAAGGAAGAGCTATCATGGGCACACCAGACTGCATCCCTTCTATTAGAGAGCTCCACCCGCAATGCGTCAGGAAGGCGCCTAAGCTAGGATGTGCCAATATGCTGCGTTGCGGGGCCCAACTATCCACTGCCAGTCCTCTTTCTGGCCCTATTCGATCCATGAATCCAGGTGGTAACTTCATAGCCCGGGTTGCTTTTGCATTTCTCCTGCCGTCCGCCTCCTTTTCCTCCTTTGGGAACCGTACCACCCAGATGAAGTCGGCCCCGCTGAGCTCTAAGCCACAAGCCATCTGCTCCATCTCTTGCTCTGACAAGAAATACTCGGTACCGAAAGACACAAACACCACCGACTTCCTTCCTTTCTTGCCGAGCCATTCCATCACTCGCTTCAACTGCTCAGCATCCACTAAATGATCATAGTTGTCAGGGACTAGTGGCCCCACCGGGACCACCTCCTTCCCCGCCAGAAACGACAAGTACTCGATATATTTTGACTCGATATCCCTGAAAGATTTGATGGCAATGAATTGGGAGGAGAGTTTGAAGCTATTTAAAAGTCGGTCTCTATCAGACATGCCATTGGCAGACTTATCGAGCATTTCTGTGTATCTCCTACTTTCTGTACCAAGCCTAATTGCAGAGAAAGGGAATTCCTGTTCTGCAAAGTGGCTATAATGGCAGAAAAAGGAAGTTTGAGCGGCACCGCTAGGCATGAAGGTGAAACTCGGGATGCCACGACGTTGCGCAGCCAAACAAGCCCACGGCTGAAGAAAATCGTAAATTAGGAGGTCGGGTTGGATGGTATCAAGCAGGCCAGAGAAAGACGGTTCAGAAAGGTCGAAGGCGCGCTTGAGAGAGGGCATGAGATCAGGAGGAAGGTACTTGGTGGTGTGCAGATGAGGCGGCAGGTCGGGAAGCGAAGGCAGGTGTAGCTCCACCAATTCTATTCTCGATCGATCATTGTCATCGTCATTTTGTTCGCCTTGACGAGGAGCGAGGTGGAGGAGGTTTCTGACGGGCTGGAGGTTGATAGGGGTTGAGCAGATATAGACCACCATGTCCTTGCACTCGCCGCAAAGCCGCCTGGCTAGCTCGAAGAAGGGCAATATATGGCCATGGGCAAGCCATGGGAACATCAACACTCTATAAGTCTTTCCTTTCATATTCATGCTATTGATCATCAGTAGTGTTAACTTTGATTAGTTGTTAGTGTATATATGATATATAGATCCGTACCGCTCTTGCATCCAATGCCGAAGCACACCTACGTATGGTGTGTTGCTTTATCCTTTCATCGTCTTTTATTCAAATAATGAATAAAATATACGAGTTTCTTGAACGCTGTCCGTGGCACGTGTCAACCCATTATTACACGTGTTCACAGCTACACAGTAGCTGCTCTGACCAGTGTTATATTGCCAACCCATTATTACACGTGTTCGCAGCTACACAGTACCTGCTCTAACCAGTGTTATATTTTCGATGAGGAGAAAGGTACAAAAATATTTCACGCTATACCGACTGAAACCCTTTCAATGCCCACACTTGGTAGCACTAGAGGGTGCATCTTGACTTGTTATGAAACAAATCTTCCAGTTGGTCACAGTGAATTGTTTATTTTCTAGCTTCTTGATTATGTATATATATATTTTTTAATTTATAACGTTATTGAATTACTAGAAATAAAACAAAATTAACAACTGATATTTTTTGTTATAATGTAAAATTTGAATTTTTATATGCTAAGCCTGTACTCTTTTACCAGAATATATAATCTCTTCTACACAACGTAGCAATTTTCCGTCCAAGCCATTTTCTATCAATTGGCTCCCTGCCACGTAGCTATTACCAGACTAATCTCCACCTGCCTATTCTTGAACATTGTGGATATGTACTTTCCAAATTTTCTTTCATGTCCCACTTAATTTTCAAAAGAAGTTTGATGTCAATATTTTCATATAAATTTTTTGAAAGTTGTTTCAAGAAAAGTCCGGACTGAAAAATACACATGATATCCAATTTAAATCTATTTCCACTAAAATAGTTCAATATATTTATCATCATAAATGTATGATCACCAAATATCTAAACATTTATATATTTAAGGGGGGATACACGATACTTTGCTATAATATCAAATCTAGACAACTTATGGAATCGGGTTATAATACGTTTTACATTCTCTATTTAATAATATTTAAATGGAGAAATTTCATGTATATTTCTCAAAAAACATTTAAATAACGTGTTTAATCCTCTAAAATTTATAATATCTTATTTCCTCTTTTAAATCTAAAAACTCACAGATTTATCTAATTTATTATTTTATTATTAAAACCCATTTTTAAATTAATAATATACTCATTTTTTATTTATTAAAAAAAATATATGTAGCATGTGTAAAAGATCTAATTGACAAGTTTGTAAGACAAATAATTTATCTCTATTCCTGACGGATATACAATAATATTTAGATACATGTTAGTGTGTTAAGTCAAAAATGCTACTGCATATTTTTTTTTAACCTTTTCATATAGGATTAAATAGGTATTTACTACTTAAATTTAAAATGAGTTTTAATAAAAAAGACATAAATTGAATAAATTTCGGAATTTTTTTTTTTTTTTTTGTATTTTTGAAATTTAGAAGGATAATTTATGAATTTCAGAAGTTTTGAGCGGTATACATGAAAATTCCCCCTATTTAAATAAGACAACACTAAGGAATTTACGAAGGGGCTCAAGAAAGGCCGACGAGTACTCGATGAATTATAAAAATTAAAAATATATATTATGAAAAAGGTTAGTAATTGTACACTAATGACATTGTTTCTTTTCCGAATATAATATTTTATTCAGGGTAACAGCAAAGCATGCAAAAAAAAAAAAAAACAAAACATATTTTATTAACTATCACGCCGTGCCTTTTCTATGTTTTATTCGCAACTTAATTTAAGTTCCATCTCAGAAAAACAAAGCTTAAAGCAGGGCATCCTTGGACAAGGAATTGTGAGATTCTATCTTGCGTGCATTCAATAGTGGATCTACTCCATCACCTCTTTCAAATACAGCTGCTGCTCCCATTCCTGATCCTGCATTTCGTAAATTCAAAAAATAAAATTTTCAGCTCTGTGAATAAAACAGGAGATATGAGCCAGCCAATATTTTTGATGTTGTCTAGGTTGCATGTTCAAGAATTTGCAAATGTGCAATTAAAGAAATTGTCTGTACTGGTAGTCATTGCATACTAGATGATACTGATACCAAATCCGGTTGGGTTCTATTTCATGTATGTGGACCCTTTTTACTGTCCTCTGGTTTTATCAAACTGGCCTAAATAGGTCGGTAAAAGGTATACACTGGTCAACATGTAGGGGTTCATATTGACATTTCTTACTATCATTCCTTGTGATTACTGATTTTCAACTGATATGTCAAACAAGCCTTGAGAAACCATATCAATCTTATTTCATTAGAATATCACACACACAAGAGGACTAACCAATGCACATAGTAACCACTCCAAATCGGCAGTCTTTCCCACGACGCTTCATCTCATTCAACAGTGTAGCCACACAACGTGCACCTACATGAGAATATGCCAACGATTATTTACATTTCACAGAAAGCATTCTCTCTTTCTTCAACCTTTTCCCATTTATACATTTATCTATCTATTGTGCATTGCACTGCACCAATACCCCAGATTCCTGCTTAACTTCATTTAATTGAAAACAATCAAAATAACCAATTGTTTACAAATTTAAGTACCTGTAGCACCCAATGGGTGGCCAAGTGCCATTGCACCTCCATTGACGTTAACCTTGGATCGATCCAGTTCCAACTTATTGCAACTGTAAACAAATTGCGATGCAAAGGCCTACATATAGTTTCAAGACAACCAAATAATAAGAAACATCAGTAAGTGGTAGGACTAAGTTTTTCTTAATGTGGAAAATAAAACTGAGTTTATCATATGCTGTATGGAACTCAACACCAAGAAGTCATGAAAATACAATAGTAACAACCATATGTAACTGTAATCCTGTACAGGATGATTCCTATTTACCTCATTCAATTCAAAAAGATCAATATCTTCAATCTGAAGACCAGCAGCATTTACAGCAGCAGGAATTGCAACAGCAGGACCAATGCCCATGACTGCAGGGTCAACACCAACAGCAGAAAAGCTCCTGCAAGCAGCAAAAAGAGGAATAGTTTTTAAAATGAAAAAAGAAGAAAGAAAAATACACATAAAAAGGCTCTTAAATACCATTAGTTTATTTTTCCAAATTGTCCATGGGATAAAGAGAAGTGACAAATTCATTCAAGTTTAGAAAATATTTATGAGAAATATGGAAACTCCAATTCTATTGACAATTATAAACCCTTGAAAATACATTAGGAAAATAAAAATTAAGGCACTAAACTCACAAACCTGAAAACACCTAGAATTGGAAGGCCTTTCTTCAAAGCTACATCCCTCCTCATAAGAAGCACTGCACCAGCACCATCACTGACTTGGCTAGAATTGCCTGTTACATTATTAAAACATTATATATTCATAATCTAAATTTGGCAACTTCAATGATTCTGTATGTTATGAGAAAGAAAATAGAGGTATATGCTCTTCCCATTATTTTTCAGTCCCCCAAATGCCCCTTGTATAAACCAATTGCTCTGATACATTTTTTATATTGAGATACATCTGCTCACTTTTCTAAGTATCTCATCCTTAGCCAAATTTCACCAAGATCAACACCTGACATAATGTATGAGATGAATATTTCCAAAATTTACTCAACTTGCTGACTGATGCATCCAGTAAAACAATACAGATAAGAGAATATTATTTACCGGCAGTAGTGGTTCCATCCTTCTTAAAAACTGTCTTCAGCTTGGCAAGACCAGCAAGTGTAGTCTCAAGCCTTATTCCATCATCTTCAGATATTGTCACTGGTGTCTCATCACCAGTTTTCGGGTTAACAATCTTTAAGAAAAATGATGTAACAGTATTAGCAGGTTTCATAAAAGACCCAACAATATAATAAAAAATATAATAAAATCATTTTCTTTCTCAGCTAAGCTAATGTGGTAGAAGACTATTAGCTATATTAGAGATTGATTCCAGTGCGCCTGTTCTGTCAAGAAAATTGTTTAGGTGCACAGAGATTAAAACAGCACAAAAGCTAGGATGGTAAACTTTTAGTTTATTACTGAGTTATAACAACTCATTGGATTCTTATCAAACTAGCAAGCCAACTCCTATATGACCAAGGTACATATTGCATTCTTCTAACGGTTCTATCTGAAACCTCATTTCGTACCTTTGTCATGACAGGGACAATTTCATCCTTAAATTTGCCTGAGGCCCTTGCTTCAGCAGCGCGCCTATGTGATTCCACCTGATCATATAAAATAAAAGGCACAAGTGAGATGCCACAGCATACAAAAAAAAGAAGCCAAGAGGAAAAAGAAACAAGAAAAATCATAAAGGTCCCTTAGCACCAAGTTGCAAAAATGCTTTTCTTTTTACAGAATTGAGTTATAAATTATTCTCACAGTTGCATGCAACTAACAGCATTTATTGTCAGCTCATCATAGTTCCTTCTGTTAACATAAGGAACGTATTCAGGACCAACTATTGGAGACGACAACAATGTTATTCCTCTAGCAAAATAGGTCATTTTGCAAATAATAAACAAAAAACTTGGAAAGCTTCCTCCAAGGAAAAAAGAGCAAGTAAAATAAACATAACATTAGCTATATGTATGCATTTAACTCACAGCAGCCTTGTCTTGTTCCTCTCGGGTCACACCGTAACGCTGTGCTACATTCTCTGATGTGATTCCCATGGGAAGGAGGCAATCCTGTGCCTTTTGATTTGTGTTCACTTTTGGGTTTATTGAGCCCTCCCAGGCAACCGAATTAGCGCTCATGGATTCCAATCCGGCTCCGATTCCTACAGCAGTTAAAAATCTTAATCAGGGAAATTACTCTTCACATAATCACAAGAAAGAACACACTTATTGGACTAAACGTGTTAATACAAGTATTAAGACAAGGGATGTTGATGTTTAATTGATGCCCTTATTATTTCCCAGAACTATTATCAAACTAGTAATATGTGAAACCAAGGTATTGGAATGAATTGACCAGTACGACTGCTACATGAATTAGAATAAGACACCAGAATAACTCACCAATGTCATAGAAGCCGGCTTTAATTGCAGCTGCCACATCAGCAACTGCCTGGAGACCAGACGAGCATTGGCGATTCACTGTTCTGAGGGGAACAGTTTCTGATCGTAGAAAAATATAATTTCAGTCTCCTAAATTATGCAGGGAATATAATAGTTACTATAAATATATTAACAAAAAAAGATCAAAACGTACCAGGAAAACCAGCATAGAAAGCTGCCATTCTGCATTCATTTGCCCTCTGAGCTCCAGGTGCAAGAACTGAACCAACCACAATATCTCCGACCTCACTGGGGTTTATTTTGGTGTTGTCTAAGAGGGCCTAAAATAAAAGAATGTCTCAGATTGATACCAAAGTTTGAATTAGGATCGATGCTTTTCTTCTACTCTTTAATGGAAAATCTTCGACATATAATTCAACAATGCTTCACCTTAAAGTAATTGTTGAGATTCTAACATCTGAGATTAATGCTCAAGCATGCAATTAGGTGTGCCAACTGATGACTTGTTTATTGTAAGCAAATTTAAACCAAACACAAAGCAAGTAAAATCCTACTCTTTCTTCCAAATTTCTATCAACCAATCATAGTATGAAAAATTCATGTGCAATTCACCTTTTCTTGCGTTTGCTGTAACTTAAATTTACCAGTTAAGTAATTGCTTCATCAAAACGAGGGGGGAGGGGGTCATATTTAATACTACATGTTATTGCTAATAAAATAGTGCTGCCAAATTACAAAAAGAACATTTAAAAACTGTTTACAGAAGAGGTTCAGAGATTATACCTTGAGAACAGTAGCTAGGAGGTCCTCTGGATATGTGTCCTTGAATCCTCCTCTCTTAGATTTGCAAATTGGAGTGCGGTAAGCACTGCCATGGTGGAAAAGAATTAACTTTGTAAAATAACAAAAGAGTGCAATGTACACCAAAATAGTAGAGAAGCTAACCATTACAAAAATTAGATATAGTTTTCAGTATTTGTCATCAATTGATTTGGAATTTCCTTAGTGCAGAACAGCTCTGACCAATCTTAACTGAAAATGAAAAGGACCAACTCTTTTTGTATTTAACAATTGACACGCACATAATCAGTCGTGTAAATCCAAAGGGTTGATTTAGGGGGGTTTAGTCTGAATATTTTGGTTCTAGTTTTTCTTTTGTAATATTATCTATGGTTTCTTAATGAAATGGGCATGTTATGTGCCTTTTATCAAAAAAATAATCAGTCATGTAGGCTTCCAGTGTCACCAGACCTCAGTTCTCCCACATTAGTTACCTGAAAATATTTTATATTTATCTTATTTTTGCAAAATTGTTTGATTTAATCGAGGAAGGCTTATAAATCCCACCTCCATAACATGTCTCAACATGTCGTTGAACTATTGAAATCATGACAGTAAAGTCTTACACCTTAGATCCAAAAAATCATTATTTTATACACGAAACTCTGTAATCCCAATGTCTTTTGTATATATAAATTTGACTTCTCGTAATATATAGTTAACAAAATTTATGAAATAAGTATAAAAAAACGAGAGCACTCACGCCACAATAACAACATCATCACCAAACGAAGAGCTCCTTTGGTAAGGAGCACTGTCTCCAGCAGCACAAATCGACGCCTACAAATTAAGGACTGCAATTAGCCAAAAAAATTATAATTTACCTCGTACGAAAAAAAAAAGAAAAAAAAGAAAAAGAGGACAGATCCGGTACCGATAAGATCGACGAACCGCTCGGAGAAATCGAGGAAGAAGGGTTCAGGTGCTGATGGAGAATTCTCTGTCGGTTGATCGCTTTCTCCATTTTCTCTCTTCCTCTTTTGTGTCTCTCTCACCCCTATTTTCAGAACTCAAAAGAGTATTGCTGTTCGTTGGGAGATATGAATCAGGAAAGAGAAGATTACACGCTTCGATTCCTTGGGAAGTGGGGACTCATTTATATCTTCTTAGAAAATTAAATATAGGCGAAATAAATGGACAATTAGTCCACGTCTCATCTAAGATCCAACGGCCACCGTACTCCCGTAAGTTTGTACGCCTCGGTAAAAGAATGACTTCCTTGTCGCTAACCAAAACCCCGGCGGCATTATTTTTGAGGCTACGAGCCTATCTACCGTCCGATCTTGCAGCTCTTACGATCGGACGGTGGAACAGTAGTCGGTTTGTACCGTAGTTGCGACTGTTGCGTACACATTGCATACTGGTCAAATAAAAGATTATGGCAGCAGATAAGGCTGCTTGCGTTGGCAGTTTGGCACCATACCGGACGTCTATCCGACCTAACAGTAATTCTATGCAGATATGGTTCGGAAAAAATATAATTAGACGGCCATGTATCGGGAATTTTTTTTAAAATTCATAATTAGAAAAAACAAAGTTAGAGGACCAATATGATTACTCTGTTTTTTCTCAAAAAAAAAAAAAAAGAACTTTGTGCACATGAATTTTGAAATATATTGAACAATTTTGACTAGATATTAGATCGAATTTAGGGTCTGATCGGAACCCCAATTCGCACGCTAAAATGTGAAATAGAATTGACGTCGTATTGAATTCTCTGATCGGAAAGCAACCAGTGGCAGGAAACGACTTCATTTTGGATGATTTGGATGGAAAATTTCGTGCCAAAATTTTCTCGCGAAAGTTGAAGAGATTCTGCGAGAATTCAATCGCTAAAAACTGGCGCTCTTTTTTTTCCAACGATACCCTTTCTCTCGCTTTCTGAACACTTTCCTTCTACCGATAACAATGAATCTTTTGAGTGTTCTCTTTCCTTCTACTGCTAAACAATCAAGAAGGAAAATGGGCATAGTCCTACGAAGGCGGCTACTACAGCTAGCATTGTTGCTGATAAGTAACTGACCCTCTGATTCCAATTTCAATAGATAGTTTGTGTTGCCAAGGTGGCTTCTGAAGGCGGACGTGTTTGTCTTCACCTCATGATAGGTTGGTTACGGTTTGCTAAATTCAATGAATTTGATTTTAATCCAGTTACGTAGCAAAGTGGTGTATCCGTGTAACAAGGGGGAAGCATTAATGGCATGAGAGTATTAAGGATGATCCAATGATATAAGTAGCTCGTCAACTGTTTGTTGAAATGCCAGTTCAAAGAAAAAAGTATTAAATGGCTTTGGTAAGTAATGTAAGTGTGCCAGGCATTAATGAAAACTTGTGAGTAGCAATCAGAAGGTGTAAACTTGTGCCAGATTCATACTTGTAACATATACATGCCTGTTCCATATCTAAATTGTATTAGATTCGTACTTGTACCATATTTTATACTGCAATATTAACCAGACCTGTACATTAATGAAACCGGTATGATAACCATACTGACACAGATTTTATGAAAAAACAGAATGGTATAGCAACAAGGCAGTATCTGGTACTAAGTTAATCAAGTGTCACTTAATCATGGTATAGCAACAAAGCAGATACTGATGTGTTAAAATGAGAAAAAACAAATGAAGGGCACAAGTGTCTTTTTCATTCAAATGAAATCATTTATCTCTTATTGTGTATAATTTCCAATCAATAAATGGAGAAGAATTCAATTCTTTTCTACTTTGGTTCTGATCAACAAAGTTCAATTAAAATTCATCTCTATTGAATTCTATTGAATTGAAATCAATTGAACTCCATTAATAGTGTGTTCCGATCATAGTGTTAGCCTCACATCCACTGCCCCCACTCCTATTGAGATCATAGATGAGAACCTACTAATTAAATTACTGTGATCCTCTAAATTTGGTATATACTTGGCGTCCATCTTTTAAAATTTCAGAACGAACATAAGCTAAAAAAAAATGAGAACGTCTCGATTGCTGAATTAAAATTATTTATGAGTTGGAGCATATTGCTTTCATTTTTAATTAGGAAGTCTGCATTGCCACATCCAACAAGGTTTGATGAAAAAAAAATTGTAGCTCAACTTTGTTTTCTTGCACCTTTTCAAAATAAAATTAGCTTCTTGGATAATTTTAATTTGAGTTATGTTCCCGTATTTTGGTTATTTTCTTCATGTCTACTTGCGTAAAACAAAATTATATTTTAATTAGTCTTTAAGTTTCACAGACTAAATGATGAATTTATATTTTGTGGTATTTTTTTTTAAACTAATGTGGTTCGCATAAATTTTTATGACTATGTGAGTTTACTTTTTATAAAATTAGTCTAAAAAATAAACCTACCAAAATATTGATAACAGTTAACTTGATATATTAATTCTTTTTGGACTCTTGATTTTTTATAAAACTGACTCAAAAAAATATAAATTTTTTATATAAATGCATCTCCTGTAGAAAAGTAAGATTCGAATTTCAAAACCATCATTTAATTCAAATCGGAAAAGATGTCACTAGGGTGTAAACGGAGCGGATTTAGAGCGGATAATGCTCATACCAAATCCGTATCCGTTTTTCAATGAGCGGATACCGATAGTAAATGGATATCAAAATTCAAAACTAAATCCGTCTTAAACGGATACAGATACGGAGCGGATAATCCACGGATACGGATTCAAATACAGTTACGAAACGAATAATTGTCGGATAATTGAGTCATATGAACTTTAAGTACAAATACTAAATTAAAAATTAAAAATAATTAAGAAAAACAAAAATAAATTAAAAAAACAGGTAAAGAAATGGAGAAGATATATAGGAATGGAGAGGAGTTAGGGAATATTAACCGCTGAAAATCAAGTTACAACGAAGCAGATAAGTTAAAATTTCGGATCCGGATAGTGCGGATATCCGCTCTGTTTATACTTTCAAAGAATTATCTGTATCCGTATCCGCATCAAATTTCCCTATACAAAAAAATATCCGTATCCGTAATATCTGTATCCGTTTAAATTCGGATTCGGATAATAAGCAGATTCGGAGCGGATATCCGGACGGATATCCATATCCGTTTACACCCTATATGTCACGATAACTTGCGGCATTCAAAATTAGTAGGATAATTTTTACATACAGACTAAATGGCCAATTTATATCCTCAAGTCTCAATTAGATAAATTTATATTTCCGATTAAAAATGACTAATATGTCCTTGTCTTCAAAGAAAACAGTAAAATAAAAATTCTTTACCTGTTGGTGTCATTTTCAAATTAATTTAAAATTGAATAAGTAATTAACTGATACCTCACAACTAAAGTTATTTATGTTGTGAACTTGATTCTTTTATTCTGGCTTAGCTTGTTTTATCTGCCGTTTTTTTATTAATAGGAAAAACAAAACAAAAAATATCAACAAAGGGAATAATTTTGCTAGATTTTGAAAAATAGAAAAAATATTATGGTTTGTAATGTCCAGAGCACTGTAGCTGGACGTTATAAACCATAACGTCCAGTTAATCTAATCGCTAATGATATCTATGATAGATTTATTTTATGCAAAACCATACCGCAATTCATAAACCCTAGATTTACCATGATCCTCTAGTGAACCTAATCTAAAATTTAAAGTTACCTTGATCCATAGCCATGATCTTCCAGAGAGACACAAGCACCGTTGATCACCGGAAGCCTTTAGATTTCCAAGTAATCCCTCTCAAGTCCGATGGAGAGAGCAAGAGAGATGGCAGCGGCAATACTTTGTTCTACACAAGAAGAATACCCAAATCACAAGTTCTTTTCCGACAAACCCTTTTTCTAATTTCTCTGTTATTTCTTTTGAGGGAGAGATGGAGAAAATGCTAAAGGTCAGAAAATTGAGAGAGAGCAATTAGCTTTTAATACCCAAAAATGAATAGGCTTGAATATGGCAATCAATAGGCGCCTCATGGCTGTCAATTAATTAATTAATTACTGTAGCCTATTTTCTTATTGGATCCTTAGTGGGTCTGAATTCAGAACTTGTCTTATTGGGTATTTCCTTATTTACCGAACATTGCCGTATTTAATTGTGTTCCCCAGGGACCAATAGCATAATTGTATTATTTATAAACTTTATATAATTTAGACCATCACTAAATCATAAAGTTATTAATACGCATTCTACACATTAAAGGCCCCACTTCTCATGACACATATTGAACCCAATAAATAATACTTAATTTGATCACTTTATAACGGGTCTAATTAGATATTTGACAGTCAAATATTCAATATATATTTATATCACATATAAGCCCATATATGTTGTAATTAATTAAAATTAATTCCAACAATCTAATTAACAATAAAACATTGTAGCTGGACGTTATAGACCATAATGTCCTGCTACGGTATTTTTTTTTTTTTTTGCTTCGATTTACAAATTTTTTTGAAAAAAAAAAAGAACATTGTAGCTAAACGTTATAGACCATAATGTCCAGCTATAGTATTTTTTGTTAATTAAAGATCATTAGCGATCAGATTAACTAGACATTATAGTTTATAATGTCGAGCTACAGTGCCCTGGACGTTACAAACCATAACGTTCTTTCTATTTTTCAAAATCTAGCGAAATTATTCCTGATTGTCGATATTTTTTGTTTTTGTTTTTCCTATTAATAAAAAACGGTTTTATCTGCGTTGGTACTTTAGAGTGCATTAGATCCCTGCAACAGCTGGGAGTCCGGCGATTTCAGTCAATCTTCTTGCTTTTTGAATAAGGAAATACTCTCAACTACTCATTGCCGGTATTGATCAAAAACTCACTTCTTGGATTCTACAGCCAGCAACCGGATTCTAAAGTAATCTCATGCTTTGGAGAAGAATTTATTTTATTCAATCTCAAAGAAAACTTTACAGGGGATCATCTACATATATAGCCGGGAGTAAAACAATCCTAAACACTAGTTATCTACTTAACTCTAGTAAGGTTAAAAGTATGACTCACACTAATAGACAAGATTAATAAATAGACTCTAGAAAGATTCTTCATAGCACAATAGATTATGCCGTTAGCTTATTCTGAGATTATTTGTGACTTGTCTTGAGTAATCCTTTGTGCTTCAACACGGATGCCAAGGTTTGGGTTTGGGGAAGATCATGGGAGTGTAGCGGCGGATTGAAGCGTTGGCAGCACTCCAAGGCAGTATGGTGCTACTGAACCATGCCTGGATTGTCGGAGCGAATTGGATGATCGGTAGAGGGCTGCCCCCCTCTTCCCCAACGGATTCCTTCATATTCACCGTCGAGTCATCATAGCCAACACTAATTCAGAGGTGCAATGAATTGATTTTTTTGAGTTGCCAGTCCTCGCCTTTTTAATCTGGGGCCTTTCGTCTTTTGAAGTCCTATTCCCTAGCCTAGCTAGCTAGATTCCGGAGAAAGAACTCATAGAACAGATTCATTCAATAGCAGAGAAGAGGATAGGAAGGGAACATAATACATAAACTCTTGTGATGACATGCTAGGTGCTTAAGCAAGAGAATTCCATCGAATCCACTTGTCTTCTGCTCGCTCGTTCCACTTACGTTACACTCGCTGGGTCAAATAAATTTTAGCTTCAGAGCAGAATCCTTTCTTTTGGATTTATGATCGGGAAAAAGCTGAAAGACTCATATTTCTACAACAAAATCAACTCAAATACAAGGTCCCACAAATAGCAGAAGTTACACCAGGTTTCATTAAAAAGAAAAACAAGCAACTAAGGAAGGGAAAGCGCAGCCTGTTTGGTAGAATTGTGCCACAAACTGATCAAAAATGTTTTGATCTCTTAACTATTAATCCATAGCGGTCCCATATTTGCCTCAGAGTTGCAATATGTATAGACTTTCTTGATTGGCGAGAAAGCATTCAATACAGTAATCTAAATTCTTTTTGTAGGACTTATTCTCCAGCGGGTTTATGACGGATTTGATTTGCTCTATCAATTGATTGAAAGTGCTTGCTTGAACTGTTAAAGATAACAAGTAATAAATCAAGAGAAATTTGGGGAAGAGCAACTATTAAGGGGGAGTTTACCTTGGATGAAATTAGGAGCTTTTCTATCTTATTTGATAAAATTAGAGTGTGTGAATTGGAAGTACTTGACTTGGTCCTGTGGTTAAAAGATGATGGCTTTGTTAGGGTGATTTGGCCTATAGAGAAGTGGGAAAAATTGCTAACTGTTTGTAATTTCTTTCCTCTCATTCACGAGAGAAAAGAAACCGTCGATCTTTAGCAAATCCGACCAAACATCTGTGTCCCAATTTATGCTACTATCAGGGCGGATCCAAGATTTTCGTCGGGGGGGGGCAAAAAAAAATATCGAATCGGGTTTAAATTCATTAACCAATTGGGTACTCGATAAAAAACAATACTTTAACTTATACTTTTTAATGCTTTGACTTGTAATTTCTGATGTTTTGACTTATGATTCTAATTACCAATCAAAATTCAATAAATTTATTTCAATTTTTACCCTAAATTTAACCCAAATTACAAATCAAACGTTCAAAGGGGGGCAAAAAAAATTCCGGAGAGGGGGCAAAGTCGGTCGGAACCACTAAATCTCCACTAAAACTCAAAATCTAGGGGGGGCAGCTGCCCCCCTGGCTACTATAATTACTTATTAAAGACATATTAGTAATTTTCTTCCTTAATTGGTAATTTATGTTTATTAAAGTGAGAGATGATGACATTAACAAAGATTTGGTGATAAATAACAAATTTTATTGTTTCCATGGACAAATATTTAATATGGAAAATTCCGATGATAAATGAGAGATGAGGAGAAATATTTTATAATTTTGAGAGACAATTTTATAATTCCTTCCCCGCAACATTTTTTCGTTATTAAATTTCTGACAAATCGAACACCCCCAACAGTGAGAATGTTGTTTAATTTCTTATTTTAAAGACGACGCAGTGGACAGATGAAAACTAATGATTTTCTCCTCTGTTTTTATAACAAGATAGTTGCATATAATTCGGAAAATAAGCACGTGAGTATATTTAGGAAGAAGAGTGAGGCTACGGTACTATGCATAGCACGGATTAGTCCGTGCTACGGCTCAATATTTTAGTTTTCAAAATCTTAACGGTCGATCTGAACCGTTCAACATGATTATAAAATGAATATGTACTTGCCAACCAAACTTTACATTTTTTTGAATTTTTTTACTATTTTTTTAGATAGGTAGAAAATCACTGTTTTTGGATGGTCCAGAATTTTCAAATCAAGTAATTTTCTACCTATCTAAAAAAATTTTAAAAAAAATGTAAAGTTTGGTTGGCAAGTACATATTCATTTTATAATCATGTGGAACGGTTCGGATCAACCGTTAGAATTTTGAAAACTCAAATATTGAGCCGTAGCACGGACCAATCCGTGCTATGCAAAGTACCGTAGCCTCACTCTTAGGAAGAAATATGTAAATCAGTGCACAGAAATAAAAAGTATAACATTTTGTTATTCTATTGCGTTATACTGTTCTAATTTTAAATGTAACTCGTTTGCACAAGTTATAAATACGAAAGTTTCTAATAAATATAACATTAAGAAGAAAAAATACGATGTGATAGACATCATATTAAATTCGATTTCATACATTAAATAATACAAGGGAGCCTCGATGCTTGATTATTTGGAAGTAAGTTCAAAATTCTTTAAAGCTTGTCATGCATTGCTATAAAATTATAGTTACTAAAGAAAAATCATATTTATAGAGAGAGAGGAGGTGCATCACTGCATCGTCTACTGTTGTGAAAGAAAAAAAAAAGATATTGCATTGGGTATTTTACATGAGTTAAATTATCTCCAGAATAGATAAATACATGGTTTAATTAAGTGTGATTTGAAATTAAAAAATATGTTAGTGAATAATTTATATCTCTTTGTAATATTTAAGAGAATAAGTTTTTGTTATGATTCAATATGGTTTTGATTTATTTTACAAAATATGTATAATCTGACTTCTTATTTGGCTGATTTTGGTGTTGTCGTTGAGGTTAAGAAAGCGATCTCACCTTAACATAGACAGGGGCGGACCTATAAAGGCCCAGGGGTAGGCACTTGCCTACCCCTGGATTTAAATTTTTTTCTAGGCCCAGTGTATTTTTATTCTTGTGCCTACCCCTGGCACAGAATAACAGATTTGCTGCTCTAATTTATTCATTGGTCCAGTCCGCTGCTTTGATTAATTGATTGTGCCTACCCCTGATCAAATTCCTGGGTCCGCCCATGAGTTCTGCGACGGGAACCACATTATTTTCACTTTTTCATGTGCATTTTATAGTTTAGTCCCCTATTCAATTTTTTAGTGCTGCTTCTGGATCTAAGCCAAGCTCATGTTCTAATTTTAAATATAACTCTATACGACGCTAGAACGTTTACACAAGTTATAAATACAGGAAGTTTCTAATAAATATAAAAAAAGGAAAAAAAGAGTGATCCGATAGACATTGTATCAAATTCAATTTCATACATTAAATAATATAAGGGAGACTCGATGCTTGGTATTGAAAGTAAGTTATTTTTTTCTAAAAAAAACTTATCATGCATTGCCATAAAGTTGTAGTTACTAAAGAAAAATTATATTTATAGAGGAAAAAAAGGTTCATCCTCTACTGTCGTGGAAGAAAAAAATGTTAGAAATTACATTAGGTATTTTACATGCATTGAATTATCTCCACCAGAGAATAGATAAAGACATGACTATAATTCAGTATAATTTGAAATAAGAAAATATTTTACTAGATAACTTACATCTCTTTGTAATATTTGAGAGAGAGTTTTTGTTATAATTCAATAAGATTTTAATTTATTTTATTAAACATGCAAGATCTTAATTCTTGTTTGACTGATTTCGGTGCTACTATTGAGGTTGAGAAGGGCAATGTCACCTTAACAAAGACTGCGAAGAGGGGACCACTGGTTACATAGATCCAACTATTTATAATGATGATAAATTTTCAGGAGTGAGGCTATGGTGCTATGCATAGCACCAATGGCTAGTGTACTACGGCTCAATATGGTACTTTTTAAAATCCTAACGGTCGATCCGACCGTTCAATGTGATATCCATATGAATATGTACTTGCAAACTAAATTTTATATTTTTTCGAATTTTTTTACTATTTTTTCAGATAGATAGAAAAATCAGTGTTTTTTGAAAATTTTGGACCATCAAAATTCTACCTATCTGAAAAAATAGTAAAAAAATTCGAAAAAATATAAAATTTAGTTTGCAAGTACATATTCATATGGTTATCACATTGAACGGTCGGATCGACCGTTAGGATTTTAAAAAGTACCATATTGAGCCGTAGTACACTAGCCATCTGTGCTATGCATAGCACCATAGCCTCACTCAATTTTCAGTGATTTTCTCGGGTATGCTGAAAATCGAGAATATATAATAATTTGTAACTTTCTGAAAAAATGAAAGAAATAAATATTAAGGGATTATTTTGGGCATGTATGAAACAAGATATGTATAGTGGAGTTTTGTAGCTGTGGAATTATTATTACTACAGATAAATAGTTAAATTTTGAAACAAAACTTATGAATGATTAAAAAAAGATTAAATTACCTCTAAAACTCAAACTCAATCTTGTCATAAACTGGTTATTTATCTTTCAGCGGAAAGAAAAACCTTATTTTAGCTAGTTGCGTCTTGCGTGAACCGTTGAAAAACTAATGAAACTCTCTCTTAACTTTATTGCAAATTTATGATACTAGAATAAAAAATAAGTAGAATATGTTACCCTATCATGCTTTAGTCTTTTGAAAACCATTCTTTTCAACACCTTCTTGGCCTTCATAAATTCACCTTGGTTGCACAACCCATCTATTAATGTGTTGTAAGTTATGACATCAGGATCAAGCCCTCTGCCAATCATGATACTGTGAACCTTCTATGCCTTCTCGATTTTCCCGTTGTTGCAACAAACCCTCTTCCTTCTCTATCTGTCTGAAGTACATTTTTCAGTGATTTTCTCGTAAATGCCGGAAATAAAAAAAAAATGCCAAAAATCAAGAATTTTCTCGTGAACATTAGTATAAGAATTACATAATGTTACAAGAAAATTAAGCCTTAAAATTTAGAGCATAACCTTATAATATTTTTCATTATAACCTATATAATACTCTTTTTATTTTTATTTTTTTTAAAGGTAAAGCCTTTAGGCGTTGCATTCATAGAAATATTGTCTTACATTACATAGCAAAGAAACAAACTTCATAAATAATCTGAACAAAAACATAAGGATGAATAAAAATAAATAAAACTAAATAGTAAAGCAAATGTGCAGTTTCAAAATAAAATATAAAATATAAAATTAATTAAGACTAAGAAAAAAAGATAATTCTTAATTTCTCAAGTCTCAGCTCTAATGGCGAATCAACATATATAACGCCACCCCTCCTCAGTTCATCTATTTCAGTTTCACCATCTCCGGCCCCGATTCTGGCCACTTTGAGTTGCCCATTAGTTTTTTGGATGGACATGTTCCGGCCTCCAAAGTATCGATTCAGTTTTATCACTATCTGCTTCAGAGGCGGAGGTAGTAGTGTAGAATGGGGGTCAATTGACTTCTATTTTTTTTTTTCAAATACTAGTAATGAAGTATACTTTTGTTCTATAATTTATAGTAAAATGTTACATGTACAAGAAATTGACCCCCATATTTTTTGTAAAATTTTATACTATTGACCCCATTTAAAAAAAATGAATTATTTGTGTATAATTTGAGATATTTCTAGCATTTTAGAACTCTTTTAAATAAAAAAATAAAAAACAATCACATGTGACACTTCTTATTTTATATTATCTCTCTCTCTCACTCACCATTTTTATTAAAATTTTTTTTTGACCCCATTCAAAGTTTCTGCCTCCGCCCCTGATCTGCTCCATATCCGATCCTGTTTTCACCCATATATGTAGGAGGAAATAAATTCTTAGTGTATGTATGTATGTATGTATTTTGGTTAAAGCCAGGTTGTATTTTCTCTCCTTATTTCAAGATATTTAATTTTTAGTTGCTTTTTTTAAAAGTAACCACGTAGGCTATTTTAAGCTGCTTTTTTAAGATATCATGTGTACTTAACACTGTTGTCGAAAATCTGTTTAACGGGTTCAAATAACTCCTCCCGCGGTGAAACACAAAGATTTGTTGCTGAAGAATTATGCTTTAGAGTTGTGTGGCAGGGTGGGATGCATGTTGTTTTCATCGAATTCAGATCCAGTACTATGCCTGACCACGTAGCATGAGATATGAGTCGTTCGTTTTAATATAGCGCGAATCTCAAAACAATTTTTTTTGTATTGTCTAAATAGATACCGAATTAATTTTGATTCAATTGAAAGTATTGTGGACGATCAAATATAAGAGAAGATATTCGTTTCCATCACTCAACGGTCAACAAAGTGCGACAACGATAAAGGAATTATGTCTACTTCTGCAGTGATAAGAAGCAACGATGTATTTCGTGTTGAGGTCTTTTATCAATTAAGTACCGCAACACGAAAAATTACACCGTTTATGTCATACACAAAAAAGTGTATGTCATTTTCCCAAACTCTTGAAATCATATATATTCGCAAAATATTATAGCAAATTAATATGTTTATATTTTGGAAGCGCGTGACTTTTTATGAATAACAGTTTGAGATACTTTTTTCAGGATGCCCATTTTGTTTTTACAAACAAAATAACTCTAAAATTAAATATGTTTATTTAACCACTATCGCCGAAATTTTTTTAGTTACCATCTTCATATTTCAAAATTCTAATCTTAGTAGTCACCTTGGAATTCATTTACAGTGAACTTCATATTGCCCAAGGCCTACTAATGCTAATCTTCCATGGGCTAGAGGAGGGTCGACAAACAGATGCGCGCCTCTTTCACAGCCCATTTTCTATGGATCTAGAGAAGAAAGATCTCAAGAAAGAAAATAAAAAAGCCCAAGACACTCGGACGCTACAGCCGAGCAAAGTGCGTTCCAAATCAAAACACACGAGAACTAGAGATCGAGAGGAAGACAGGAAGAGAGCGCAAATGAAGCAACAGGTAGGAGATGCGCTTCCTCAGCTGGAGCACCCGTTCGGCGACGAGGATGAGAGGCTGATTCGCCAACACCGCGAGATGGCTTTCGTCGAGATAGAGGGGGAGGATGAGGACATCCCCGGGGTGGTTAACTCCGGATTCAGCGCCGAGATGATGGAGGTCGACGACAGAGACGATCCCGTTGATGTTCTCCTTGATCTTGATAAGCATCTCCATCCCGTCGATTCCGATTTCTTCAACTCCTTCGCTGACGATTTTGACGACACCGACCTCTCCTGAAGGTATATCTGTAAAAGCTATCCTTTCTGGTGTATTCGTTAAATTTATCTTTCCTTTCTGTTATTTTTCAGTAATTTAGTCGTAGGTCATATCCTTAGGATATGGTGACATTTCTTCAATTAAGCTTTTCCTTTTTCGTTCTAGGGTCGTGGTCACATGCTTAGCAAAATAAACAACTATTTGTTGAGTTTGATTTTCTTTCTGTATGTTCTTTTGTTTTGATTCTGAATCCTACTTGTCTACTAATTTTCTTCTTTAAAGCTAATGGCTCCGTGTCCACATTTCAGCTTTGTTGTTTTCTGAATTTTAGTGGCTTATGTCATCTTAATTTGAGAAAATTGCATACTACTAATCAAAATTATTCTATCTGCAATTGTTAATTTAAGTAAGCAGATGAATGTTTCAATTTGGACGTCTTTACTAAAGGATAGCCACTGATACAAAGCAACAGAGAGCTTGATTTGAGCATTATTAGGAAAGTACAGCATTTCGTGTTTGTAATTTGTAGAATTGGGAAATTAGCATTATCAAACACAAAATTTTACCCACTACTGATAAATTATGCTTGTTTTGTCTGATTATTTGACTGTGCTGAAGTTAAGAGTTTCATGTGTGTCATGATATTCGAGTGTAGCTTGTATTAACTTTAGTTATCTTTCGAGGCAAATTTATGTTTGTCCTACCCAGATATGAAAATATTGGATTTTAATCTATGCTGATGGACAAGAGAGCCTTCGTGTGGAATCGTACTTTGGATAGGTGTACTGATTTTTCTGTTAACTGTATAGGCCATGTTTGGTTGTCGAGTAAGAGGTGAAGTAAACCCCTTACTCTACACTTAAGTAGCCAAACGAGAAGTAAAAGAAGAGGAGTAAGGTGGAGTAAGTTACTTCACCTCTCAAGGTGAATAAACTTAGTTACTCCACCTGCAGGGCCTGCTGTCATAAGCAGAGGCTCATTTTCCAACACCCTACTCTTCTAGGCAGATTAATTTAAGCCATGAGTTAAACTACCAAACGAGATGTAAAATATGTGGAGTAAGATGGAGTAAGCCATTTAATCCTCATTAACTTTCCTCCACTACCAAACTTGACCTATAAGATTTTAATTTCTAAACATTTGTTGTGATTTAAAAATAGAAGTGACTCTGTTGTCTTTTGATATAATTCATGTCAAGATCGTTCTATTGTCCTCTGAGATTGTTTGTTGAAATTTTAGAAGTGTCCACAATATAATCATTTTGATTCTGGTTATGTTATAGGCAATCTTGCTTCTTCTTCTTTTTTTCATATTGTCACATGTGCCTTCTTTGAGGAATTCTGGTACGACTGCTTGCTGACATAAGTCCAGTTTAATTCTTTCCTTCTTTCTCGGATTAGGTTTCATACCTTAAACGGGTGTGTCCTTGGAAAGTTAGAAATGTTGACAATAATTAATTCAATTTTCAAATTCTTAAATGCTGAAAAGTTAGGAGTTCTTCTATATTTATAGTTGCATTTTTCAAAACTATCTATTTGTAATTGCTTCTATGGTTGTTTATCCTAAGATCTTGCAGCAGCAGGTTCCTATTTTGTGGTTTCACAGCTCTAAGGAAAAACTTGAAGTGTAATAAAGTAAGAAAATGTCTGAATGTACCAAAGAAATAACTAGGAACAGTTTTTAAATAAAAATCATTCCATTTAATTATATTTGTTGTGGTATCATCTTGTTTGAATATTTGAAAATATGATCAGATACATTGCTTTTACTTGATTTTATTTTAGCTTGGTTGGTACTCAGCTTCCTTGCTCATTTCTTTGTATGGATGCAGGTTTTGATGGTACTTGTCTCCAAAATTGGCTATCTGGGTAATGAACAAGTCGATGATGGTTTCATTTTCTTGATCTCTTTTTCAAAAGACTAGGTGATGTTTTACTGGTGGCTTCTGTGTATCAACTTAATTGGTTGAATGTCTTTTTTAGGCTTAAAAGAAATGTCTACTAGATCTATGTATGGTCAAACTATGAACCAATTTGGTGATGGGATCATATAAATATATTTAGTGATAGTCAAGTTTTTGTGCTTTAATTGTATATTATCAAATCATTGCATTGTTCATCAGCGTGTAATGTCTTTCTTTCTTTTTTATTTAGGCCTAGAGAAAAATCATAATTAAAATCTGGAGCCACTAAAAGTATTTATCTCATTATTCGAAATATTTCTAGTTCATTGGATCTTTCTCTTATTGTGCATTAACTTTCGGACTATATCTTTTGTTGACATGCTTTGTTTTTTCTTTTATTTTCTGGTACTTGTTACCCAGTCTCTTTGTTATTTTGAGTACAGATTCTTGTTTTGGTTCAAACTTCTTTTGGTGCATTCATTTGCCAACTTCTTTTGGTATATAATTTTTTAATGTACTGATCATCCTCATTTTTTGTTGTTAAAGTTCCCCGATTGTTTTAGTAGCTCTTGAGAGCGCTAAAGCTCAATATTGTTGAAATGATTCAGACGACGGAATTCTCAGTATTGCAAATTCCTCATTGAAAGGCTTTTCCTTTATTACCATATATAGTACATAACTAATCAAAGTAAAGAGGTATAGCTGTACAAGGTAGTAAGACCCTCATGGCCTCATCTAAATAAGGGCAGAATTTACATGGCGAGCTCGATTGGAAGCGGACAAGAGAGGATAAGAGTAATCAATGAAATTTCTAAGGGGTTAAATTGCGTCGCCAGATCTCACACGGAGAGTACGTAATTGACAAGATTTTAATTGTCACTGTAAAATAACTTTTTTACTATTTGCTGTCATCTGCGCCTGTGAGAATAACCCGCCTACGGGGAAGATAACAAAAAAAAAAAAAAAACCAACAACAACAAACTAGCTCTGCCTTAATAGTTAGCTTCTGACAAAAGCAAAAGGCGAGATGGGGCGGTAGCTAGAAAAAAAAGTCCTAGGACTGCAAATAAATTTAAAAAAAAGACAAGCAAAAGGCTTGTTTGCTTCTTGGTTTCCTTTCACTTCCTTTTTTTTGTTTCTGGCGTGTCAATTCTTTTGAGTTCAAAATATAGCAAATCCTAATTAGGGTTCTAAGTGGCAATTTTTTTTTGTAAATTAGAAGAGTTTTTTTATTTTCTATGATCTTTTGCAGATGAATTCTCAATTTCTCATTGACAAAAAGCTGTTCTCTGATCATGAAAATTAAATTTCAAATATTTTTTATTTCATTCTACTGAAATGTACTGAACTGTCAACAAAATTGATTTCGATCAGAGAGTAAGAATCAATGAAATGTCAAGAGATGCTCAACAATTTTGCCAATACATTTTAGGCCTCACTCACAAGTCACAACTATGTAGATGGCTATCACCTAATCTCAATTTAAACCTCAAATCTTAAGAAAAGAAATTCTATCATAACAGTTATGTCAAAAACTTAGGCACAAATATCATACTGACAGCTTCATTTGTATTTCTCCATTATACGCCTGGCCTCTTCTGCCGGATCTTCATTTGACGTGGTTTTGCTACCGCCACTGCCTCCTGAGCCATCGTCAGAATTAAATGCAACGAATACGAAATATATAACCGCCATCATACCCTGTTCAAAAAAAAAAAAGAATAATTCATGAGAATTTATTTTATACCCGGTATATCTACAAAAAAAAAAAACCTTATAATTGTACATGTCACGACTATCATGCAAATTGGCTCTACTGCTCAACTGATCATAAACTTGGAGCAAAAATGACATTATAATTTCAATAACAGCGAATTTCTATGTAAAATGGATATACTGGCAGTATAACTATAGAAGTTCAAGCAGCTATAGAAGGTACATGATCTCTTACCAACACAAAAAATGCTGTGGAAATGAAGGATTTAAGAAGAAAAACAGTTGAAAAGACAGCAAGGACAGCCACACCAATTCTGGCAATTGGTCTCGGAACCGATTCCTGAAATCAACCACATCCATTGCATTACTAATAGAAACAATTATGTAACAAAGATTATGAACACAATGAAAGGGAAATATTAAAGAAATACACATACTGGTACAAAGTTAGTTCCTGTCTCGATCACATCCTTTCCAATACTGTATGCCTTCTGAACAACTGATATTACATTTGAAAAACAAAGAATAAAATAAGAATTCAGTTTAATCTGTCTGTTCAGATGGGCACCTTTTCCTAGAGCTTAATTTCACAAATAAGAACAGGTATCATCTTTGCTAGAGGTAATTCACATCATAATTTACTCAGTAGGGGTAATTTATCAAACAGTTGGTGCGCCATTAGTCAAAGAGAGAGAGAGAGGGAGAGCGAGAGACCTCTGACAAAGTTGGATTGGGCAGCGACGACAGGAGAGCGAATTTTCCTCGAGGAATGCAAAGCAACAGATGGATATTGTGAAAGGAACGAAGGAATCCTTGCGAAAGGAGAAGAGAGAGGAGTAGCTCGGTTGACCTTAGAGGAGAGAGGAAGGAGGAGCGGTCGAACGGTGGCGCCGCCGGTGATTGCGGCGGCGGAGGCCATAATTGATAGTACAGAGGGGATTCAAAGGAGAAGAACGGCAGGAATTGGGAAGCTGTGACAAGATGGAGCGTTGCCAGTTTATTATTTTTTTCCCTTAATCCGTTATTTTTATTAATAAATATAAAAAGTTAAAATTAAATTTTCAGAAATTTTTTTGAATGAATTTCGAAAATTTGGCAAAAAAATATTGATTGAATTTTTAGTTGAATAAAATAAGAAAATAAAAAATAAACCAAGTGGAGAAATATAAAGGTCACTTCTTTAAAAATAGAGATTTTAAATTCAGAAGGAATAGAAAATTAAGTCTTGCATAGGAATTTTTTTTTTGTTCTAGTGAGGAACTTATTTCTGACCTTTCCAACTATTAAAATTTAATTAATATATGAGGAGGGATCGGATGACATCTTTTTTGGAATATGATGGATATATTAAAATGTGCTTGCAGATTAAATTTTATATTTTTTGAATTTTTTTACTATTTATTAAGATGGATACAAAAATTCAATGGTCTGAAAACAAAAATTTTGTAAAGTACTTAATAAATAGTAAAAAAATTCAAAAAAAAATGTAAAATTTGATCTGCAAGCACATTTTAATATATACATCATATTGAACGGTTTGGATCGACTGTTTGGACATTGAAAATTTTAAAAATGCACGATGTCATTCGATGTCATCAAAAAAGGGTGTCATGCGATCCCTCCTCTTAATATATTTTAGAGAAATAATTTAAAATTATATTTAATAAATAAAAAAAACTTCGCATAGTTAATTTATGATTAACATCGCACTGTCTTTCACCGTCAGCTTACTGGTGCACAGCTTTAAATTTTGGTTTTAAACGTTTAAATTGTTGGTGCACTATTAAGTTAAATTTACATATTAATTTTCTTTATTCTTTAGAATTGCTATGATTATTGAATATAAAATAATAATTTCATAATTTTTAAATTAATGTTTTCTCTATCCAAAAAATAAAAATCGTAAGAAATGTAAAATTTGATTTCCTACAAAATTTCTACTTAAAATAAATACAACAACAATTTAAATTAGTCATTTTAATCATTAAAATTGAGATGCACCCGAACTATTAGTTCTATGCTTGAGAACTGGACATATATTTTACAGAGTAAAACTAGGGTTTTTTTTAGCTCACCAAGCTTCTTTGTGAGCTCAACTCAAAAACTCACTGGATTGATTTCAAGCGACACACTCAAACCGTTGAAACCGATCTACTTCACAAGTAATAAGCTTACATGTCAAATTTATAAATTTTTAAACTAATTTAATATAAAGTCAAGCGGTAAAAAAATAATGAAAAATGAACACATAAAATTAACTTATAAACCATCTTTTTTTGACCGCTTGACTTTATAATAAATTAGTTCGAAATTTTATAAATTTGACATGTAAACGCATCACTCATGAAGTAGATCGGTTTCAACGGTTTGGATGTATCGTTTGAAGCCAATTCAATAGATTTTTGAATTAAGCTTACAAAGGGACTTTGGTGAGCTTAAGATCACCCTAGTTCTACTCTATTTTACATCATAGACAAAAGGTAGAAAATCGTATAGACCTTTCTAAAATCTCAAAATTACATAGTTCTCATAACATCAAAATTACATATTTTTGTCTCCAAACATTTAAATACGATATTTATACTAATATATTCTTTATAAAACATTTTGTATGTAGCCTTTTACAACTAAAAAATATTCTCTCAAAAAAACTAATATATATATATATTTCATTCCAAAGCATAAAACCTCTCCAATTCTCTCTCTTCTATCTCCATCTCTTTTCATCTAGTAGTGCAAAACACAATAAAGAATGTAAAGATGGAAGAGTAAACAAATTAAAAATAGGACTTGCAATGCGTAGTTTTCAAATTTTGCGTTCGAGATTGACAAAATAAAAAAAGGTGGAGTATTATTTTTGTAGCTTGTTTAATGCAGTTTTATTTAGAATGAGAGTGAGAGTAAAAAGATAATTTGGTTGGAAACATTTTATGTTTTAAAAGTATTCAGATGGAATTTATATATTTTTTTTTACAAAGGGAACAATATATAGTTTTAGATTTCACAAGGTTAAAAGCGAGTATCTTCAAATTTAGAGGGTAATATATTTGCTAATTTTGGAGAAAGAAATGTAGTATTGAAGTTTTTAAAAGGATAAACGTGAGATTTTACATGTTTTAGAAGGACAAATATAATATTTATGATTTCGAAAGAATTCTGTAGATTTAGAAGGGATGAATGAAATTTGCCAAAGAGAAAAATATAACAGGGTTGGGGTTTGGATCAGATTCTTCTAAAATTGGGTCTTGAGTTTTTATAGAACTTTGGTTTGTGTTGCTCACTCTATACTAACAATTTATCACAGCTATATTTTGTCAGAGGTTAGTAAACTTTGCCCTTTGTTATGAATTAATTATTTAAGTTTAAATTTGTTCTTTTGTAATTATTGAATATTTCATTTGTTTCTATCAAATCACTCCGTTATTTTTTATTCAAAATACTATCAAATATAAAGTGGAAGGAAGATTAGTGGTCATATTTTGTTAGTATCTTCGACGGATATAGTAAAAGAGTAATTTAATTGGAACAAATAAAAATTCAATAACTATGAAGAAACAAATCAAACATGAGTGATAAATCCATAACAAATGATAAAGTTTAAGGACGAATTTACCCTTTATTATATATTTTTACTTGCAATTCTAAATCATACATTTTAAAATACCAAATTGAATATTACTAATGATAGCAAATGTTTCATAGAAAGTCTAACCATACCATATACAATATAATTTTACACTTTTTATATTTGAATTCATATAGATATATCACTACATCAAATAACTACATTTAACTATACTATTTGGAAAGGCCTAAAGCATTAGAGCATTTACATCTCTGGTACTATGAGAGTTTCTAATCTAGTTTCAGGAATGTGGGAGAGTTTCTTATTTAGAAACTATGCATGAAAGTTTCTTAATAAGAAACTGTTTATAAACTCCACACTGGCCAAATAATTGGCTCAAATTATTTATCTTTATTAATTTATTGCTAACGTGGCTTAATAGAAACTTTAAAATTAATTTTAGAGATGTGAGAGTTAAAAATTTTAGAGACCTCAATTTCTAAAAAGTGATTAACAATTATTTATAAACTCATTTGAGTTGCTAGGATGTAGATGCTCTAAGTAATGATACTTGTGAATCATCCAACCAGAAATAGAATCCATTATTTTTTTTTTTTGAAATATCTAATGAAACTTGTCCGTTAAGGAATATTTAGTTCCGAGAATTGGAACCTTGGCTATGGTGTTGATGTTGCCACAATTTGAATTTTTTAACATCGTTACCGTTTGTCCATTTCCTAAAGTACATACATGTGAAATAAAATGTATTTTTTGTTATCTAACTAATCTTGTGGGCAAATTGTTTACCTATGGAAACTAATTGATTACCTGACAGCTGACATAAAATGATCCGAAATTAAACTAGGGGCAAACGGATCGGATATTATCTGTCCGTATCCGAAAATTAGATACGAATATTTAATATCTGAATACCCGTGTGGATATGGATACATATTTATACATATATGATTTTAAATTTTAATTATTTGTATCCGAATAGTATATATATAATATAATTTAATATATATTATGAAAAAAATTATGTTATTCGCCATTATAAAAAAAAAGAAAATCCGATCTGTATCCATATCCGTCTAATATTCAATCCGTATTCGTATCCAAAAAATAAAAGTGGATACGGATATGATTTTACCACTATCCAATTAGTTTCTATTTTTATGTTTTTTTTTCAAGAAAATTATGAAAATATAATTAACTGTAAAAAATTATAATTTTCTTGAACTTTTAATCCAAATATACTTTTATTTTATATTTTTCTTAAAAAATTAAAATAATATACTTAATGTTCAAAATAACTGTCATTCAAAAATTTTGCTCGACTTTACTAAGAGCATCTACATCCCAGTAACTCAAATGAGTTTCTAAATAACTGTTAACCACTTTTTAGAAATTGAGGTCTCTAAAATTTCTAACTCTTACATCCTTGAAATTAATTTTAGAGTTTCTATTAAGCCACGCCAACAATAAATTAATAAGCAAAAATAATTTGAGCCAATTATTTAACCAGCGTGGAGTTTATAAACAGTTTTTTAATAAGAAACTTTCATGCATAGTTTCTAAATAAGAAACTCTCTCACATCTCTGAAATTATATTAGAAACTGTCACATTATATTAGAAATTCTCATAGTACCAGAGATGTGGATGCTCAAATACTCTGGCTCTGTGTATGCAAGAAATTGTAGCAATACTATCAAAATCGGATTAGACATGGACCAGACTTCCGATCAACAGTTTACTGACAGGTGGATCAATCGGATTCATATTTTTCGATTCAACCCATTAGATCCGGTCCGATTTTAACAACAATGATTGTGATTTTGCGAAGCCAGACAAAATTCTTACTGTCAAAAGCACAGTTTGTCTTAGGCCTCCTTTTCAGCATGTGTGTCGACAATTCTTTCTTGCATATACATCACTATACGTGCACCAGTAATCTTATCGTAAAGTCTCTTTACACTGTAGGTCACTAGGAATCTCTGCACCCAATAAAAACTTGCCACCTCAGATGTTGCCACGAGGAGATACACGGTCATTGCCAACTCGGCCAGCCTCCTCTACACTTTTTTTCAGTACAATTTATTAGAATTGGAAATTCTCTTTTGGAACTTGTGTGACCTGTTACGACATATCTTTTCTCGTGAAAAGGATATAATCTAATGAGTGATGCTATGTACTTCGGCTAGTGTATTATGGTTAGTGTACTACGGCTCAATACGGTACTTTTTAAAATTCTAACGGTCGATCTGAACCGTTCAATGTGATATCCATATGAATATGTACTTGCAAACTAAATTTTATATTTTTCGATTTTTTTTTCGATTTTTTCAGATAGGTAGAATTTTCAGTGTTTTATACAAATTCTGGACCATCAAAATTCTACCTATCTAAAAAAATAATAAAAAAATTCGAAAAAATATAAAATTTAGTTTGCAAGTACATTTCATATGGATATCACATTGAACGGTTCGGATCGACCGTTAGAATTTTAAAAAGTACCATATTGAGCCGTAGTACACTAGCCGAAGTACCATAGCCTCA
The DNA here is from genome assembly GCA_025461125.1 of Carex kokanica. Classification (NCBI taxonomy): domain Eukaryota; kingdom Viridiplantae; phylum Streptophyta; class Magnoliopsida; order Poales; family Cyperaceae; genus Carex; species Carex kokanica. The sequence continues at coordinate 345,847 of JAJGRX010001503.1, read as the reverse complement.
CTCTAATCTAATTATACCAAATGTTATCTCTGAAATTGTGGGATTCTACATTCTATGGTCTATTCAAAACGATTCAATCCACACTTGTATATATGTTCGTTAAAGAATAACTTAATTTATTCCCAAAAAGCGAAATATACATTTTGGGTAAAATATGTCAAAAACGCCATCAAATATAGTCATAAAGGTAAGTAAACATTTATTTTATGTAGGTAAAACAAAAGCAAAGTTTCAGTTGTGGCAGGACTTAAGCAAGGGCTCTTGTTAATCCAAACATTAATTGAAACTAACTAATATTTTTTTTAACAAAAAAATCCCCATCATTAGTTTCTTTCTACTACACTTCTATAACTGAAAAAAAATTCTTAGTTAGAGATATATAAGGTCATGTTTGGTTGTGGAGTAAAGTTAATGAGGATTAAATGACTTACTCCATCTTACTCCACATATTTTACACCTTGTTTGGTAGTATAACTCATAGCTTAAATTAATCCGCCTAGAGGAGTAAAGTGTTGGAAACTGAGCCTCTTCCTATGATAGTGGGCCCTACAGGTGGAGTAAGTGTGGAGTAAGTTAATCCACCTGAAATGGTGGAGTAACTTACTCCGGATTAACTCACCGCTTACTCCACCTTACTCCTCTTCTTTTACTTCTCGTTTGGCTACCTAAGTGTGGAGTAAGGGGTTTACTCCACCTCTTACTCCACAACCAAACATGGCCTAAGATATTAGAAATTTCATGCGCACAACTTTTCAGATAAAGATACAGTAGGCACACACAAATTCTAATTCCTAATATTCAGAATCAAACCTAGAATCCGCCACATGGGGGCATATGTCTCAGCCACTGTGCTACAAAGTGCTTGGCCTGTTTTGACTTCATACACAAGTCATATGCTTTTTCTATGCATAGTTAAGAACTTATTTGTAATGTTTTTAATTATGGTCGAATTCAAATATAATATATATGCATTGTAATATGAATGGTGGGCAATTTACACATTACTATCTATTGAAATTAGTTGGATTATTTCAAACTAGTAACTATGCTACATCACTTTGGATAAGCTCAATCTGGCCCCACCAAGGGACCAAACCACCTTTCAATTCCAAAGACTACGAAAAAGATCCATGCACTTGATGGGCCCCACCTTCCAGCTCTGCATTTCCCGTTTTGCATTGGTTCCTCCATATATACAGTCCTACTTAAAGATCTTCACAGAAGCACTTCTCCATCAAACTTACTCCATTTAACTGATCTGATCAGCACCACCTATTCTTCCTTTCATCAATGGCTTGCATCAATTCTTTTCCTGGCACCTCCCCTAATATCTTACGTAGCCCGAGGCGCAACAACACCAGTTCATGTAGGCCGAATTGCCGCAAGTTGCTGAAGGCACCACTTGCATCGACCTTTTCATGTGGACCCAGGCTGGAGATGGATGAAAATCCTGAAGGGATCATCTCCGGCGAGTGGTCGGAGAATTTCTCACTTCTTAGTTATGATGATCTTCGGGCATATCTCGAGTCACAACGGATCAAATCTTCTCCTAAGGTGTAGAAACTAACTAAATCATCAGTCCTACGTACTTTTATCTTCAGTTGGTGTTGAAAATTGATCTTTCAGAAAAAAAAAAATATACCAGTTTAATTTTTTAGCCACAAACCATGACAGAACTTGGTGTTATTTTTTTCATTTCTTTTACTAATTAGGTCATGATAACTTGTCGTGTAATTGATGTTTCGACCTTTTTCGTGTGGTAGACACAGGGTATGGCAGGAGTGAGTGAGGTCATGTCTACACCAGTACGCACTGCCAAGTCGGATCAGACACTGGAGGAGGTAGCGCATCACTTTGAAGCTGTCTCGACGCTTCCTGTGGTTGACGGGAACCTCATATGTATAGGGGTCATCTCCAAGAATGATCAGGACAAAGCATCTCATGGGGTCAGATCTCTCTCTCTCTCTCTCTCTCTCTCTCACACACACACACACACACAACAAAACAAATCTACATGCTTACTGATCAAATGATTATTGGGTTATCAAAAACAACTTTTATTGTTTGTTGGCAGTTACAAACGAGGATTGGCGAAATGATGTCGTCTCCCGCCATTACTCTCTCAGAAGACAAAACAGTAATGGGTAAATGTTCTCTACAACAATTTGATGCCCCTGAAAATTAGCTCAACATGTACTAGAAAAATTTCCGTATCAAGAGTTATTAAATTGGTGATATGATATTGTTTATACAGATGCAGCAGCTCTGATGCTGAAGAGTAAGGTACACAGGATACCTGTAGTAAACAAGGAACGGCGGGTCATAGGTTGGTTAAGTCAAATCTTCAAATCTCTCTCTTTCTCTCTCTTACCTTTCTTCCTCCTTTTCCTTTCTTTACTCTCATTTATCCAAGTATATTATATATAAACACCTTACCACCCCTGGCATTCTGGCAACATAATTTAAATATAGCAACCAATTCTGGTAGTAAAGAGTGGACTTTTCCGGTGCCTCAAAAGAGCCAAATTGAATCCAGAATACAATTATGGCATGCAGAAACAAAAGCAAACATTGAAAAATAATAAACTGGAATGAAAATCAAACTCAGACCAGCAAACATTCAAAAATGGTACCAGACCAATAAATATTTTTCTACGCATAAAAGGCTTGTATAATAGTAACTATATCAAACTAACAAGCTAATAATTAAATTTCTATGATAGGAATCATTACTCGTAAGGATGTTCTTCAAGAGCTGGAAGCTTTGCTGAAATGATGAGGATGTAATATTCTGATGTCAATATGACGTTTTTGTAAATACACTCGCCGACTTGAAAATATATATAAATAACAATGCGAATAAATAAGATTGTTCTTCTTTTATTTGTTTTTTGCTTTAAAATCAAACAATTATGAATAGGAGTGGATTCAGGATTTTTATGTGTGTGTATGTGGAGGTAAGAAAATAGCGAATCGGGTTAAAACCCAATAGCTAATCGGATATTAGAAAAAAAACAATACTAACTTGTAATTTTCAATGCTCCAACTTATAATTTTCAATCCTCTAACTTCTAATCCTAATTATCAATCAGAATTCAAAAGATTTATTCTAATTTTAATCCTAAATTTAACTCAAATTACAAAAAAAGATTTCATAAGGGGGCAAAAAAAATTCCAAATGAGACAAAATCAATCCGGACCTATAAATTTCTATAAAAATTCAAAATCCATGTTCTCTTTGAGGTTTTGCAACCCAAATGAAACCATCATAAAAATTTGAGGGAATAATATTGAAGTTTTTGAGGGGGTACATGAAATTCCCCCAAATTTGGTAATAACTAGTAACAGTACACATAACATGAAGAAAATATAAAAAATGCTGAAAAACCCTAGGGGCATGTAAAGCCTAAAAAGAATTCCAAAATTGAAGCAAACTATTTTTTGTTATTCTTTCTCCACAAAGATGTAACGATTGCTGTGTCTTCGTTTTCTTCAATCTTCACTAAATTTTCATAACTAAAGCAAACTGAACGTTATATGATATGGTGATCTGAAAGGAACTAGATCTATGTAACAATTTTAACATGTAGAGTTGGTCGTATAAAAGTTTTCCATCTGAATATTTACACCTCAAGTCAATAAAGGGCCCATTTAAATCATAAATCGTAAATTTTAAAGTGTAATCAAAATTTGGCTGTGACCTCGCTTGTCTGATCACCTTTTGTAGGTAGTTTTTCAATTTCTGACTGGTCAAAGCTGGTGGATTGACTGTCAGATACTACTTTTGTCTCAAGATTTGGAATTATAGGAGGTCTAGTGCGACGTGTGACAGTCATCTTCAAGCCCTCGGTTGTGTGAATTGTGGCACCAGTTGTCATTTCCACCTATTCAGATTTATCAGCCATTATTAAATGTATATTAATCCCTTTTGAGCAAATAATATCAGACAATTGTACCATTTTGTTTACTTGTGCAAAAAATAGCCATACACCTGCTGTATTAAGGCTACGAAAATATCATGACTTCCAAAAGTTGGAATATCAGATGCACCGCAAAAAACTAAGAAGCAATGTCAAGCGATGCTAATAGATTCAGTATTACAGTTTTGGAAGGGTAAATTCAGTATGAGGTTTCAAAAGTAAAATCAAATTATTGCCCACAAGAAATGTTTAATTAGCAAATGTTTACAAATCTATCACAGGAAAGAAAACATTAACAGAAACTTTTACTGTTTCTGCAGCTGTTGCCAAAAAAAAAAAATTGGGACTTGGACGTAAAGAGCAAATGGATAGGTTGGTGCATCTAGGGGTGTTCATTGGGTTAAAACCAAATTAAAATAGTCAAAACCAAAATTTAATTCGGTTTTCAAAAATATAACCGAACCAACCAAATTTAACTTGTCAACCGAATAACAACTTAACCGCAAGGTAAGTTTAAGTTTGGGTTGAACTGAAATAAGTGAGATTAACTTTTAGAAGGTCAAAACTCAATACATACACAAATACATTTAATAATCATATAAAAAAATATGAATTATATATATAAGTTGTTGACATTACATACATTGTTCAATTCCATACAAAATATGTAGATGTTCTAAAATATCCAAACCAAAATATCAAGTTGTTGATATTAAATACATTATATATAAAGTATGGATTTGAATCATATAAAGTTTGGTCAGTTCAGTCTTTTTGGTTTTGAAAGATCTAAACCGAACCAAATATAAAAACCGAAGTAATTCAAAATTCAACCGAACTGATCCATTTAAATCGAAAAACCGAACCATTTAATCCAAACTTGTTCGGTTCGGTTGAAAATCAAATAAACCGGACCCAATGAACACCCCTAGGTGCATCCTTGATATTTGACCAAACAAAAGAGAAAGAAGAACAAAAAATAAAGCAGGAGCATAAGGTTCCCAATTTTATAAGTATGATATAAATAGAATACGTACAGGTGGTGCATTAGGGGCTAATTGAAAGTCGAATCTTCTGACAAGCATTGCTGTAGCTACCACATTCTGTAGAAGAAGATAGTTAATGGCAGCAATTTGTTAATCAACTTATCATTAACTAAAAGGTCAATTAAAGTATGCTTAGTATATACATAATATAAAATAGAACTAAAACAAAACATTACTTCAAAAGTAGCAAACATGTCACCAACACATTTCCTTGGCCCACCCCCAAACGGCAAGTAGCTGAGAAACATTGAAAAAAGAACAGAAAAAAAAAACAATTATAAGCAGCATGAAGCAGTTCTTAAACTAATCTAGTATTGCAATTTAACTATACGATGCAACAATTCTTAAACTAATCTAGTATTGCAATTTAGGCTGGTTGATAATGGTTTTAGTTTTGACTGTATGGCAAGCTTAACAAAGAACAGGTAGCCAAGGCTAATTTCGTCCTAATGGGCAATAAATATGCAATTTATATTAAAAAAATGCCAATAAAAGAACCAAAAAACAAAAAATGGGCTAAATCAGTTCCGATATCAGTTGGCAAAGACAGGTTCTTGATATGTTCTTATATTTTATAGTTTACTTTTTTCTGTCAGAGGAAGATGAATTTTTTTAATATATTACAAGGGATAAAAGACGCATGTAAACCTGAAATTTTGATTGATTTCATTTGGATTGGGTCCATCTAGAGGCCACCTCTCAGGCTTGAATTTGTCAGCATCAGTCCAATTTTTGGGGCATCGATGGAGGTTCCATACAGATATGAATATGTCCTCTCCCCTATCACATCAACAATTTAAAAATTACATTTATGATTTCACTTGTGTTGTTAAAGTAAACGTAACGGGTAAAAAGTGCACCAAAAGCGGGGACCTATTCTTTAACTTCTCCATTTGTAGAAACATTTATGGAAAAGGGCTCTGAGTACCTTTCACAATTTAAAATTCAAAACCAGAGCATTGTTCACTGAAACAAACAATAAAAAAAAAAAAAAAATGATGAAAGCTCTTACTTTCCAATAGGGTAACCACCAAGCACATCATCTTCCATTGAACGCCTAATTAAGACCGGTGGTTGAGGGTACAATCTTAACGACTGCATAGATGTTTAAAAAATTCGAGCTTCAATTTAGTTGGTTACTGAAATTAATTCCAAACAAGACAAAATATTTTAAAAAGCATTACTTCATTTATCACTCGAGTAGTATAGACGAGTTTCTTCACATCATCAATTGTTGGCATGCGATCCCCTAAAACTCTATCAACCTAAGAAAAGAATAATATTATTATCTGATTTCATGATTTTAAGTAGTTAAAACGAAAGATATTTAACTAGGAGTCTTATTTTCATAAAATAAAATAATTACCTCCTCTTGGAGCTTGGCCATAACTTCTGGCTCCTGCACATAATAAATACGCAATGAGTGTATAACACTAAATTTGTCCTGCCTAGCAGCAGTACGTGGGCCCCTTTTTCGATAGTATCAAGTTGACCACCACTCTAGTCCCAATTATGTTGGTTTTCTAGCACTAAACTGAATTGTTACACAGCTAACTAGGGCTATCGAGATTTGAGAGTGCACTTGATTCTTTGAAAGCCAGAAAAAAAATTGCAGCATTGATACCTTTGAAAGAAGATAAAAGGTCCATGTTAAGACAGCAGCTGATGTTTCGTGACCTGCTATAAGCATAGTCATTAAATCATCTCTCAGCTGTTTGCTAGAAACCTACAAATGAACAGAAAGTTACATTCTGCTTCAGAAGGAAAAATTAAATGAATTATGTTAGTAGAAAGAGTGAGGCTATGGTAATATGAATAGGGCAAATTAGTTCATACAATGGATCAATAACTTCATTTTCAAAGTCCAAACAGTCGATCCGAACTGTTCAACGTGTAGAAAATCATGTATACTAAATTTACATTTTTTAGTTTTTTTACTATTTTTTAGACATGTAAAAATCACTACTTTTGAATGGTCTAGAATCTTTAGATCAAGTGATTTTCTACTTATCTAAAAAAATAGTAAAAAAGTTCTAAAAAATGTAAAATTTGATCTACAAGTACATATTCATATGAAGATCATGTTGAACAGTTCGACTGACTGTTTGGACTTTCAAAATGGAGATATTGATCCATAGTACGGACCAATATGCGCTATGCATAGTAGAAAAGAGTAACGCGTACATCATCACCAGAAGCCAAGAGAAAGTGGAGAATGCTAGGGTCTTGCTCATTCATGTATTCCTCATGAAATTGCAAATCCTCTTGCTCTACCATTTTCTACAATTGCATGACAACAAAATACAAAAGGACATCAACCAAGCGATGATGCTAATTTACAGTCAGGAAGATGAGATATCAATGTTATGTTCTTTCTTTCTTTTTTAACTAGTTCCAAAAAGGCCAACCTATACTCATGTCAAGCAAATCAATTTAGAAAGAAGAAATTTTGCAAATCACACCCTACAGTCATTAGCAAATTGCAACTTACACTCAATACAGTTCAAGTCATTTGCAAATTTGCCAAATTGTTAGATCTGTGTGTTGAAAATATTGTGGTCACTTCTAACAAGATTTGGCTTTACCCATGCCCATGCTTAAAAGAAAGAAAAAACAAGGCAGATTTAGATATCAGATTATAGCTTGCACGAACTTGGTTATGATGCCAGATGTGGGGTTTTTCTTTATACATCTCATTTTGAGTTGATATGAAAAGCTCTGGGGCAATTAAGTTATCTTTTGTATTTTTTTAATTTTATTGGTTCTGCTCTTTGTTTCACTGCAATAGTAGTAGACAACATTTATGCTTATTAAAATATCACAACATATTAACCAAATTTTTGCAGAAACTCGAAAAATGAAAAACCCACACATACAAGTTACTCACACACAACTTACATGTAAAATAAGAGCGTCTTACCTTGCAAATGCCAATTAGGTCATCCAATGTATCATTAATTAACTTTAGAGCTTCATTTACTTTTCTCTGACGAGGGGATATGTCTTTCCATATGGGAATTTCCCATACAGGAATAGGTGCTGTACTTCTCATCTCAGCTTCTCTCAAGACGATGTATACTGCCTAATCACAAAAGGAAAGGAGAAAATAAATTGAAGAGGATACAATGGTACAGCATCACTCTACCACAGTATTGAACATTTTGCATTTTATTTTGTTAGATTGCCAGTAAAGAACAGAATTAGACAACATCTCTTAACTGAAGCTTAATAGCCTAAACTTCTCTGAATATTGTTGGAACCTTAATAACCTAAACTTCTCTGAATATTGTAAAATAAATAAATAAATGAATAACTACCTCAACAATTCCGTTGTCATGCGTCAAGGAATCAAAATCATAATTAAAAACTGCCTTGCCAATAACATCTAATGTCAACCTTGAAAACAGTGATTCCATTTCCACATCTTCCCCATCTAATGCTGCTTTCTCTAAATTTCCACAGAGCTTACATGAAGCTTCACTAAAGAGGCTAATCATGGCAGCCACGTACTGCACTTCAAAATGAGAAAATAATTTGAAAAAAATAATTCTTTGACAAGCAAGGAACAACAAACAAAATCCTACATAAATCCATAGGGCAAATTTGTAATTTCTTGACATCTGTTGAATATGAATATTTTCAAGATTTAAAAGTTTTGATCCTGAACATATCAATTCTTGTGTTTTCCAAGTTTTCATAAGTGGAAAGACTAATTGTATAAATTTGATCAACATGGATTTTAGCAAAGCAAGTATATTATTACCTTCTGATGTAAAGCAGGAACAATTGCACGCCTCCTGACACGCCAAATCTCACCGTCAGCTGGGATCAATCCCTTCCCCATCACAAAATCCAATATTTCTGCTAAAATCCCCTGCACTCACCTTAATCAATTATCCCTAAAATATACTAGTGTATGCATTCTCAAATTACAACATTAGAAATTAGGAATACAGCTAGAGGTCATCAAACCTTAGAATAAGCTTTGGAGTTGTCTCTCAGAATGTGCTTAGCAATTGCTGGATCCGAAACTATGAGAAAGGACTACAAGAGAGAGAAAAAAATTATATATAGCATAACATCAGGACCAAAGTGTGAATTATCAAAGTTCATACCAAGAATTAATGTGTTGGGCCATGGTCAATACTAATTTATAGATATGAGTAGAACTAGGGTGTTCCTAAGCTCACCATGCCGCTTGGTGAGTTTAACGCCAAAACCTATCGAATTAATTTCAAATGACAAATCCAAATCGTTGAAACTGATCTACTTTACGGGTGATGCATTTACATGCAAAATTTATAAATTTTCGATTTAATTTAGTATAAAGTCAAGTAGTAAAAAAATTATGAAAAATGAATGCATTGAAATGAATTTAAAAACCTTCTTATTTGACCGATTGATTTTATACTTAATTAAATCCAAAATTTATAAATTTGTGTATACGTGTATCACTCGTGAAGTATATTGGTTTCAAACTTTCAATGAATATTTATAAGAACACCCTAGTTTTGCTCGTTAGATATTGCTATCATGACCTCATATACCAGCAATGACCTTTTATTCACAACTCATCTTGTTTAATTTATGCTTGGAGGTGCCAGTACATTGAGCTGGTTTTTATGCAGCCTGATTTACTGGCACAGGATTCTTCTCTACCAGCACACATGGCCAGCTTTGTTCTTCAAATCAGCTTAGAAAATAAAAATTGTGCAAAATAATACCTTGGGGCCAAATACGAGGCGAAAGATGCCACCATAGGTTAGAAAGAGATCATAGAGAGGGAGAAAGAAAGCTTGGCCTCCTACTGCCGCTAATGAACCTCTTGCTCGAGGTATTTCTGGGCCCCGCTGGGCCTTATCCTCACCGGTTAATCTTGAGAAGAGGCCCCCCACTGTTCGCACAAGAGAAACCCATCTTTTGTTGAAACAACAAGAGATTGGAGAAAATAAACAAATGAATGAATGAACTAATCTCTCTTGGAAAGTAATTTACAGAATATCCTAACTTCTGACATTCCTAACAATCTTAAACAACATATATAGTTAAAATAAAAGGTGGGGTCAAATTCTGCATATTTGTTCAAGGGAATGATTAACACACCAAAGGATTTTGTTACTTCCATTTTGACTTGGCCAATCTATCTTGGTGTAGAATGATCATTTTGACTTTCATTTATTTATTATTTTTCAAATACGCAGGTACAAGAAATATAAAACTTTACAGGATATTTGTAATGGCTGAGATAATCACGTGGTTTATAAGGGTGATTAGACTAAATTTTGGAAGGATAGATGGCTTCATGAGCATTCTCTATGCACAATTTTCCCAGACTCCATTTGCTCTGACTCTTGAGTTGATAGTACAGCAAGCTTGGCAGTATAATCAGGTGTATTGCAATTTAGTAGACCAATAACTGGCTAGTTGACTAGTTGTGTACGATTACAATAATTTACTTGATCTGGTGCATGATAAGGGGCAGTTGACAAATAGAGCACATCAGACTGTTTGGAGATGAGAAGCCTCTGGTAAATTTACCGTTAAGTCCTTGTATGATTGGTTGAGTTTTGGGGAGAGGGAGTAATTAGTTATAATTACAAATATCTTTGGTGTTTGCCTACACCTCTCAAGATCAAGGCTTTGATAATGTGATGTTGGTGCAGCTTATCAGCTCCTTTTTAGCAATGGTTTTTGAAATTTAACAAACTTTATGCCTGGTTACTCTCATATGTAAACTGGTTTGTGTTTGCTTCTAGTTTAATGGAAACTGGTTGCAACTTTGCTGCTTGTTAAAAAAAAAAAATCATACTTCAAAACCTTTTTTAATAATTATGCTATTAAAACTCCCGATAAGTTTTTTCTGGTTATTGGTTCGTTACGCCATCTTATTTAATTTATTAAAGAGTATTACGAAATTACTTGGATATTATAAAACAAAATAACCCAATCCAAAGAAAAAATTATCTGGAGGCAGAATGAGCTAAAATCTTGACTCAAAAACATATAATTAAATTTATTACCTACATCGACTGATATATGAATTGAATCCACATGAGACCCAAAAAAAAAGAATGAAATTACCCTGATTCTGGCACAGTGAACTCGCCTGACGCAATTCGAGCCGCAAGCTCAGCGCGGCGCTTTTCCTCAAGGATTCGCTCAGAGTCTTTGTCAGTGGGGCCCGATGGCCGGCCGTTGGAAGAGGCGGAGCACCTAAGCGGAGACCAGCGGTGGTGTTGGTTTTGGATTCTTAAAAGAGGGACAGAATTACTCGAGGAAAAGAGGGAAGTAGAAGAAATGTGACCGTTGTGGGATGGGATTTGTAGGTGGATGAGAGGAGAAGTTGCCATGGAAGCAGATCCTTCTTTTTATCACTCTCACTGAGTGAAGGAGAAGGCCGGAAGAGTTGATGTGCAACAAAAGCGTTTTATCTCTTCCTCAGGTTTTGCGCCATCGCGCAGTCGCTTAAGAAGTGAATTCTGATTCTTTGTGCTGTTTTCTTCTTGCTGTCAGTGGTGTGAGTTACTGCAGATAGGACCAACCGCTATATTATTTGGACTATGCATGGGGTCCGCCTGTTAAGTTAAATGGGCCTGGGTTTGGTTGAGAACAAACGGTACGGAGCATTTGGATTCCTGCAGGAGACCGACCTCGGCAGGAGTGCGTATCCTCTGAGATATCTCATATTTTGCGTGACCGACGTGTCCGGTGTCTATTCAATTCGAGATAACGCAGGGCCAGTATTATTTGAGCTTTGAGATCTGCATAACTTATTTGAAGGGTTGAGATTTTTCAACAAGTCACGCAAAATATGAGATATCTCAGAGGATGCGAATTCCCTGGGCAGTTTTATGAAGCTGGACATTCGGTAAAGAAGAGTCCGTATCATCTGCATTAACACAAAATAATATCTTTTGAGTTCACGCATTTTATTTTAAACGCAGTCAATCCGGCTCCGTTCGTCTGTAACTCAGGGTTCTTTAATATTAATATGGATTTAGTTTGTATGGATCGTAGAACAGATCAGATGGTCTAAATACATAGATTCAAAATATTCTTTTTTTAGTTAACGTAGAGATACGAATTCGGTAAAGAACGAGGAACAGACCAAATCCTTTACCTAACAGAAAGTTCTGCTCACTTTTAAATTTAGTCAATATTTAATTGACACAAGACATTCATCTTTTATTTCATTAATGAGAATCTTTTCATTTAATTAATTTATTATGAATCTTATTTTTTCTTTTCTCTTTTTATTTAATGAGAATCGTTTTCGGTTTTTCCTTTTAAGTCAGCTATTTAATTCGATGGAGTCAGTATGAGTATGATGTATTCGCCATTACGCAAGGTACTAAGTACCAGTTCATTATTTTTGGGATAGATATTGTTATACTGTTGTTTAAGGCGAAGGCGAATAATTAAGTAGTTTAAGCATTTGTCAATCATGCCACTGAGGATTCAATTTTTAATGTTTTTAACTTTGAATGCTCTCATCTCACTCATATTCACTGATTTCATAAAAGAAGGATTACTATGTCTTGATCATGAAATTTAAATTTCTGACAATGTGTATAAATCAAATGAGCTTGATAACTGCTCTCCAAATAAATCCTCGAACTCGTTCCTCAAGTATTTAATGTTTAATTTCTATTTCCAGTGCTCATATCTAAACTTTTAAAGGTCTCTTTGTAACCTTTTAGAATGCTACTCACATGTTTTTAAACCTCTATCTATAAGCATTTAAATCTTAAATCTGGATAGTTATAATTCCTAATTACTTTTGTTTTCAAGTCGAAAAAAGAAAGATTTCTTTCACCCATTTTTTTTTCTGATCATTCTTGTTCATTTTTCCGATGATCCGTGATGAATTTTGCAAATTTAAAAATACGAACGTTTTCTACTCGATTTTCATTTTCAAATGAGATAAATGAAGAAATACTTTTGAATTATTTTCAAGTCGTTGTTTTTTCTTAAAGTAAAGTTCATGAGCACTTTAAATTCTCAAGTTTATAAACCTCAGTCTACAACATTTTAAACTTGACATAAAAACTATTTAAATGCTTGACACAACTACTTTAAAGGGTTGTAGACAGAGCTTTAAAGGCTTGTGAAGCAAAATAGAAAAGAAAAGAAAAAAACAGAAAGTTAAGGATTGCACACAGAAGTTTAAATGCTTGACACGAGTATTTTAAACAGTTGTAGATAGAGGTTAAATGTTTGACACAAGTACATTAAAAGGTTGTAGGCGGAGGTTTAAAAGCTTGATTGCAGTGTTTTAAATACTTGAGTGTACTGCTTTAAACGCATGATACTATATGATCGACATCAGAGGTTTAAATGCTTGAACATAGTAGTTTAAATGGTAGACATCAAAGGTTTAAATGGTTGTATGAACTTGTGCATTTTATGCTGTAAATCTGGTTTTATTTTTTTATGATATTATTTGAATTACTAACTTATCACTTAGAAATTGGAGAAAATTAAAAATTAGATAAAAAACAATATGTATTTTAGGGTCAAGAATATTACTCAATTAAAAAACAAAAATAAAACAAGAACATTCATCCCCCACATTCAGCTATATATGTATGCATGCATTCATAAAAATATTTTGTAATATTTAGGACTATGTACTATATTTGATAATTGTTGTGTTATATGAATTTTTTTGTTTTAAAGTACCTTACTTATTTTTTAAGTTAAAATATATTTTAGTTTATGCATTCGTTAATTAATATAAGTTCTCTGGTTCATGCATTGGTATGATTATTAATCTTTAAATTAATTTATTATTATGTTATTATTAATATTAATATAATATTTTTCTAATGTGATAGATTACATATGAAAGAATATTAAAAACCAATTAGTCACTAAAGCAGAAAATAATTATAGCCCGCAATGTATTTATACTTCTATTAATTAATCTCACGTCTCAATTCACCATAATTTTTTCTTTTTTTCAGTTGCAAATGTAAATTTTTTTAAATTAGCACATCGGCTTTATATTTTCAGAAATTTATTAATTTTACCTTTTCTTGGTTTCATTGAATTTACTTTAATGAAATTTTGTCATTTAATTTTATGGATTACTCTCGGCAGGAATCAATACTAATATTTAAAACTTGTTGACAACAATTTGAGCAAAAACTGAGAGCAAATTAATAATCCATGACCATAACATCAAACTCATCTTTATTTTTTTTTTTATTATTTTAATATGGTGTGGTGCATATATAATCACATAAAAAATATTGTTAATAATACACGTGTGGTGTTTATCAAGGGTAAATATTTTATTTTTAAATGCCCTCCAAAAATTGAAATATCATCGATACATTTCTAGCTTCCTTGAGAATATTAAGAAAATTTATAAGTTTGATATTTCATCATTTTCTGTTGTCTGTATGATGATAATTTTTTTTTCTCAAATGTGTTTATTTAATTGTAATTTTGTATCATAATCCTTATTTAATGGTACTTAAAAAATATTTAGATGGCGGCAAACATCAACTCTCGTGAGTCTGAATTTAAAATTGCCTATGAAGATGTCAAAAAAATTGCAATGTAATGTACATGTTGGTATTAGTTTAGACATTATATTTTGTTATACTATGAATTATTATATATTGAACAATTTTTGTGTTAATTTTAAGCTTAAATTAATCTAAACGGAAGGGATCAGCTGATAATAAATTATCTTGATATATTTGAAGATTAAAAAAATAAAGATAAACTTTAAATTTAATATTATAAGTATAATTTATATTATAAATGTAACATACCGATAAAAATCATAAGACTTAGTTCATGTTTTATATAAGTAATTAAATATTATTTCTAAAAATATATTATTATGATTATTATTGTATTATCAACTATACTCAAAGTCTCTAATTGTTTTAGTATTTAATTAGTGACAAATAAATTCTGCAAATAATATTATTGAGAAATAATTCCACTTCAAATTTAATAAAATGTCTATATTAGAAGTAAATATTTCTGAATTTTTGTGGACTGAACTAGAAAGGTTTACGGTATAAAAAAAAATTTGTGCCAAACGCTATGGACATCCTTTCTATGTTATGAGATTTTCAGGAAACGACTTTATTTTTTATTTTTAAACGCTACAGATAAAAAAAAAAAAAAATCAGGAAGGACAGTGTGATGAAATGGAACTGCAATCCAATACAGCTGAAGAGGAGACCAAAGACCGTAGTACGTGTTCGGCACCATGGCTTAAGGTTCCTTAGTCTTTCTTAAGATCTTAAGCGGGCCGAACACCTATGCCTTAGACGGCCTTAAGCCGAATTTTAAGCTTGATATTTCGCTTCCTTAGCGCTAAGGAGCTGAGGCTTAACAATACCTAGCTTAATCTACTTGAGTTGTTGCCAAACACCAACTCTTTAGTGAAGATTAAATTGTTAAGCCTCAACCTCTTAAGCTACGGTGACGAAAATGCCCGTAGAGCTTTGCATGTACATTTACACCTTGTTTGGATGGAGAGTAGAGGTAGAGAGAAGAGTGAAAAATAGAAGGAAATAAAATGGAATAACAAGAAAGATTATTATATTTAATTTTTTATGTTTGAATAATAAATGAATGAAAATAAATTTAATTTTTTTCCGTCTTACTTTTTGTTTGGTTAATTAAAATTTAGAAGATTAATACGAAATTCGATGGCTGCTGTACGTTTGTGACAATTAAACTTGGATAAGAATTATATAGTAATTAAGATATATGGTTGGACATTTGTGTTATTTTCTCTGAAAATATTTGCAACATTTTTTTTTCTTTTTTGTTACACCTCAAATTAGAAGAGATATCAATTCTATTAGTTATAATAATGTAATGTTAAACATTTCTCCTCATGTACCTTCCACCTCCAATATATATCATGTTCCTTTGTTTACTGTACAGAGCTTTCAACCAAATATCACTCAATTGATGTTTATAAAGTAAAGATTTTTAACATAGCATATTGATTATATATAGGCAGTGTATAAATTATATACATAATTTTAATTTTATAGTCTGTACGCCGCTGGCCGCATGAAACCAAATTAATCTGTTAAAATCTTTACCTAAATAGGTGCCCAGATCGGTTAATTTTCCATGGGCTGGCTAAGTACTAGAACACAAATCCTCACATTGAATTTTTTTATGTCCTAGTAAAAATATAAGAAGTCAAGAAAAAGACACCGATAAAAAAGATAAGGAATTGGTGAGAATCGATTTGACAAAATAAAACACACAGAATTCTTGGTCTTCTTCGTGAGCCCGTATCCCCCCATGTAACTCATGTACCTGAGGTGTAATTCCTATAAAACGGACTGTCCAAATTAATTCTAGTCGGATCAAACTCAATCCAGTGTTTATGGAAACTATAGTGTTCGTTTCGAAATTCGTACCGAATTAAAAGAATGATCCATATTTACTAATTGCATATCAGATAATCCGAATTGGTGCATAAGAAAAAAAAAGTAAAATTTCATTTTTTTTTCTAGGCATAGGGCCACCGCATACAAGTTATTATTTTTTAAAATTTTAAATATTTTTAAATTCATAAAAAAAATCAAATCGTAAATACTAAATAGTAATAATAAAGGAAGGAACCACCTAAAATTGTATAAAGTTACTGAATATATAATTATAACATATAAGATCAGTCCCAGGTTAAATAGTGGTTCTTATATATATAAAAATAGTACCATTACCAAAACGAAAAAAAGAAAGAAAGAACTAATATGTCAAATTTCAAGTGTTTTTTTTTCTTTCCAAAAGTTGGATGCCCAAGCATTTCTTTTCTGTTGGAGTTTGGGCTGTCTTATCTAGTGGTTTGAAAAAAACTGTCCGGTCCAGGATCGGACCGGACAACTCGTGCTTTTGGACCAGACCGACTCGGACTGGGGTCAAACCTGTGGTGGACCAGACCGTCACTAAACCCAGGTCTAGCACAGGTTTTGGCTGGCTTTTTCCACTAGACCCGTAGTAGACCGACGGGTCTTGACCCGTGGACCGCGGTAACCCGGACTGGACCGTGATAAAACCGTGTGGACCGTGATAAAACTCGTGTGAATCCATGTAGAACCGTGTGAACCCATGTGAACCCATGTGGAACCGTGACCAAACCCCTGTGAACCCTTTCGAACCCGTGTGGACCCGTGGCCAAACTCGAACCAACCCCTGTGAACCCTTTTGAACCCTTGTGGACCCGTGGCCAAACCCGGACTGGACCCCTGCAGAACCCTCTCGAACTCGCTAAAAAAAGAGACCCGTGGACCAGACCGGATCTGGGACCTGACCGGACCGTGGTCAACAGGAGCACGGGTTTGGGCCAACTATTCCAAATCGGACCCACCGGACCCGGACCATGTAGACCCGTGGACCCGTGGACCCGTAGAAACCGTGGTCCGGCCGGGTCCGGACTGGACCAGACCGGACCGTACCGTTTGCATACACTGTACTCTTACCCATCAGGCCATCATATGACTCGTTGATAGCGCATTGACAATAGAGTCAAAACATATGACTCATCCACAGCATGGTGGGGCCTACGAATTAATATTGGATCATGAAGTTGAAATTTTTTTTAAAAACCATAATTAAAAAAAAAAATTAGCAAACCAACATGATTACTTTGGTTTTTACAAAAACTATAAGAACCGAAATATCAATTCGGTCCGCATTTTTTTTTCTTCCCAGGACCGAATTGGCATTTCGGTCCCCCATCATTTCACACATTTTCAGCACAGCCTGTGTTGCTTTTGGTGCAACATATCCGGACCGAGATGGTATCTCGGTCTAGACTTTTTTTATACACATAAGTACAGAATTTTATATTAGTTTTTTGGGGCAAGAGGAGAGGAGCGGAGAACCGGGACCGAAATGATACACATATTAGCAAAAAAAACGTCACGTGGCAAGAGTCAGAATTTTAAACAATTCGTTTTTTAATGATTCGGAGTCAGAGAACTGAATAAAGAACCGGGACCGAATTGCCAATTCGGTCCGGTGTCGTTTCGGATTTTCTATGGCCACATTTCTAAGAAGCTGCGAAATCAACTGGGACCGAATTGCCATTTCGGTCCAAAAAAAAAAAATTCCGGGACCGAAATAGCATTTCGGTTCTTATGCATGGTTTTTGTAAAAACTAAAATAATCATGTTGGTTTGCTAATTTTTTTTTAATTATGGTTTTTAAAAAAAATTCCATGAAGTTAGTGAAAGATACAGAATTCAGATGGCATCACAGGATATATATATATAGAGTGAGGCTATGGTACTATGCATAGCACGGTTGGGTCCGTGCTACGGCTTCAAATTTGAGTTTTCAAAATTCTAACGGTCCATCCAAACCGTTCAACATGATTATAAAATGAATATGTACTTGCAAACCAAATTTTACATTTTTTCTAATTTTTTTACTATTTTTTTAGATAGGTAGAAAATCACTGTTTTTGGATGGTCCAGAATTTTCAAATCAAGTGATTTTCTACCTATCTAAAAAAATAGTAAAAAAATTCGAAAAAATGTAAAATTTGATTTGCAAGTACATATTCATTTTATAATCATGTTGAACGGTTTGGATGGACCGTTGGGATTTTGAAAACTCAAATTTGAAGCCGTAGCACGGACCCATCCGTGCTATGCATAGTACCATAGCCTCACTCATATATATATATATATATATATATATATATATATATATATATATAGTATGGCTAATTTGCTACCGGAAGCATTTCGGCCGAGGTGCTTACAGGAGCATATCTTGCAATTTGATGTTCAAACAACAAATTCAAACCGTTAGATGTTCAATCTATATTAAAATCTACTTGGAGACCAAATTTTACATTTTTTGGAATTCTTTTACTATTTTTTAAGCTGGTTTGAAAACTGCTGTTTTCAATGCTTCAGAAATTTAATAAAAACAGCGGTTTTCAAACCTGCTTAAAAAATAGTAAAAAAATTCCAAAAAATGTAAAATTTGGTCTCCAAGTAGATTTTAATATAGATTGAACATCTAACGGTTTGAATTTGTTGTTTGAACATCAAATTGCAAGATATGCCCCCGTAAGCACCTCGCCGAAATGTTGCCGGCAGCAACTTAGCCGCTCCCTATATATATATATATATATATATATGAGCTGGGCTATGGTGAGTTGCGAAGTAAGAGGTAATTTTTACTTCATGCTCATATTCTTATTTTGAAAATCTAAACAACCGATCCGAACCGCTCAACATGATCTCCATATTGAAATGTGCTTGGAGACCAAATTTTATATTTTTTGGAATTTTTTTACTATTTATTAAGCCACTTTGAAAATCGCTGATCGAATGGTCTAGAATTTTTTACTGTTTTTTACTGTTCACCCGGATCTGCGATTTTCAAAGTAGCTTAATAAATAGTAAAAAAATTCCAAAAAATGTAAAATTTGGTCTCCAAGCACATTTCAATATGGAGATCATGTTGAGCGGTTCGGATCAATGGTTTGAATTTTCAAAATGGAATATGAGTTGTTTTATTTCACAACTCAGCATAGTCTATGTGTGTGTGTGTGTATAGCTAGCGTCTGGGTCTATTTTAAAACAAAAGTCAATTGCTACCGAAATTGATTGTTACACCAATAATTAGGATTAGCATGATATATAATTGTCAACACTAGTCATAGGATCAATTCCTGTCTTCCTGATCAAATATAGCTCAGTTGTATTAAGGTGGCCCCCACTACTATGCAAATTATAAACATGAGCCAAGTACTGAAATAAATTTAACATGCAAAAAACAGGGAAGTTACAATTAAATTACACAACTATCCAAGTCAAATTATATAGTTTAACGAGGCATGCTTCTTAAGCTCATCGACCAACACGCCAGGCTTTGCCAGGAAACCGGTAGCCTTCCCCCATTTTGTCACCTCTAATTCAATACCAAGTACCTTCTCCACACCAAGAAAAACCTTTGCAAACGGCTCTACTATAATTCTCGGGCTAGCCGTTACAATATATCGTTTGCCAAAAGAACTGAAAACATGCCAGCTCTCTGGATGCACATCGATCCTCAGCGTAGAATTTCGAGCGACCATCTCGATATCTTTAACTTTTAGACCGGCAACAGAAATATAGCCAAGCATTTCTATTTCGGCCAATTCAGAGAAGAAATGTATGTAATATAGATAATTGGCACAGATAGGAGAAGAAGGATAGCTCTGAGAATGCTACCGGCTTTGAGAGCCACAAGCAGGTAGTATGGAAAGGCGCTACTTCATCTAGATCGGCTGCAAATGTTTGGTTCCACCTTCCCTCTGAACTACACTTCTCAATTGCCTCAAATTTGCATTGGGAGGTAATCCCATGCATGCTTGTTTCTGGTCTACTCTGCTCTCTGTTTATTTGTTCTAACCTTTTTGTGTGAGAGTGAGAGACAAATGTAGATGGATAGAGAGAGCGAGAGACAGAGACAGAGAGAGGTGTAGCAGAGGTAATGATAAAGGAATGGAATGAGGGAAGGTATATAAATGGAAAATAAATCTGCTGCGATTCCAATCCTAACCATTCATATGTTTCGAGATTCGTGCACAAAAACTAACTTTTTTTGAGATTCTTGAGTTTCAATAAATGAATGGTTGGGATTGGAATCGCAGGATCCTGCGATCCTATGGAATCGCAGCAGATTTGCTTCCATATAAATGAGGTGGTGTAGCAGAGACTTGAGAGACTTAGTTTCTAGAAGCGTTAATATTTTTGTTGCATCAATTAATTAAACCTTAACCACCAAACTTAAAAGTATAAAATCTCAATTGTCTATGCTCTCGTGTTAATTGCCCCTCAAGGGATTATTTCGTTTTATAGTTGAAAAAGAAACATGGGAAAAAGTTTCCTCCTTCCATCGATATTCCAAAACCATCTCTCTCGCTCTCTCTCTTAATTATCTTTTCTCCTTTTTTAAGGATTCTGATCTCTCCATATGCGACATTAATTTTGGTTGTAAAATACAAACGGAAGGTTTTCTATTTTTCAACATGTGACATTTTACAATATATATCTTGTTTGGTTTTGTTAACATATTATTTTATTTTCCTCCGTTACTTCCTGATTTGGAAAGTAGCAAATTAAATTTAATTACCAACGAAAAACTGATATTAGTTTGAACGGCCTTGTATGAATTTATTTTAAAAAAATGAACAATATATCTATAATTTATTTTTGATTTGGATGATCGACCTTTAATGATAATTAAAACTGTACATGTACATTATTATTTTTTCTGATAATTATTCTCCACTAATCTTATACGATATTTGATGGAAGAGTACAGGAAGGGAAACAGAGCAAAAAAAAAAGATTAATCAGTTTATTTTCTTGGTAATAAATTTGAAAATTAATTTTAAAAATTTAAAATTAAGAGTATATAAGAAAGGAAAAAAAAAAATCAAATAACCAATCAAAACAGGGGATGAAATTATAAGACCTCTCATCCAATTTCATTACCTCTTACATTTATTAATCTCCTCATTTTGTTGTCTTCTGATGATGAAAGTGGTGTCAACCTCCTACCTATAACATCTGAATTCAAGGATCAATTAAAGCAAATTGATTAATTAATCTGGGACCAAAAAGTGTTGATCAAGTGCACCAGCCTAACAAGATATTTCTTTTTCTTTTTCCAATCCATCCCCTTGTTAACAGCGGCAAGTCAAAGAAATAGACAGAGCTAGGAAGTAGAGTACATTTAATTAATTAGTAAAAGGGAAACTCACAAGGAAAAAAGGGCACAGTTTTCCACAGGACGGATATGTTAGTCAGGAAGTATAGATCAATTGTAATTTGCAATTAGTGGTTGAACAACATTTGACCTAAGAGACTTGGATACGAGACCAGTACTCTTAGTCACCTAATTTTTTGGCCCAAGTAAACGTCCATTATTCTTGTAAGAACAACTTAAATAGATTTCTTGTTGGAAACTTTATTGAAAACTATGGGTAATCCAGATAAAAATTTCTCTTGTTTCATAAGCCAAGTATTTCCTTCTTGGCTTCTTGTGGTATATATGCACTCACTTCCCTGCAACATTCTCAATGCTTCTTACACCAAACAAACCGAGCAACTTATATCGATCCCAGCTGCTCGGTATATTGACATCAATCATTCCCAGTTCCATAAATTAAACAAAAAGTATCTCTTATTTACATGGGCATCACCATGAGCCAAAGTTCGGAAGTCGACAACAGTATCCATCTCTTCATGGCTGCCGCATCCGTCATAGTTGCATCTGTTTACATGATGTGGTTTTGTGTTCTAAAACAACACCTTTCGGGCCCACGAATGTGGCCCATTGTTGGCAGCCTTCCGGCTCTGATCACCAACCGTAAGCGCCTCCATGATTGGATTGCTGATAATCTAAGATCCACCGGTGAGGCGGCTACATACCAAACCTGCATCTTACCGTTGCCCTTTGTAGCACACAAGCAAGGGCTTTTTACAGTTACATGTAACCCGCGCAATCTTGAGTACGTCCTTCGAACTCGTTTTGAGAACTATCCGAAGGGGCCCATGTGGCAGTCTGCCTTCCACGACCTGCTCGGCCAGGGAATATTCAACTCTGATGGCGAGACATGGCTGCTCCAACGTAAAACAGCCGCACTTGAGTTCACCACACGGACGTTGCGGCAAGCCATGGCAAGATGGGCCAACCGGGCTATCAAGAACCGGCTTTGGTACATCTTGGCTGCGCATTGTGATGTGCCAGGTGCAAGTGTTGACCTCCAAGACCTTCTTCTCCGCCTTACCTTTGACAACATATGTGGCCTCACCTTCGGTAAAGACCCTGAGACATTGTCTCTTGACCTTTCTGACAATCCCTTCGCCTCAGCATTTGATTCAGCAACGGCTGCAACAATGCAGCGGTTTCTATACCCAACATTTCTATGGCGAATTAAGAAGGCCTTGGGGATGGGAAGTGAGAAAAGCCTCCAAAAAAGCCTAGAGGTGGTTGACCAATACATGACCGGGGCCATAGCTGAGCGCAAGGCAAGACCTGCTGATGATCTCTTGTCCCGGTTCATGAAAAAAAGAGACGGCAATGGCAAGGCATTCCAAGATGATGTGCTCCAATGGATTGCTCTAAATTTTCTACTCGCTGGCCGTGACACCTCGTCGGTAGCACTTAGTTGGTTCTTTTGGACTCTCATGCAACGTGCAGATATAGAAAGAAAAGTGCTACTTGAGATTGCCACAGTACTAAGGGAGACTCGAGGAGAGGATACTGCCAACTGGACAGAGGAGCCATTGGATTTTGATGAGCTAGAACGCCTTGTTTACCTTAAAGCTGCTCTTGCCGAGACGTTGCGTCTCTATCCCTCTGTGCCACAAGACGTGAAGTATGTCGTGGAGGATGATGTGCTACCAGACGGCACTGCCGTGCCGGCAGGTTCAGCCATTACCTATTCAATCTACTCAGTGGGGAGGATGGAGAGCATTTGGGGGAAGGACTGCATGGAATTCAAGCCGGAGCGTTGGCTGTCGGTAGAGGGTGACCGGTTTGAGCCGGTCAAGGATTCGTACCGGTTTGTGGCTTTCAATGGGGGACCTAGGACTTGCTTGGGCAAGGACTTGGCGTACCTCCAAATGAAGTCAATTGCATCAGCTGTACTTCTCCGACATAAGGTGGTGCTCGTGCCGGGGCATAAGGTGCAGCAAAAGATGTCGCTCACACTCTTTATGAAGAACGGGTTACGTGTGCACGTCAAACCAAGGAATCTCAAGGATTATGTTAGTGCTCATTTATCTATTGACAGTACTGTGGATCCAGTCACAAATGGCACTGTCACAGCTTCTGCAGCTTAGTATTTATCAATTGCGATCGATGCTGCATAATTTAATATGGAAGGATTTGTTGAATCAAGGTCCAATGGTTCCGTTTGGAGTTTTAAGGGACTAAAAGTTTTGTGTTTTTGTCTATGCACGTATGTTGTAGTATACTAGTATGTATTAAGTGCATGCTACAGGGCCTGGTTTCTAGTCTTAATGTCTCGTTTCTGAAATTTAGGTGTGAAATTCATGTTAAAGTGAAATACAGATGATACTGCTGTGTTTTAAATTTGCTGAGACAATATTTCGTGTTGATTGTTTTCATAATACAAGTTCTTTTTATTTTATAGTTAATAGTTTTATGTGTTATTTCATGCCCCTCCAAAGATATATTTTGTCCTTTTTCTCTGTTTTGGTTACTGTCCTTTTTCAATATTGGTTGCAACCAATTTTGAAAGCAACTTTGACAAAAGAATGGACATAAAAAAGCATGCATGGAAAGCAACTTTGACAAAATTAATACAGACTCATGCAACTTTTGGAATATATGTAGAAAGAGATAAATTGATAAGGAAATTTTTTTTAATGTTTCTCTCTCTCACACATTCAAGCTTACTCTTTTATTTTTATTTTTTTTTGAGGAAAAATCAAGCTTACTCTTTCATGATATAAATATTTATAAAATTTCAGAATATTAATTAGGTCTTAGTGATAGGATGAGGACCAAGTGTCATCATAATTTGAAAACTGTGGTTAATTACTACTATGTAGCTATTTTCAATATTTATGCTGTGCAATTAAAATATCTGCTTAACTAATTATTCTGGACATGTAGGTCAATTTGTTTTTTAGCATTACTAAGATGTATTTACATGCATATCGCTATAATGGCATCTTTTATATAATATCTAAAACATCAAGTCAATTTCGGATTTTCTTTTCTTGATTTTTTTCAATTTTTTTTTATTTGCTAAAGACAGACAACAGATAAGCATTACTATTTCATTTATGTAGGAGCTACATGCAAGACCTTTGATAGAAGCTTGTTTAACTTCAATGTATAAACTAACATCATTTCCTCTGAAAGACAGCCTAACCAAAATAAAAATAATATATATAACTAAATTTGAGAACTCTTTTTAATACAATTGTTAGCCAATGATAACCTTAGAAAAAAAAAATTAAGAACTCTTTTGAAAAATTAATGTTTATCACAAGAGGCTCGACAGCGGCTGATTATAATGACATCATATGTTGCATTATTGACTTCAGATGTAGAATCAAATTTAAATGACTCAGATTAGATTAAAAAAAAACAAATCTCCTTTCTCTACAACATGAATTATTTTATTATAATGTTTGATTTTGTGACGACGCAAGTAACGCGAATAACCATTTTTACAAACTAGCACACACTCAAATTAATAAAGAGTTAAATTAAAAAAATATAATTTTTTAGATAGTTTGAAAAGATAAATCTAGACATTTTTTATAGGATTGCCATGGTTCTCAATAAAAAAAATATACAAATAATTGTATAAATAGAAAAAATGACATTGTATGTTGGAGAAGCACAATTATATATATGCATTAATGTCATGATATGTTCTTCTTGTACTTGTCAGAGCAAGATGTTTGTGTTTGTGAAATGCACAGTGGCGGAGCTAGGATTTGAGCTAGGGGTAGGCAAAAAACGGATTCGGGTTCGAAAAAATTAACGGTTCGGGTTCGGGTAAAACTGTCAAAATCAGTAAAACTGCTGCTCAGGTCATCACTTCCCACCTCTTTTTGAAATAGCTAAGCACCATGAAAAATCATGAAATTTGGCTGACTTATAGTCCATACATCATAGCATAATACTGGAAAGTTTCATTCAAAATCTCAAAGTGAATCAAAAGATATCAGATCTCAAAATTTGACCAAAAATCCAGAAAACTGTCAAAATCAGTAAAACTGCTGCTCAGGTCATCACTTCCCACCTCTTTTTGAAATAGCTAAGCACCATGAAAAATCATGAAAATTGGCTGACTTATATTCCATGCATCATAGCATAATACTGGAAAGTTTCATTCAAAATCTCAAAGTGAATCAAAAGATATCGGATCCCAAAATTTGACCAAAAATCCAGAAAACTGTCAAAATCAGTAAAACTGCTGCTCAGGTCATCACTTCCCACCTCTTTTTGAAATAGCTAAGCACCATGAAAAACCATGAAAATTGGCTGACTTGTAGTCCATACATCATAGCATAATACTGGAAAGTTTCATTCAAAAACTCAAAGTGAATCAAAAGATATTGGATCCCAAAATTTGACAAAAAATCCAGAAAACTGTCAAAATACTGACAAGTGCCTTTATTTGGAAATTCATAAAATGAAGAGCATAAATGCAAATGTCTCAAAATCACCTCTCAGTTACTCTTTGTTAACCCCTTTATGAAGTTGTAAACTCAAATTGCCCAATATAAGCCTCCAGTTATCTCAAATCTCTCTCACAAAATCCAATTTTCTGCTAAGTATTGAAAGGGCACCAAAATTGCCAAGTATAAAATTGACATAAAACTATAAAAGTCAAATTTGAAACACGAATTAAACCCTGTTAAAGCCTTCTCTGGGCTATGTAAGTCACTTATACATATAGTATAACTTACAGAAATGACATCCATGAACTTAAACTAAAAGAATAAGCTCCTTTGATAATTCTAATTCTCACCCAAAGGTATCACTCGGCTGAAAGGAGCAGCGTACCTCGTACCATGCTCTAAATTTTGTGAATGCATTTCTCTTGCTAGTCAAAGCTAAAGACACGATCTGAAGACATTTACAAGTATAACTTGGGCTTATCTACTTTTAAATTGCAAGGAAGGCCTACCAAATCAACGAAATCGGTACCAAACCGAGATGAAGCAAATGGCAAATCACACCCAACTTTAACCCAGGATCAAATTGATGCTATAATTGAGTTCCCTCCGACAACTGGAGTGCAATGGTGAAAGAATCGTCCAAAACCATGCAGTAATTTGTTCAGAATTCGAGAAAATCGATCGGTACCGAGAAATGGACCGGTAACGAAAATTAGACTACAAGTGAAAAGAATACCTAAAGAGACGCAGGCGGGCGAGTTCTTCTTCTTCCAGAGGCGCAGACGCCAGGCGGGCCACGGGCGAGTTCTTCTTCCAGAGGCGCGGCGGGTAGAGGCCAGTGTCGGAGCTACGCGCCTACGCGGAGCTTCTTCCAGGCAGAGGCGCTGAGGCGGACTGGCGGAGCTTCTTCTTCCAGAGCCGCAGAGGAGGAGGCGCGGAGCTTAGAGGTAGTCGCCTAGTTCGCTGTTCGCCTCCGTCAGTCCGTCCCCTGCTGGCCTGGTCTGATCTCTGCGTTTTTTTTTTTTTTTTTGTTTTCTCCTGACTTGCAGCACAGGGCTGAGGCAAAGCTGGGCAAAGCTGGGCTGAGGCAAAGCTGGTCTGGTCTGATTCAAGCTGGGCAGCTGGGCAGGGGTAGGCAAAGCCCAAAATCAGGGGTAGGCAAAGCCCAAGACAATACCGGTCCAAAAAACAAAACAAAATTTCAGGGGTAGGCAAGTGCCTACCCCTGCTTCAACGTACCTCCGCCACTGGAAATGCATGTCATGATTATTTGGTGTTTTAATTTCAGAACGAGATGTCTGTGTTTCTGAGAATATCAAGTCCATGTGGTTGGAATGAGGAGGATTTCTGCACGCAAGTAATGCAACTAGGTGATTTGGCTGCTAGGACAACATAACCTATATCTACGCAAAAAGTGTTTTTATATTTAAAAAATACTTGATAGTTGAATGGGTACATTTGTTATTTAATTTTTTAAAATAATTAAATAAAAAGTTAAATAAATAAAAGGGCATAGAAGAAAAAATATAAATTTTTTGAGTGAGGCTACGGTTAGTGTATTGATTTTACCCGCACGGGTCAAACCTGGCCGGGTCCGCCCGGGACTCGTGCCCGTGCACGGGTTTGACACGGGTTCACGGGTAACCCGGGTACGGGTTGAAAAGGGCCGGGCACGGTTTTTTTCAATTTAACCCGTGATATCCGTACCCGTTTCAAACCCGTACCCTCCCGTACCGTCTCGTGGACCCGAGTTGTCCGTACCCGTACCCGTCCCGTGATGCCCGTACCCGTAAAAATTCAAATTCCCCCCCCAAAAAAAGAAAAAAAAAAGAAAAATAAAAAAAAAGAAAAAAAAACAGAAAAAAAAAACAGAAAAAAAAAACAGCAAAAAAAAAAACCGGTCCTGACCCATGTTGTCCGTGACCCGTGTCGCCCGTGACC
The DNA here is from genome assembly GCA_025461125.1 of Carex kokanica. Classification (NCBI taxonomy): domain Eukaryota; kingdom Viridiplantae; phylum Streptophyta; class Magnoliopsida; order Poales; family Cyperaceae; genus Carex; species Carex kokanica. Next base: position 317,767 of record JAJGRX010001503.1, on the reverse strand, counting down.
CATGTTGCCCGTGACCCTTGTTGCCTGGGGGGTTTGAGAGGGGCCGGGTACGGTTTTTGAAAAAAAAACCCGTGCTAACCCGTCCTGTGTCGCCCGTGACCCACATTGCCCGCCCCGGGTTTTGCCCGTGCCCGCTCGCAAAACACTAGCTACGGTACTATGCATAGCACAGATGTATTTGAGTTTTTAAAATTCTAACGGTCGATCCGAACCGTTCAACATGATTATAAAATGAATATGTACCTGCAAACCAAATTTTACATTTTTTCGAATTTTTTTACTATTTTTTTAGATAGGTAGAAAATCATTGTTTTTGGATGGTTCAGAATTTCAAATCAAATGATTTTCTACCTATCTAAAAAAATAATAAAAAAATTTGAAAAAATGTAAAATTTGGTTTGCAAGTACATATTCAGTTTATAATCATGTTGAATGGTTCGGATATGAAGTTAAAAGTCCGTGTAGAAAGAAGAATTGTACACGGATGTTTAGGTAATATCCGTGTAGCTCGATTATATGGAGAGCAACACAGGCAGGTGTTCGTACACGGCTGTTTATCAAGTAATCCGTGTAGAAATCGTTACAATCACACACGGGTAAATATCCGTGTGTAATTATTTACCGATTCGTACACCCTCACAGCCTACACGGCAGGAAAACCGTGTAGCTCCTCCATTTATGTCCGTATGCAATCTCTTTTTCTGTAGTAGTGCAAGAAGTACACAAGTATCAGTTCCATTAATCATATTTAACTGTACATCATTAATTTTCACTTGGAAATTAATTACTTAGTGGCTGTTTAGTTTTGAAATAGTGACAAATGGATTTTACAAATTAAGAAGATAATTAAAGAAAAAAATTATGATTACTATTAATTCAGCTAAAAATCGGAGAAAATAGAAGAAGTGCAAGGAGAATTCACAGGGATTGATTACATGTACGTAGCAGCAATAAACTGCATGCTAGCTAAGCAATCGGGCTGGGCCCACGAGAGCTGGTGCATGTGTACTTCTTGCAAGTTCACCTTAATTTGTTATTTAATTTAATTCATATATGTAGTAAACCATACATGGCCTGGACTAAAATTATATGAACAGTAATTGTAACTGATTAAAAACTTTTGTTGTTTGCATCGATCAAATGTCATTTTTAGGGCATCTCAAGTTCATATACCATTTTTTTTTTCGATTTAAAAATGTAAGAATAACTGTCAAGTGTTGCATTGTGATTAATTATTTTGGTATACCAGCTTTCATTTGTTAGATTTTTCTGTTATGGATTTAGCATGGGTCGTATCTTAATTTTATCTAAGTGAACTCCATGAGATGAGATGCATAAAGTTTTCCCAAAAAAATATTTAACATGTTTTGCCTCAATATTGTTCTCTCAAATAGTAATTATTTAATATTTGGACTGTTTATTTAATTAGGTATCTAATCGCGAATTAGGGCTAATCTTGAAAGAACCTTCTTGACCATGCATGTCCTTGTGCGAGCAAGCCTATGGAGGCTGCATTTGGCACCATTTTAAGAAACTAATTCAGAATAGATCTTGTCTTATTAATTACAGCCATATCCTAATTACCACATTCAAGAGAGAGAACCGATCGAGCCAGTGACGCTTAATTTGGAGCTAGTTCACGTGGGTTGAGTGCACATGTGATAGATAGGGGTCAAGTAAAGCTAGGTCCAAATAATGGTTAAAAACAAGCATTAATTTCCCACCATTACCTCACTCATTTCCCTTTTCTTTGAAGTTTGGACTGTCTATAAGTACCCCCATCACCTCATCACGCCACAATCTCACAACAGAGTAGTGGTTTCATCAGCTCAACTAATTAATTAAGGCCTTTAGAAGCCCAACCAAAATGTACCGTGAAGTGAAAGGTATAAACATCAGACAATCGAACAATCGACCGACCATGAGACGTATTGTGAGAGGCGCAATATCAGATCTGCAATCTTCTGACTTTATTTGAATATTGTCATTCACCCGCGAGTTTTGATTCCGCTCAGGCCGATATAAATATCAGCACACTGAAATTTCTCCGTTGGAGACACCCGCCAGCCAATACAATGATTGATCTAACATTTATGTTGTGATTAGTCGCGTCAGAACTGCTCCGTAGAATCAAATATTGTTATCTACAACCACAGTAACTTGCACACCTTCAACAACTATACCTGCGAGGGATCAATGACGGAGTGGCTGACTTCACCGGTACACGACATGCTCCAATGAGTATTGAATTGTAGCCAGGAATCCTTTGAGATATAATGACATAACTATAGGTACAAATGTACGGTGAAGTGAGGCACTCTGTTGTCCACCCCTCGCATGTGTAGTTGTTGAAGGTGTCTGAATTACTGCTATTGTAGACAATAATATTTAATTCTACACAGTAGTTCTGACACAGCTGACACAAACATAAATGCCAGATTGATTGTAGTATCAGCTATGAGAGAAACCTTCTGGCGAGTATTTCTGACGGAGAAATTTAGGAGTGCACCGATGCTAATATCGGCTTGAGTGGATCAAAACTCGCAGGTGGACGATGATATCCAAATATATATCGTAAGTGGATGACAATATCCAAATTATCAATACATGATTTGAATGTAAGTTTATTTTCTGAAATATATTTTTGTACTAAATATTAGTTAAAATGTTCAGTTTCAATATCAGAATTTTATTTATATTGTGTATTTTTCGAGCCTAATTTGATACATTGGTGCAGGAATCCTTTGGAGGTTAAACTAAGTCTAATTGAGGGATAACAACATGATTTGCAGAAAAAAATAATATTAAGTTGAAATTGAGTATTAGGGGCAATATAGTCATTTATTCCAAATATGACTGTTTTGCCCTTATATGATAGACCAAACAATTAACATTAACACGGATCTATTTACTTTGATCATCAATCATTGTTCTAAGTCTAAATGTATTTATTGGTAGACAAATGTTTCCAATCTTTTAATGATATTTTTAGTTTCCTTCTCCAGAGGTTAGTTCAATCAAAATGCCATATTATTAGAGACTCAGGTCCCATATTACAATTAGTTTGATGGTGATCAAATTGGCAACTGAAAGCAATGAAAGAAAACAAACTAACAGCCTTTCACATGTCATTGCATATTTATCAACTCATAACTGTAATTTCTAAGTTTGGTTTTCTTGTAAGCATGTATTTGTTCTCAGTTTTCACCTTTTTAACACCAGCAAAAGCATGACCTAATAACAGTCACTCGCAAAAGCATCAGCGACTCAACCATAAACACCGGCAATGTTGTATACATGATATTGAAATAGCATAGTAGATGCAAAAGTAGTATATTAGAAAAGATGAAGAACACATGTTCCAAAATTGTCTCTACATATAATAACCACACATGTTCCAAAATTGTTTGTACACAACATTTAGCTGAGTTATGAGAATCAATTATATGATAGACTTTTATACTGATTTTCATACTTATTCTCGATCACTAATGCTGAAATGGAATTTGTTTTCAAGCATTCTATTGTACTCTGTATCTGTCAGTATTTAGTTGGTTTTCATGTGAGGATTACTTGCACTAAATGACCAAACAACCAGAACTGAAAAATTCCAAAATTACCTGTGATAATAATTTTGATAAGATATCCAATATCTAAACTGCATTTTCATCTCTTTCTTCCTACAAATTTGGTTTCTAATATTTTTATTTTTGGTCGCCAATTGGTTGAATTTCACTACCAAATTACATTACAAATTCATATCGAGGGCAGCTGAAGCAAATAAGACACGCTCATGTGAGAAGCCTAGGCTGAAGTTGTATCAGCTCCTTAAAAATGGATATTTTATTTCTCATTTACAAGCTCGATTGATATTTTTTAGAAGGAGACATCAACTCAACTTGATTTGGTGTCTTATCTCTTACTATTGGTTTGTATGTAGAAGATAAAGTGTGCCCGGTAGTATCTATCATGTTTTTTCTGAGCCAGGTCTAATATTGGGCATCAAATTTAGGCCTTCTAGGCCGAAATTCGGCCCGTTGAACACCTCATTTCACAGCCCGTTTGAGCACCTCTTAGTTACGAGTTACGACTCTCTCTCCGTTTGAGTCTAGCCCGTCTGAACAATTAACCCTCTCTCTCCGCCACCTCTCTCGTTTGGTTAGATCGATCTCACCGTCTCTCTCAACTCTCAGTTGGATCTTCCACCATTCATCCTAGAGGCGCGCCACCTTCCTGAGCGCCTCTCTCCTCTCTCCCAGACGACCTTGGCGCCGACCCTTCTCCTCGACTCTTTCGCTCCTCTCCATTCTTGGTAAGCGCTCCCTTCCTCCCTCTCCCTTGTTCTCTCTGATTCGGTTGAATGCAATCAATTTTTGAGGAGTCAAACTGGGACTTTAACAAAAAAAAAATTAATGTGCTTTATTATATTCCCTGACAAATCATTATACTTTTCATTTTAGAATGAATATTTGCTGATTTTTTTTTTCTGGATAGCATTTCTTTTATCTATTAAGTTGTTTGAATTTTATTTAAGAGCATTTTTTTTTTGCGAAAAAGAAACAAATCTGCAAAACAACTCATTATTGATGTTGGGTATCGTAGAAGGGGTGAAATCAACATGGAGAACATGATAGGGTGAAATTTTAAGATGTGACATAATTTTCTAATTATTTTGAAAATAAAGAATATTTTTACAATTATTTGAGTAAAGGTATACTTGCACAAGCAAAAGCAGTATTATGTCTTTTGTTTGAGTATACACACAGAGCATGAATTGATTGCTGCCCAATTAAGCATATGTTTTTGCACAAGCTAAAAAGGTTATTGTTTATCTCTGCAAAAGTTTGGTTTATTGATTGCAGCCCAATTAAGCATGTGTTTTTGCAACAAAAATTATAATTTGTGATACTTAAATGCAAGTGCTTTGAGTTAGGTACTCTTTAAATGCAAGTGCTTTAATATGCAGTTTTCTCTGAGATCGGACAATATTTTGATGTTTGCTTAAGTAGGTTTTAATTACTTCAGTTAATCAATTACACAACCTGTCTGGATTTGAATCTGAGGTGGCAATCCTGGATTTAGTTAGAAGACTACGTAGTTAAAACAAATTAATTAAATGATGGTTGATTATAGTTACTCAGTGAAGACTGGTACCATTAGTTTTCATAGTGTCAGGTATGTACTGGTATAGTTTCTGTTCCTTACTGGTATGGATTTCAAATAATATATACAGTTTTCTCTGAGGTTTGAAGTGTTTTAGTTACAGTTTCCTGACACCTTATGCATCAAATCCAGTAGCTTGGTAGACCTCATTATTCTCCCTTTTTTTTATTTCTTTCTGTTTTTGTTCTTTTAATTAAGGTTTGGGCCCAGGCTTAACTTTGACAGGGAAACTAATTTATGAGAAAAAAGAAAAAACCAGTGCCAATTGGTTCTCAACCAGCATATTTTGATTATTGAAATTTAAACATTTTTTCTGGTTTTGAATTCTATGTCATGGCTCCGGTTGGGGCATTTCTAGCCTACCCCAACTTGTTTGGGACTAAAGACTTGGTTGTTGTTGTTGTTGAATTCTACGTCATCTTAGCTGACAGATGATGTACTATTTATCTTACTATTCATGATTATTTAGTCAATATACTTTATTATTCAATCGAAATGCTTGAGTCTGCAGTGTTTGTGTTTTATGGTTTAATTTAGTTGGATGGGCTTTACTGAACTGATCTTATGGTTAACAGGCTGAGTCTGAACCGGGCTCAATATTGAACATGAATTGGATGGGCTGAGTTCGGGCTTACTCTTCTTAAATCCAGGCCGAGTTTGAACGGGCTTTGCAGACTTCATAAATTGAGCCGGGCCGAGTTTGGACTCAAACCCGCCCATTAGCAGGCCTAGCTGGCCTGGCCTTGGGCTTCAATCTGGGTTTTGACTTTTTTTCCCTCCAGTCACTGAATCATATCTGGGCCTTCTGTGCCGTATTATTGGGCTGGGCTGGTTCGATTCATAGCCCGTATATTAGCAGTCCTACTGTACATCCGTTGATTCAAGCTCCAGCCTACAACCTGAGACCATGCAAAGACTCCTGTCAGTAAATGCTTTCATAAATTGCAATTTTCTTTAGAAAAAAATGCTATTTCAACCATTCAGCTTTTATTCTATTTGTTTGACTGGAATTTTCTTAGTCAATGCAGATGGCGAGCTGCTTGCCAATCAAGTAACATATACTATTCCTGCAACACCCTACTTAAGGTTAGCAACTATTATTCAATTTCGTCTCTCTGCATTATGTTTCCCACTTGTCACCAATCTTTCTGATTATTTGTTGAGTTGTCTTGCTTAGACGGGGGCCAATGCATTTGAGAACAGAGAACACTCAACACATGCTCTGGCCAATTCTACTGGTACTTCACTAAATCCATAATTCTCTAAGTCAAAGGATCTAACATTTGAATGAATTTTGTTAAAATTAACTATCATGTGATTTATTGTTGTAGGCCATTATAGTAGTGGATGGATGGGAAGTTTGGCTAGCAGAACTGCACAGCAAAAAATTGTAAATGCACTGCGTGGTGGTGAGAGGGAGCGTGCTTCTGCAATGCTTTCAGAGATAGCTCTGAATAATTCTCTATGCGCTGGTGATTTTTCCTATATTCTTGAATATTGTGCGGAAGCTCCTGATCCAATGGTAATGTTAATTTCAACAAATGTAGAATACCTGTTTATTCTTTAATTTGTTGATGGAGTTTGTTATTGATTGTAGTTTGTATTGGAGACATGGCAAACAATGGAAAATAAATCAATAGATTTTAACAAAGGAATTTGCAGATATATTGTTCAAGCACTTTCTAAAGGTGGATACACAAAGGAGGTACCCCATTTCCATCCGCTACCTTCATTATTTTTCCTCTGTTAGTTGTTCTACAAGGTTATAATTAATAACTAGCCAATATCTCTAGCACATAACATTTCTGTATGATAGAGTAGTAGAAAAACTCGTTGATTGTACTCTCTTTTTGTTGTAGGCGCTTGATTGGTTGACTCTCCTCGAGGAAAGCAACTGTACTGGCAATACTCTGCCAATTTTCAATGTTTTCTTAAGTGCCTCACATGGAACCAAAAAACTGAGAGCTGTCAAAAACTGTTTGGATAAAATGGACTCCCAATTTATCGGCAAGTCTGAAATTACATACTGGGAACTTCTCAAGGTTTGCCCCCAAAAAATCTAGCAGTAAATAATTGAAGCTCATTCTGATTTTGATGCTTTCTTTCTTCTTAGATTTTACTTATAAATTTTTTTTAAGGTTAGGGGACGAATTGCCCACTAATAATTTGTTAATTAAAGAAAAGTTTACAAACTAGTCATAAATTAAAGCAGCATAGAACAATAGTAAGTCGCAAATTCTCCCCCTGGACCTAATCTTTGGTACGGTAACTGTCCTCTAACTGTACCTGTACCACTGGTGTACTTCAAGAGCTGTATCATGGATCAGTATTGATGCAGTTCTGTTCTTGTGGGAGAATTGTCTCGCATTCCCACAGTGCCCAACACCCTGCAACCCAGATTGTGTCCCATAGATTGATCATTATTTGCGACAAGTCTCTCCTGTTAAACCCCGAATGTCTATGGTGTCCAGGTTGTTTACTGACAAGGAAAGGTTGAAGTGCGTCAGGATCCCCCTATAGAAACTTTGCGAGTAAGGAAGGGTACAGCCATAGGATATGATCCCTAGTCTCGTGCTGAATCGCATGGCAGAGCTTACATTCGGGTGCGATGTTGCAACCCCTCTTATTCAGTATCTATTGTGTCAGAATTCTATTGGGAGGGTATTTCAATTACCAGAGAGTTTGGTGATAGATGCATTCCATATCTCTGTGGTGAATGAGAGCATACACAGATGCACTTGTGAATTGTCCATGTTATGTCCCATGCCACACGGGTTGTATTCCCTTATTGTCAGGTACTATAGAGCATGAGTAGAAGGCTGCCAGTTTGCCTAGGGTTTTGAGGAAGAATGAGTTACCATAACCATTTAGTCAATTGTGCATCATTTTGGGCTTGGAAGTTGATAATTCCCATTCCTCCATTTTCCTTGAGTGTACTTGTCCCAGTGGACAAGGCAATTTATCCCTTTGCATGATTCATTTCCTTTCCACGGGAAATTCCTTCGCAATCTTTTGATGGGTTTGATCACCCACTTGGGTAGCTTCATTGCTTGCATGTAGTGGAGAGGCATGGCCAAAAGAACAGATTTGACTAGTGTGACTCTTCCACTAAATGATAGGAAGTTAGCTTTCTACCCTGGTAGCTTCCGCTGAACCGCTGAAATTAATGGCTGGTAGTCTATTTTTCTCAGTTTTCGCAGCTTGAGGGGCAATCCAAGGTAGTTCCGAGGCAGTTCGGAGGGTTATAATTTGTGTTGAGTTGTACTTGTAATTTGATGCCCATAAATGGGCCTGAAATGTGGGCCTTGGTTTGAAAGCACAGCCTGAAACATATGGGGGTGTTTTTAAACCCGATCTTTCGTGGATTGCAATTTCAGAAACTTAATTTCTGCTTTAGTAAGATGGAAGATTTATTCTTTCAAATACAAAAAATTGTGGTTTTAGTAGACCGACAGTGAGGTCCACTACCAGTGTGTCTCTGTACTTGTACTAGTGAGATCCTGTATCACTGTATCTGCTCGTATGCAGATTGTCAGATGTAATTGCCTTGTTAACTGCTGAAATTGTGGTAATTTTACTCTAGTATATGATGTAATCTTGCCAGTACATATGTGGGGTTTTGTAAACATCTAGATGCATACATATATATTACTGTAAATTTACTGGTTTATTTTGACTAGCATCTGCTTTGGTGCTTTCTTTTCTATAATTGATAGTAAATTGGGAATTCAGCTTGCAGTTTCACAGAAGAATCTTCTCGCGGTAAATGAAATATGGATGGATTGCACCAAGTACTACACACCAAGTATAGTAATACTGAGAAAATTTATATGGTCTTTCACAAAGCTGGGTGACTTAGATGCAGCACATAACATTTTGCAACACATGGTGAAAGTCGCAGCAACTCAAAAGGGGGCACCTATTAGGGTTTCTCCTAAACAGAGGTACCAATCACCAAGGCTGGATATTCCCATACCGGCATTGATTGAGTTGCCAGATTTGATGTTATTACCTGGCCAAAAATCTGAGTTGGGAGAAGAGTTGACTGTATGTCAGGATTCTGATAGAAGTAAATTTGACCTGAGATTGGAGATAGCATCTTCATCAGTTAAATGTTTCCTGAGATGGGCTTTTAATGATATTTTGCATGCTTGTGCATGGTTCCGAAATTGTGACTTAGCTGATAAGCTGTTTGTACAGGTACATAATACATGGGTCTCAAATTTTTATTACACTTTTGCAGGTTTGGTCTTTTACTACTTTAGGAGTTGTTTTAACGCTACGTTTTTTCTTAGATGCATGATCTTGGGTTGAGACCATCGCAATATACTTACAGTGGCTTAATTAAGTCTGTTATTACTGGAAAGGGTGTTACACATGCCATGGATTTGGTACTTTTTTTCATGCTATTTGCATTATTTTCTTCCATGTTCAAACAGTTTACATGCTTTGAGGTGCTTTGAGGTATAATAATGTTGGTCTTTCAGATTAAAACAATGGAGGATAAGGGAATGCAGCTTCACAATGATACACTTGCATCTATTTCGGTTGGTTATAGCAAAATACTGGAGCTAGATTTAGCTGAGTTTTTTCTTGATAGAGTATCTGATAAATATCCGTGCTTAAAGCGACGATCCTTTAATGCCTTACTTGCTGCATGTGACATCATGGTAACAATATCTGAATTTATTGCTTTCATGTATAGTCACTTCAATAAGAATTAACAAAATCCCTTAACTTCTTTATTTTGTGTTGAAAATTTACCTTGCAGGATGAACCTGATAGAGCGATCCGTATATTAGCCCAAATGAGGAAGTCTAATGTGAAATTGAACAATAGGACTTACGCACTCATGTTTTCTCTATTTGGAAATGTGAATGCACCATATGAGGAGGGAAACATGCTATCACATGCGGAGGTTTCTAGAAGGATAAGTATTATAGAGAGTGACATGTCTAAGAATGAGATTCAACATACCTTTCTTACCTTGAAGAACCTGGTAAGCTTCTTTCATCTTATCTTGATTAAAGGTTCTCATATTTGATGATACTTGACTGCATATTTACTTTGTTTTGTGATATAACATGTGATCTTACTATTTTTATAGATAAGAGCTCTAGGAGCTGAGGGTATGATAGATGAGATGTTAAAATACTTAAATTTGGCTGAGAGCAGATTATCACGCTTAAGCCTTACACGAAAGAGTGACTTCTACAACATTGTATTGGACTCGCTAGTTAAGGCCGGCCAAGTATGTCTCTTTCTCTCTATATACCTTGCTCTCTGTTGCATATGCTTAAGAACTCCAAGGGTCTGATTGCAAATTGAGCAAAATAAAGAGCTGTCTACAACTAACTTTTCCTGTTTTGATTGTTTGAATGGCAGATTCACTCCGCTATAAGGGTATTCAACACTATGAGGTTGTATGGGATACCGGCAAACACGGCCATCTATAATATCATGATAGAGTGTTGCAGTTTATTGACTTGCAGTAATTTTGCATGGGCATTGGTCTCTTTGATGTACCAAGATGGCTTCATACCTCAGATTTTCACTTATACTGCCCTCATAAAGGTATGGCATTTTTGTTTTTATATCTTTTCAATTCTTCTTCAGATCAGAGTAGCTGACAAAGGTACTTTATTGTGGTGAATGTTAATTGCTAAAATGCCTACCAATCCCTGACAGAACCAGTACTAAATATTATATTCCTAATATTTGACTTTTCCTTTTTTTTTTCTTTTGTATTAAGCTTGTCTGTGCATAATTGCATAACAATGGTGAGATCAGCCCACTCTGTATCCTAAATTCAGTGTTCAAGTTTGTCAGGGGCCTCTAAAATTGCAGCTCATGTTCCTCCAAAGCACTGAAACCTCAATTATTTTTCTTTTCTTTGCTTTGATTAGGTACTATTGTCGGAAGAAGATTTTGACAGTGTACTTCAACTCATGGAACTAATAGGAGTTGAAGGAATTCAACCTGACATTGAGCTTTATAACACAATACTTACAGGAGCTTCTGCAAAAGTAGGTGTCCATTAATGGTTGCATTAATATATTTAGTACAGCGTCAGTCCAGTTAATTCCAGAGCAGTCTGAATTTACTATAATTCTTCATTTTTTGTTCTTTAGATCACTGTTGTTTTTGTTTTCTTGGTTGCTTCATAGTTGTTGAGAAGTCATGGTAAAATGAACCTTAGTTGCACAATTTGAATAGGGCTTCGTTAGGTTAATAAAAGCTTGATTACAAATTTGTTATTAAATAGGGATGAATTGGGATAAATTGAGTTTAATCAAACCTAGGTTAATCAGTAGACATACCAGTTGACCCCTTACTGGCATGTGCCTACCAAAATGGAAATGTCGATCTAGCTTATATTTTATTAGCTTTTCAGTCCATGATCTGAGTCTCTGTTCCTTTGATTGATAGGGTCGAATTCATGTTGTAGAGCATATGATTGAACAGATGCACAGAGATAGAATTCCTCCAGATCCAACTACTATCTCTTACACACTCTCGACCTATGTATATGCTGGATTGCACACCACTGCTATTGAGGCATTGCAGGTGCTGAGTTTGCGAATGATCTCTCTGGAACCTTCTGTGTTAGAAGAAGATAGAGAATTTTACGAGGAACTTGTGATTAGTGAAGACCCAAATGCTGAAGCGAAGATAATGATGTTGTTTAAAAAATCTGAAGAGCATCTCGCATTGGCTCTATTAAATCTTAGATTTTGTGCCATTATTGGGTCTTCACCTATTTCTTGGTTGCCTGACGAGAGTCTCTGGGCAAGAAGGCTTTCTTCTTCTTATGAAAGCACAAGGGCAAAATGGTCTAAAAATAGTTGCCCTCACACCCAACAAGGGAAGGCAAAAGATAGGAAAAGTGAAAGAAGAGAAACACAAGTGCCAATTTTGTAGTAGAGAGCTTCTAATGAACCTTAGTTGCACAAAAGCTTGGGTAGCATTTTTGTGATTAATGAGTTGTGTAAATAACAAGCGCTCAATTTTGTAGTAGAGGGCTTCTAGTGACTTAAAAGAGGTCGCACAATAATTGTCAAAGCACACCGTTTGTAAAAGGTTTGCTCAGTAGATTATATTCTTTTTAATAAATAAAACAGCAAATAGTGGTAGGATTTTTAGTTGAAGCATGGCAAGTTTTGCAGTGGTGGTACGGTGGAAATTTTTGTAATACATGATAGAACTATACTTGTAGTGTCTTGATATATTTATTTATTTATTTTGAAATAGTGGGGTTACCACTGGTTTCATAACCCAACTAATGATATTTACAATTAATTTTACAAGCTGGCTGTCGGCACCGTATTTACAATTTTACAAGCTTATAAACTAAGAAGAAATCAACAAAATACATCAACATATAGAACACGTCTCAATGTAAAATATTTATCGAATAAAAAATTAGATATGTAAAATGAGGAATTTTTTATGAAAAATGTTTATATCAAATCAAATTTGGACTCAAATGTTTTTTTCCAAAATATTAAAAACGTATAATGATAAATTGCAAGATCAGCTAAACAATAATTTATATATATAAATGAAAAAGGAAAAAGAGTGATATACAAAAAAAATTTAACCTATAATTCTTCCTTGGCTTTGAACGGGTAGAGATATTAACGGTGCTGTTTTGACTCAGCGCAGCATACAAAAAATTTGGACTTTCCTCGAGCTTTTTCTTAGTGGAATATTGCTACCTAGGCTTTCTCTAATATTTCATTCTGTTTGGATTGCCTCCCAGTTTGGGAATAGCAGCTCTATTCTATTCCTCGTAATCCAAACATATTAATTTCCCAAATCTGAAACGCGCAGAAGCCAATTTTACAGATAGTACGTAAACTTGCATTTGAACCAAATTTGATCTAATATATTTGAAATAGCATGAATTTGATATTGTTTACGTTGTTAGAAATTTTAAATCCTATTAATTTTATTTGTATAAATAGTGTGATTTACATGCTATAGAAACACTTGAGCAATGTTTAGAAAGAAAATTTTATATGATATGTACGAATTAATGTGCATTAGATTCCTGTACTCGTAATAAATAATATCTGAATGGATACTGAATCGACCTTGTTAGGACTTAGTGTTATATTTAATATGCAGCGTATGTAGTTTCTTCAACAACATATAAAGAACCAAAGTTCATCTTATATATATATATGAGTAGGGCTATTGTGCTTCATGAAGTAAAACGAAGTTTTACTTCACGCTCATTCTTCCATTTCTAAAATCCAAACGGTCGATTCAAACCGTTCAAGTTGTTCTCCATATTGAAATGTGCTTGGAGACCAAATTTTACATTTTTTGGAATTTTTTTACTATTTATTAAGCCACTTTGAAAATCACTGATCCATTGTGAATAGTAAAAAACAGTAAAAATTTCTGGACCAATGGATCAGCAATTTTCAAAGTGGCTTAATAAATAGTAAAAAAATTCCAAAAAATGTAAAATTTGGTCTCCAAGCACATTTCAATATGGAGAACAACTTGAACGGTCGGATTGACGATTTGGATTTTGGAAATGGGTGTATGAGCGTGAAGTACAATATGAGTTTTACTTCATGAAGCACAATAGCAAAATTCTATATATATATATAGAGATTGGCTAATATCAAAACGTTTGTTCCTGGGCTCAGGAACAAACGATTCCGTTCTCCCATTTCCAAAGTTCAAACAACAAATCCAAACCGTTAGATGTTCAATCTATATTAAAATGTGCTTGGAGACCAAATTTTACATTTTTTGGAATTTTTTTACTATTTATTAAGCTGGTTTGAAAACCGCTGTTTTTCAATGCTGCAGAAATTTCATAAAAACAGCGATTTTCAAACTAGCTTAATAAATAGTAAAAAAATTCCAAAAAATGTAAAATTTGGTCTCCAAGCACATTTTAATATAGATTGAACATCTAACGGTTTGGATTTGTTGTTTGAACTTTGGAAATGGGAGAACGGAATCGTTTGTTCCTGAGCCCAGGAACAAACGTTTTGATATTAGCCATTCTCTCTCTATATATATATATATAGAGAGAGTGACTAAGGTCAAAGTGGTAGTTCCTAGCGCCCGGTGCTACCAAATCGTTTTCGGATTTTCAAAGTCCAAATGGCTGATCCGAACCGTTCAAGTTGTTCTCCATATTGAAATCTGCTTGGAGACCAAATTTTACATTTTTTGGAATTTTTTTACTATTTATTAAGCCACTTTGAAAATTGCTGATCACATGGTCCAGAATTTGGTTGCACTGTTTTTACTGGACCATGTGATCAGCACTGTTTATCTATATTTGCATCTAATATACCTGATACATATTGGCAGAAACAATTTTAACCACCCTGGAGTTTCTTTATTCATAGAATATGTGTGGCATAAATTGAAAATATGTATTAACACGCTGTTAGGCTATAAATACGCCTCAACAATATTTTAATTAGTGCGATTCAAATTTTTATAGAAATAGACAAAATACTTAAAAGCATGATTGTCAACACATGTGATTATAAATTTGTTCTTACCAACAATCCTATAAAAAAATACTGTTATATGTCACGTGTAGTAAATTCAGTTTAGCAGAACATAAATGAATCTAATCTCTGAGTTAGCATGAATCAAGTATATAGCTCATGTTGTTTTAAACTTGTCAAAGTTGTGATATAATCTTTTGTTATAAACCAATAGAAGGTGACAGATAATACATTATAAGAAGAAAAATCATTTAGAAAAAAAAAAAATGAGAGACATAAGACCCTTCAATCCAAGCACACAGAAAAACGAAAAGAGATAATGCATGGAAATTGGTGTAGATTATCTCTGTCTCGCTCTGTCATGTAGACAGCAAATAAATTATAATTGTGAATTTAAAGGAAGTGAATAGGGTGGAAAATGTTTCAAATGTTTGGGAAACATGTTTCTAAAATTTTGAAAGGTAAAACGTAACTCGTTCTCATAAGATCTATGTTAATTTGACATCTCGAAGAAGCCTAGCTGCCATGGCCCCACACCTCCTAATCTCCCAGTCATCAAGCTTCCCATTTTCTGGTACCAAGTCCTTCAATTCTACAAGGGTACTGGGTTCTGCATTTTGAGTCTCTCCGCAATCACAAGTTTCTCTCTCCTCATTTTTATTAATCGCTTCGCAGGGTTCAATGTTGCACTTTGGACGAGCCTTCAATTCCATCATGTACAATTGTATGCTTGGATGTTGGTACTTGATATCCATCTGTCTCATGAAAATAACAAATTTGAAATAAGAAAAAGGGGAAAGAAGTGTTTGCTTTTAGGTTTTTTAAAATTTACTGTACAAAATTTTTCATCTACTCAAAACTTTTTAAAGGTTTAATTACGCAAAGGTTCTCCAAAACTTGTTAATTTCAAAGTTCCAGATTTCTCCCTGAAAGCTCAAATATATGATATCTGCCTCAATATTTCCGAACTTAGTCTCACATTTTGAATCTAACCAGAAGGCTCACATTTTATTTCTGGCTCTAGTTGGAGATGTACATTTACCAGCATTAAAATTTCCTGATTTAAGAAAAAAAGCAAAAGACGAAATCAACTGATACCTTCGATTTTGGGATGGTTCTGACTATGAAATGGTTCTTCATCATTTCTATCATTTGTTCATGCACTGTCGTACAGCGGATTTCATGACCTATCTGAAATTGACGTTATTTATACAGAAATGTCATATCTGTCCTACTAAAACCAAAAAACAGGATATGTTCTCCTACAAAACAATAATTTATCATGTACCACTAGATATGCATGTAACACCACTCATAAGTCACAACTCATTTTACAAGGGGGACATAATGAAGAAGAGGTACTTTAGCGGCATTGCAATGCAGATAAGAAGCAACACACAACAAGGTCATTTTTCATGTTTCGTTAGGTATTTAGGGTAAATCTCAGTTTGCAGGGGAATAAATAAATGTGTACCTCATGACAATGTTCCTAGAAGAGTTAAGATTTAAGAAATGAACTTACAAGTACAATTGTACTGGGACCAGATAAAGCCAAAATAGTTTCAATTAGTGGCTCCAATAGATGTTCGGCATAAACCTTGAACAAGATAAAGTATAAGTGTAGTGAATACAAAATATATGAAAATGGATGTTCTCATTTGTGTAGTGTTTAAAAATATTAACTAAAATTTTGACATTTGAAGAACTAAAATGGTGCTTACTGCTCAGTAAAGGACCTAAAATGTTGTTTATTATATTATTTGGATGGCCTAATATAACTTCATTCCCAAAAAACAAAAGAAAAAGACATGATATTAACAATAAATTTAGTTCAATAGATAACCTAGTAACTTATAGCTGATTATAGCTGATGTGGTCCAGTAACTTAACGGAATTAATGCCAACAATTATGAAATAAATACAATTAAAAATTGACAAACAAATAGTATCAAGAATACATACAACATCGGTTCCAATGATATAATCAAAAGAGGGTCCCACAGCCTCAATTTGGGTTTTATTGCCCCAATCCAGCTCAGCAACTGAAACTGAGCCAAAAGTACCTACACAGCATGCACAATCGCAAATTTGTTCAACTTCCAGTCCCAAACTACATGAATTTTAGCTTCTAGACCAAAAAGTTAGTACTACCAAACATTGGTACCATTTCAGTAGTCCAGTACCACTGCATCAAATATCAAGTGGATCATGAAACCAAGCCTAATCACACATATGAGGGAATAACATGTGTTAATTGAGTTAAATTTGGGCTTAATTGCAAACTGGGGAAACCAATACCTTACAAGACCAGTAAGTACCTGAATCAGAATTACTCTGAGAAATCCAAGATTTGTTTCGATCAACATTTCTTGTAAGCAAAGGAAGAACCTCCAACTGATCGGTTAATGTCACATCAGAACCTAACAATGCCATTCCTGAAATAATGCGTCTAATATAAGGATGGAAAAGAAAGAACAATTAAGGAACTTCTTTTTTTGGTGTGGGGGTGGGTTTGGATGGGCTTCATAAAGAAATAAAGGAATATGTATGTTATAGAAACTTGGTACATGAAAGATGGGTGTTACTAGTGTTTTGTGCTTTGAGGGCCATGCTTTTCAGGATTTCATGATTTTTGGGTTCTCTAGGGTTTTAGAGTGGTTTAGGGAAATTCATTAATATGTGAGCAAATAAAAAAAGGACCAGATAGAGAGTAAATTGAAAACAAGAATAGTTTCAAAAACTAAATGATACTTCTATTTTATAAATGAAATATAATAGGGTTTTAGGGTAAAGTGAGGACATATCGCATATTATTATAAGTTCATCATAAAGGTTACTCAGTAAAACTTAGAAAAAAAAAATATAAATGATGGCTAAAAAATGATGATAAATCTGGAAAAATTACCAAGCCCTGCTAGACCGCAACCTGCTCCAAGTTCAATCACACGTTTGCCTTTCATCTTGGCCGGGCTAAATCTCCCTTTTCTGCTGTTCTTCTCCTGAAATTAGTTTAAAACAGATAATTCAAATGTTTTTAGCAATTTATAAGGTAGTACTTTCTTTAAATATATGCATAAAAGCTCAGAAGGGCAATAAAGTTCATATACATACTTTAATTGGTTCTGGTGCAATGCAATCCAATCATTCCATGCACAAACCATTAGTTTCAAAATTGGTCATTTAAAGAGATACACCAAACACTACGCACCCATATGGACCCTACCAGTATATTAACATCAAAAGAAGGAAAAAAACATCAACTTTAGTTTTTTGTATACGTTTTATTTTCTATTTGTATGGAATATAAAGAGAGATTGAGATTTTACAGAAGTCTTAAAAGCGAAACTAATTACCAAGTATTTTACAAGAACCATTGATGCATCCCATACTGTCATTCCAAGATGTTTTGAGTTTGGATCCTGATAAAATAAAGATCCAAATTGTTAGAGACTGGTAAATATCTGCTGGTACAAAAAACACTTTCTGTAGAACTGAGAGTTTCATGATCTCTTGCCTAATCAGCTGTCAAATTGACTAACTAAAAGTGAATAACCTCAAAGTAATTATTTATGCGGCAATGCAAAAGAAAAAAAAAAAAAAAAAACACATTAAAAGGTTAGTTTCTGCAAAACGTGCAATATGATTAGAACTAAAAAAATTATATGATTTGTGGTTCACCATTCACCAATCGTAATACTTGATCTATAACTACAAGATTACCTGAGAAATATGAAGCCCATGTCCAAAAGCTTCGATTGCAATAGCAGATGTGCTAGGGGAATTCAACCTGTAGAAGAATTAAAACAAAAAAAAAGGATAGATTAGAAGGAAAAAAAAATATAAAACTAAAAAAGACAACACAGTGCTCTAAAGACTATCGCAGATACCTATCGGGATCCATAGTTTGGAATTTGGACTGCTACTTCAGAGAAATCGGTGGGATTTGGGATATATAGACTCGAGTTATCGAGTAGACTAGGAAAGGAATCAGTGGCAGTCCGACGCTTCGAAGCCGTGCGATCCGCATCAAGATTCACGTAGATAGATTTGGGATTCGCGTAGATCAAGTGCGCACTAATCTTGATACAGATCGAACGGCTTCGACCGAACCACCCCATTCTGACGGGAAAAAAAAGGAATAGAGGAGAGAGATTATAAGATGTAAAACGAGTTTAATGTTAACGGCCTGTTTTGTAGGACACTTCTTTCCGGGATCCGTATCCTCCCGGGTACCTGATTGAAGACAATTACGATCGGACGGTTCAGATTAATCTTATTTGGACCAAACTCAATCCGGCCGAGATTTTTATATATAAGAAAATAAATAAATAAAATATTAAAAATAAGAAACTGTTGAACAGATTTTGAAAAATAGAAAGACCGCCATGCGGCATGGCGTCCCTGTGGGATGCCATCCCAGACTACGGCCCGTGAAAAAAAACGGGACGTCATCCCAGACTCCGGCCCTAAAAAAAAAAAAAAATTTAATTTTTTTTTTCTGCTGTGTTCAGTCAGAAATCTAATAATTTTGCTCAGATTCAAAATTCATTTTAGAAAAAATGGCTATATGGATTTTTGTGTTCTTTATATCAAAATAAAGGTATGAAAGTCTAGTTTTCAGATAATATAATTTCTCTATACAAAAATATTACATATTGGTACAGTTTTAGGGATTAATTGAGAGAGGTCAGAATTCAGAAAAGCTGAAATTCCAGTGAGCAGTCTTATAATTTTGACCAGATTCAAAATTTAATTTAGAGAACATGGCTACATGTATTTTTGTGTTCTTTATATCAAAATAAAGGTATGAGAGTATATTTTCCAGATAATATAATTTATCTATACAAAAATATTACAGATTGGTACAGTTTTAGCGATTAATTGACAGAGGTCAGAATTCAGAAAAGCTGAAATTTCAGTGAGCAGTCCAATAATTCTGACCTCTGTCAATTAATAGCTAAAACTGTACCAATCTGTAATATTTTTGTATAGAGAAATTATATTATCTGAAAACTAGACTTTCATACCTTTAGTTTGATATAAAGAACACAAAAATCCATGTAGCCATGTTCTCTAAATTAAATTTTGAAGTTTCTCTGTTTTTTTAGAAATTTTTGTGTTCAGCATGGTAAATGAGGTATTATGAAGCTTCTTTGATGCTTATCATTTCTTCAGCATGTTTATAATTCACTAATGCTAACTATATATGTAAAGAAGAAACACTACAAATTTGAATTTGATGATAATTATTGCAAGTGAAAATAGTAGATTATTTCGTCTCATCAGCAATAAATTCCACCCCTCAAAATTTTAATTCAAAATTTTCTCTTTTCTTTTCTAATGATCAAATCCTTACCTGACAAAATACATCTTAACCGGCAATTGAATACGATGAAATTTACGATTTGATGTTCAATTACATCGTAAATTCAAAGAGTTCTGTAATTATTTCCAAGAAGATTTACTTTTGTTATTGTCCAATATAATAGCAAATTAGTTTCATAAAGTCAGCTACAGAGAATAATATGGAAGAACGGACTAAATTATTCAAAGAATACTCTTATCACAGTAAAAACCTCACTATGCAGGGGCGGACCCAGTGTATTCCAGGGGGAGCTGCTCCCCTGCATTTTGAGTTTTAGTAGAAATTTATTGGTTCCGACCGACTTTACTCCTCTCTTGGAATTTTTTTTGCTCCCCTCTGGACGTTTGATTTGTAACTCGAGTTAAATTTAGAGTTAAAATTGAAATAAATTTGTTGAATTTTGATTGGTAATTAGAATTATAAGTCAGAGAATCAGAAATTACAAGTTAAAGCATTAGAAAGTATAAGTTAAAACATTGTTTTTTATCGAGTACCTAATTGGTTAATGGATTTAAATCCAATTAGGTTATTAAACCCGATTCGATATTTTTTTGCCCCCCCTCCTAACGAAAATCCTGGATCCGCCTCTGTCACTATGACATCATTTTAATCCAACCATTTTGATTCCTAAAACAACATGACAATTGAGAAACATAAACGCAACAGCATTACAACAATTGAATAGCAACAAAATCACAATTGAGTAGCTCCATATCACTTTCTGCAATATAATAGTTAACAAAAAAAAAATACACAAGAACTCTTTTTTTGTTTTAACTGTTGTATACATCTGATAGCCACTATCGGATTTTCAAAAAAAAAAATACACAAGAACAAAATAATTTAATGGTTCCAAAATTATAAAAGCAACAAGCCAACAAACTTCAATTCGGAAAATGATTTTACCATAATTTAGTGATGTTACCATAATTTAGTGAGGTCCACAGTCGGCGCATTCTTCTTCTTCTTCTTTTTCCCCTTTTTGATCTGTTTTGTGGCTGTTTAAGCAAAATTATCTTCTTTCCTCTGAAACGTGTCATCTAAATGACACACGCATTTTTGTTTCATGGATTTTGTTTTATAAAATAATAATTTGAGTTAATCATTTGTCATAAAGTTGAGGCTTATATACATTTAATTTATCAATTCACTTAGAATTAATTTGATAAATTTCGGAAAATTAGGTTTTGGACATTTTGATGAGATTAATTTGGTAAATCTCATGAATTTGAATTGGTTTGGATTTTTCATGAAATTAATTTGAAACTTTCATGAAATTTGACATTTGATTGAAAATTCAAGGAATTATATGGTAAATTCCGAGGTTTGAAGTATGTTTGAGCTTACGCTCCTTTAGTGACAAATTTAATAATCATCATCACCATTTTTTTAGGGGTCAACACATGGCGGTAAAAATAATTTTATCAAAATAAATCGGACATCAGTTTTAATGGATTAATTAGAAGACAAAACTGAAATATATCCATAGCACAATAAATATGGATTACAAGTAATCATTCACACAATAAATATATCCATAGCACAATAATTTTATCGAAACAAGTAATTTTATCAAAACTGAAATATATCCATATATAGCACAATAATTTTATCAAAACAAGTAATACATGCACAATAAATATGGATTAGAAGACAAGAGTAGAACTAAGGTGTTCTTAAGCTCACCAAGCCCCTTTGTGAGCTTAACTAAAAAACCTATCGGATTGATTTCAAACGACGCATTCAAACCGTTGAAACCGATCTACTTCATGAGTGATGCGTTTACATGTCAAATTTTTAAAGTTTTGAACTAATTTAGTATGAAGTCAAGCGGTCAAAAAGATGATTTATAAGTTAATTTTAATGAGTTCATTTTTCATCATTTTTTGACCGGTTGATCTTATACTAAACTAGTTCAAAAAATTATAAATTTGACATGTAAATGCATCACTCGTGAATTAGAACAGTTTCAACGGTTTGAATGTGTCGTTTGAAGTCAATCCAATAAATTTTTGAGTTAAGCTTACAAAGAGACTTGGTGAGCTTAAGAACACCTTAGTTCTACTCAGAAGACAAAACTGAAAAATAGCGGGTATAGAATAGAAAGAACATGAAATTAAATTTCTCTGTGTAAAGAAGTAGCGTTCCACAGGATAGAAACTGGAAAACACTGACTCGGCTCGACAAAGGGCCGGGCTGAGCTAATGTTGAAATAATTTTCAGAAAGGCCCTAACGTTTTGGAAATAATAAAGGTACATGGAGTACAAAAACATGACTCAAAGAGTTGTAAAATCAAGGTTCTAAATAGCGTTTATAGCGTCGTAGCGGGAAGGCTAAAAAAAAAGCTATAGCGAATAGCGTCGCTATAGCGGAAGCTATTCCAAATAACATTTTTTTTTTTACATTTCGTATATTCAATATTTGTACTAAATATCAACATTATCTAAGGTCTCATAGAACAATAAATAACACCAAAGTAATTAAGAAATTATAATATTCATATTGAACCCGTACAAAGTCCAAATTGCGGTTCAAAATATCCATAGTAATATCATAAACTATCGATTTTTCTTATTAAAAATATCTTAAGTATCATGATTCATGACATAATCTATTTTTTTTTCTATTCAAATTTTAATTCCGGTTTGGACTTTTTTTCTATTCAAATTTCAATTTATATTCCCAATTTCAAATTGATTTATTTGTAGCAAGTAGCAACAAATTCAATTTCGGTTTGAGATTTTTTTTACCTTTATTTAAAACCCATATAAATTGCTTTAAAAAAAAAAAAAAACCCATATTGTATAGCGCAAATAGCGCTGTAGCGGACTGCTATAGCGGCCGTAGCGCAAATAGCGCATTTTGATGTCGTAACGTAGCGTTTGGGGTTCCAAAAACGCTATAGCGCGCTATTTAGAACACTGCGTAAAATATAAAACGAGACATATTGAACAAATTCTACCGAAACTTTTATTTAATATCATTTAAAAAAAAGTTAAATCAAATAATCACGATTGCATAAAAATTTCATTGTCATCACGTCCGCAGTTGCAAACTGCAGACAAAAGAAACTGTGGATATTTATTTTTTCAACAGTCAGAACACTATTTTTCTTTTTTGTTTTTGTAAATTTCATGATTTTGAATAGGCTGCCTACTCTTCACCGTTGAAAAAACAACAGAAATGTATTCACAATTTGAAACTGCAGACACTCAATTTCTATCTGCAGTTTGAAACTACAGCTGTGTTAAAAACAAAATTTTGATCAAATCATGATTTTTCGGTTTATTTTTTTTAAATGGTAAATAAAATATAATATTTTTGGCAAATTCTGATTTAGCCATAAGTAAAATCAGTATTTAACTATTTATATATAGCTAATGTACGTCACGCTTATCAGATCCGGTGGTATAATTTTGTGTACTAAAATTTCTCTTTTTATGTTGAAAACAGGTAATCGGATACGTCTCCAAATCCAAAATTCATGCAAAATATTTTATCACAAGCATCTAAAATATTCTTTATATACTAGTGATATGCATCACAATCACATTGTTTGGGTATTACAATTTTTATTTCAGATTAAGAATTTCTCAAACATATATAGAAAGGACTTTGCAGGCCGAATTATTTGTTTTCATTGAAAATGTAGATAGTCTTGAAGAAATTTATCTGAAAGGAGTGTCCAAACAAACTTTTATGCAAATCATATGATTAATATGCAAAACTTGAGAAATAAAAGAAACAATAATAATATGTGATTGATATAAGAATCCATAAATTTTTTGTGTTATATGCTGATTGTTATATTTATAATATTATACAAAGATGAACTTTTCATATGTCAAACCTTTGTTGAACGTACTGAAATTAATGCAATTTTTTTTATTTTTTGATTTCTCAATGATTCCGAATTTTTTAATTCACTAATGAAATAAAAACTTTCGTTTTTATTACCTCTCGGTTTGCTGAATTTCATAGCTAGTTCTATTATACTTATATGTTTATTTACGACTAATTGAGTAGGAGGAAAGTAAAATAAAAAATAAAAAAAATCGGCTTTGTATCAGGCTTTTGGTACAATGGTCATTAGTGTGCCTAATTTTGATGAAATATATTTTTCAGATTTATATCTGTGCATATTTAGACGGATCATTAAAATGTGGTGTTACATTTAAGCGCTACAAATAGTCTTTACAATAAAAACCCTTTCAAATTATATATACAATAATATAAAGAGGAGGGATCCAATTACACCTTTTTTGGTGACACATCATGACACCGTTTTTTATATAGGTCAATTTTGCGATTTCAAAATCCAAACAGTCGATCCGAACCGTTCAACATGATCACCATATTAAAATGTACTTGGAGATCAAATTTTATATTTTTTTTAATTTGTTTACTATTTATTAAGATGGTTACAAAATCACTGTTTTTCAATGGTCTGAAAACAACGATTTTTGTAACCATCTTAATAAATAGCAAAAAAATTCAAAAAAATGTAAAATTTGATCTCCAAGCACATTTTAATATATCCATCATGTTGAACAGTTTGAATCGACTATTTCGACTTTGAAAATAGTAAATGTCAAAGTGTGTCACCAAAAAAGATGTAATCGGATCCCTCCTCTAATATAAATTCAATATATATAGATATCACATTGTACCCTCTTCTCTCCATTTATAACTGCAATAAAAATGGACATTACAGATTTGTGTCTTAAATTTCAGTCAACGGTTTACTAATTTTCTGAGACAACTATGCTTTTCCTATTTTTATTCCAAACATTTAGAAAAAAATAGCAAAAATATCTAATCTGAGTTAACATATATATAGAGCATACAATCTAAATAAGGGCAAAAAATGTTGGAAGATATAATGATAATTTTAGCCAAGTAGAAAAAACATAACGCATTATTGTATTTTAGTTCGGAAGACCAAATTAAATGTTATTAAATATATAAATTATAAGATTTATATAAATGTACCTACAAATTATCGAAAGTAAAATCTCCCAAACAGTTACTGCCTCGATGTGTTCTTTGTTGCTCCTTTCTCTCATCTTCCTCTTGGTTTTGAACACTACTCCCTGCTCGACATGCCACATCATTAATATCAATTCCACCACCACCCTCCAATTTTCAAGTCTTGTATGGGATCCGACCGCACAACACTTTGTTGCCGGATCAGCCATAGACCCCACTATCTATGCCATCTCTGATGAAGGCACTGTCAAATGCCTCCTTTCAGAACCTTTTTTCAATAGCAGTGGTGTCTCAGTCACTGCTCTTGCTGTTGATCAGATACGTCTTCGACTGATTGTTGCCTTCTCAAAGCCTTCATTTGTCTTTGCTTATGATTTGAAATCATACAGGAGAATTTATGCAGTGCCTTTGCTAGATTTGGATGGTGCTCCTGGTGGGGTCGTGGTGGATTTAGAGAGTGGAGAGGTGTTTGTTAGCAGCGCTGGGAGAGGGGTTGTGTTGAAGGTGGGGTCCCAAGGAGATAGCCAGAAAGTAATTTCAGAAGTTAAAATTTCCGGTGATAAGGGACTCGGTGGGATCGTGTATCTTAGTCATGGATACATCATTGTTCTCCAGGTATGCAATAGACTATAGAGTTTGTCACAAATATATGCTTGCCAAAATTAAAATTTACCAATCCAATATGGTGAATCAGAATGTTGGTAATATTTTCCATTTATCTGAATCTTTTATATTAATTTTAATTTATATTTTTCTCTAATATTTTCGATCATATATATCAGTTCTTTATTTTAAGGGATTTTTTTGGTTAAGTTATGTGTTAACCACACATCACCCCCCACACCCAGGCTATATGTTTTATTTAGGTAATTTTGTAAAAATTGAGTTCATGTAAATTTTGATTGCTAGAAAAGTTACTAACTGCAGAAGAGAAACATGATTTCCAGCTATGTTAGAATTTTTCGAATCGCCCTCATCTAATTGGATGAATAAAATCGATTGTCAAGATTATCAACACACAAGTTCCAAATTTATATATATATATATTTCTCCCATTACAGACAACAACAGGAAAGATCTTGAAAGTGGATACAAAAGACGGCACAGTGAAAGAGGTATTACCTAGAGATGACTCAATACCGCTGGCACCATTAGGCCACGCCATTGTGTTGCAAACTGAGAAATCAATAGCTGTTGCTACAAATCAGAGTCTTCTCATAATAGAAACTGATGACAATAGCTGGGCACAAGGGGCTGCTATTAAAAACAATATGAAGATGAAAGAGGGGGAAATAGTTGTGGCAATAGCAATGCGAAAAGAAGAGAATGTCTATGTGTTGGTGAACTCAAATAAGGGGTACAAGATAGAGGAGGCAGTTTGGGAAGGGTCTATTCCAATATATGTTTATATTTTGGGCGGCTCCTGTATTGGTATTCTTCACCTTTATTTATTGTGGGAAGCCTTAAACGATAAAAATCCAGGTAATACTCCATATGGTCATGTGTACTATTCAGAAAAGGTTAAACAAGCAGAGTAGTTAGTCAATTAAGTTTTACTTTTATTGGTGTTTTGTATTAGTGTTTTAATTATTTATATGGACTGATCCTTTTTTTAACCCATTCAAAAGAGATTTGCACATCCATGCAGTTGATCATATGTACGACACTACTACAAAAAAGACAACTATACACGATTTTGCAGTCGTGCTCGCGCACATCGTGTATGAAAGTATCGATCGATATACTGTACACAGTTGCGGAACCTTGTCTATATAGAATTAACATACACGAGTCTTACAAGAGAACCATGTTAGATCTTTAAAAAATGCTGAAACAAGTCATTTATACACAGTTAGTAACCGTGTATAGGGCTGCACAAAAAATTCGTAGTTCGTAATTTGATTTGAATTTGATTCGAAAAAGTTTGTAAAAAATTCGATTCGAAATTGAGTTCGTTCGAAATTAATTCAAACCAAACTTAGTTCGAAATTAATTCAAACCAAACTCAAACTGGACCTAGTTCGTTCGAAATAGGTTCACAAACCAAACTTAGTTCAAAATTAACTCAAACGTGAACCGTTGATTTCCGCTGATAACTTATGTTCACTGATGAAAATATAAAGCCGCCCAGTCTATAATTGCTCTCAGTTCTAACTTAAATTGTACTTTGAATACTTTGGATATTTGAAAACTTTGGTAATGTTGCTCGTGTTGACTATTTGAAAAACTTTGGATACTGTGATTATACTGAACTTTGATTGATTGTACTAAACTTTGGTGTTTGATATAATTTTGGTATTTGTAATAAACTTTGATATAAACTTTGGTGTATTGTGTAATTAGAATTCATAATGCCTAAGTTTTTATTGTGTAATTTCGAACTATGGCCCAGCTATAAGTCATAACTCGTAAGTCATAACAAAGTTTGTAAAAGTTCGAAATTGAGTTCGTAAAAAATTCGATTGGAAATTGAGTTCGTTCGAAATTAATTCAAACCAAACTCAAATTGGAGGTAAATTCGATTCGGTTCGGTTCGTTTGCAGCCCTAACCGTGTATAATAACAAATGTTATATACACAATTTCTACAATATATTATGATATATGAAAACGCACATGTTCGGTTATAAATTTAGGTCACGTACTTTCGCATGCACCAAAATTTGTGTGGTTTAGGGTTTAGGGGTATTAAAGTAATTTTCTGTAATAAATATATAGAGAGAGAGATGGGTTATGGTGAGTTGCGAAGTAAGGATCTTGTTTTATTTCACCCTCGTATATCCGTTTTCAAAGATCAAACAGTCGATCTGAACCGCTCAATAAGATATCCATATTGAAATATGCTTGGAGACCAAATTTTATATTTTTTATTATTTTTTTAGATAGACAGAAAACCGCTATTTTTTAATGGTTTTGGATCATAAAAAACAATGATTTTGAAGTATGAAGCGGTGAATGAGAGATTAGAACCAGGGACGAACTACTCTCAATGAATGGGGGTCAATTGATCCCCATTCATTTGAATTTTTTTTATTTATACTTTATTTAATATAGTTTAAAGTAAAATATTATGAATAGTGTGAAATTGACCCCCATTCGTAGTAGGAAAATTTTATATGCTTAACTCTCATTCACATTTGACCCCCATAGTCTGAAAGTCTGGCTCCGTCTCTGATTAGAAGGAAGTAATATAAAATTAAAACATATATCACAGTGCCTCCACTGTAAAGACTATCGGAGATACCTCTCAGAATCCATAGTTTGGACTGCCTGAAGGGAAATCGGGAACGCGTATCCTCTACATTTACACAAAAGGGAGCGAGTCTTTTGAGTTAATGAATCTCAACCGTGTTTTGTTATAACAATCTAATGTTCTACCTGTGTTTTGTTATATTATATATCTCATCGGAAATAACATTGTTGAATCTATTCTTTCAAAGGCAAATAGTTCATAAATTAAGAATTAGATCTTCATATATTTCTCTGTAAAAGAAACCATAACCGCAAAATTAAAATACCATAAATCTAAAAAAAAAAAAAAAACTCTCTCCACCCCGTATGGCGTCCTTTGGGTGTGTTTTTTTTTCAGAATGGGGGCTCCATCTGATATGGTGTCTCGTCTGAACATTATACCGAATAGCTGCCTTCTCATTATTAAAATTTGCATGAACCCATTTCCTTTTCTTTTTTTTTTCTATTTACTATTAATAACATGTTTGGCAAATTTATGAATAATATACGTAACATATAATTTGATTACTAAATATGTGTGTTAATTCGTCTACTCATATAATATGAATGTTATCCACAAATTTTATTACCATGTTATGGGTAATGTTTAAAAAAAATTGATCAGACAAAAAGTCGATCTCACTCGTCTACATCTTCAAAATGAATTAGGCAGTGTTTAGAAGTTTCATTCAATCTCTAAAGTTATCAATTTGCAAGAAATTAGTCTTATTATTTTCAACGGAGAAAAACAGAGAAATATGTATACATTAGTAAACATCTCATAATTATCTTTATGATGAGATCTATTTAAAATATTATTTTTAATTAATTCATGAAGACAAAACATTGATAAACATTGATGCTAGGTTTAATTTAACATGTTATGTCAGGATAATGACATTAGTATTTATATCACCAGTATTGCTTTTTTGTTATATCCATAATAATTGCTATCTAAAATAACTTAGAGATAAATTACCTATTTTTCTTTCTATGGTGTTGAAGTTGAGAGTAACTTAGTACCAATTAAAAATTGAAGACGTTAAATAAAATGATACTTCTTAAATAAGGACCAAAGTAGTAATTGAGCGATATTTCAAAGAGTAATTCTAAAGACGCCGAAATTTTTATTGATAGTAAATAAAAAAAAAAAAGAGGAAGACAACTGCTCGGTATTAAGGTATTAAGTGATAGAGCTCCCTATCCAGAAAAAAACAAATCATCCCATCAGGAACGCCATACGGGGTGGAGATAGTTTTTTTTTTAGATTTATAATTTGGACTTATGTGATGTTGTACATGTTATGTTGTATTATGCTATGTTATGTTAATGTATTTCGGATTAGTTATGTTTATGTTAGGCTATATTATTCTATGCTATTAGTCATGAACTTTGGACTTGTTATGCTATTTTTATGTAATTCAAACTTTTTTATGTTACGCTTGTAACTAATTCAGATAATTTGTTTTATGATGATATTTTTTATGTGATTGTATTTTATATTCAAATTCACGAACCAACAACTAATTTTAATTTGTATTAATTTTTAGAATTATATGCTTGTAGCTCCCATTTATCTTTTATTTTATTCTTCTTGAATAATTGTAGTTAATTATATTGTTGCAGTAAATAATAACAATCTAATATTCTACCTGTATTTTTGTTATATAATATAGCTGATCAGAAATATCACTATTGAATCTATTATGTCAAAGACAAATAGTTAAGAAATTTGGAACTAAATCTTCATTTTTTTAAAAGAAACTAGTACATAACTGCAAAATTAAAATATCATAAATCTAAAAAAAAAGAAAAAAAAAAAAACTATCTCTACTCCGTATGGCGTCTCTCGAGTGAATTTTTTTTGGGTTGTGGGCTTCATCTGGTATCCATATGGATGTCATATCGAGTAGTTGTCTTTTAATTGTTAAAATTTGCATAAATCCTTTCCTATTTTATATATTTTTTCAATTTACTATTAATAAAAAATTTCAGCAGATTTATAAATAATATACGTAGTATATGAATTGATTACTAAAAATGTGTTAATTCGTCTACTTATGTAGATAATACTAAAAATATGGATGTTATTTACAAATTTTATTACTATGTTATGGATAATGTTAAAAAAATTGATCAAACAAAATGTCACTCGTGTACGTCTTCAAAATGACTGTAGATAGTTTTTTTTATATATTAAATGATGTCAAATTAACAAACCGACCTTAGCTCAGTTGGTAGAGCGGAGGACTGTAGTCGTAGCAGATATCCTTAGGTCGCTGGTTCGAATCCGGCAGGTCGGATTTCTTTTTATTTTATTTTTATTATTGTTTTGTTACATTTAATATATATTTTTTGAAGAGAAATGAGGTCATGCTCACATTTATATTAATTGAAGATAACACAAGGGTGCTAACCATCAAAATAAAATGAAAAACATTGCTCAAAATATTTGAGCTTAAAATTTGACAAAAATGGAAAAATAGAAATAAAAGTCAAATGAAAAATAAATAAAGAAAATGATAGGAAAGAAATAGCAAAATCTGAGCATACTCCAAGTAGGAATCTTGTTGGTACCATGCTGGTACGCATGCCACTATCACTACTACAAAAAAGGAGATTATACACGGACAAAAATGGAAGAGCTACACGGATTTCCTACCGTGTTTAAATCGAGGGTGTATAAATAGGTCAATAACTACACACGGACATTTGTCCGTGTACAATCTCAACTATTATACACGGATAACTACACAAACAGCCGTGTAAAAAGCCCAGAATGTGTCGCTCTCCATGATACAGAGCTACACGGATATTACCTAAACAACCGTGTACGATTCTTTTCGTACACGGACTTTTAAATAAAAACCCGTGTATCTTGACCCTTTCTACACGGACATTTATTAAAATGTCCGTGTAGCTCTCCTCTTTATACACGGACATTTAACTAAATGTCCGTGTAGCTCTCCTCTTTCATACACGGACTTTAGTTAAATGTCCGTGTATGAAGACCATTTTTTTTTTTTTTGTATTTTTTGTTTTTCGGCTAGCCTCCAGTTTTGCTAGCCAGTTTTGTTACAGAGAACTATTCCATATTTCCCATATTTTTCAGATTTCATATAACAAGAAATCCATATTTTCCAGATTACCAAGAAATTCATATTTTCCAGATTACCAATAAATCCATATTTTCCAGATTAGCCAGAAATTCATATGCAATAAATTATACAATATTCACATACACCAAATTATACAAAATTATGGAAATCCATGTTGAGCATTGCAAAATTCTGATACAAACCACCTTGCCCACACACACCTGATATCGTCGATCTGCTCCTTGGTGTAATGCGGTTGCTTTGGCAAATTCTACAATTACAATTTGGTATTAGTTAGTAACAAGAAAAGGTAGATGAAATACAGTCGCAAATATCAATTGCTATTATATAGGAACAATTAATATGAATTACATACCGAGTTTGGGAATTGGAATTGTATTCTTTCGACAAAGTCAAACATGAAAATCATCGTGTAGTAAGCGCATTCCCAACCCTCCAACTGTTGCGGGCCCTGAAATTTGCATTTAGCGGCCTATGTTAGAATGATAATATTTTTTTCGACAATATATATGAAATTATAAATTTATAGTGTGCTCACCAGCAGCCACTTCCAACACAACTTGGTTTTCTTGCTCTTGTTATGCGATCCTCCCTCTTTAACATATTTCGCAAAAGCCCTTACAAAATTGAGTGAATGTTTATAGCAATTTTATAATTTGATATAATTGAAAAAAATTAAAACCAATTAAATTATTATTGCTTACTTGTTGACATAAGGGAATATGTCTTTGCACTTGTTAGCCGGGATATTTCCTCCGGGCTTACAAGAATCAACAATTATGCACGTATTTAGGTAAGGCACAATTATTATCAGACACCAGTGCTTGCTGTGGGAGGATAAAAATTAAAGTACTTTAGCATATAATAGTAACACGAGTGTTTGCTAATATGAACAATACATAAGCTAAGGTTAGAATTAACATCTGGTGGTACGGCAAGAGAATGTATTTATTCTCCGCCTCCTGAGCATGATGCAGCGCTGAACAAATGTACTCGATACCCTCCTTCGAAGAACGTCTCAGCATTGTAGCACTCACCATCTCGGGGTCCAGAAATACGCACAAGTTCTTCCTTTCTACCATCTCATCACAATTTCGGATTAGCTTCCTGAAAACTCAAAATTTTACATTAGAATTATATTTGAGTTGTATACAATAATGAAAATAATTTCGAGTCACTAACATGAGGAAAATGGAGATGAACGACACATCGAGCCATTTATCGGATGACGAGTGGTGGAGAATGTCCCTGAAGTCTTTGAACGACATAGTGATCATGCCGCCGGCATGTAAAAACATCCCAGGTGGGACGGGGATGAAGATATCCCTCATGCTTTCGGGTGTCGACATCAAGCGGTCGTGGAGAAGGCGCAAATCACCGGGCAAACGGCTGTATTCTTCTTCGGTGACCAAAGGACGGTCTGGTGATCCTGGCGCGTCAGCCCCAACGTCGCAAGCCACAACAGTCCGTACCGGTGACATCAACTCCTGTGCACCGATGTCATCATCTCCTCGTGTCTGCATTAAAATTAACATATCTTCTTCAATTATTTGAAAAAGAATGATTTGAATGTAACAAAAGAAATGAATTATTTAGATATTACCTGATGCAAAACAATCTGACTCCTGGGCCATTGGACAAATGACTTGCGAACATCATCAAGAACGAACTGAGCGACGGTAGGGGCAGGAAGAGGTATGCGCCCCCATCCCTCCACGACTGAGTCAACCTGCACACATGCATAGTCGGGCAAGAGCTGAGCATGGTGTACAATCGAGACTCCTGGAAGTACAACGCCCGTGGCAACGGTAAGAGGAGAACTACCCTGCCACAGGACGAGGTCGCATGCTCTGGGGTCCTGCAATTATCAAAAAGTTGTTACTTTTTAATGGTGCGATGTTGTCTAACAATGCTACAAACAGGTATGAATTACCTTTAGACTATAAAACAGTAGTGATTACCTTTAGATTTTCCAAATCATCTAAGGCCCAAGTCCCGGATGCTTGGCTACTTCGCCGAACTCCCGGCGAAATAGGAGGTGGTTGCTCGGATTGCTGCGCAAGAGATGAAAACCGGTTCAACAACCTTGATTCCATCTCAGCCATCTTTGCGTCGTACGCAGCCATCTTGGAGTCGTACTCTCTGCTGACCTCCGCGCGTACCTGCGCAACTATCTCGTCTTTATCAACTCTGGCACGAGGTTTTCTTCGAGATTTTTCACCCTCAACTCGGAACACCTCCTTCCAGCCCCTGTAGGCCCCTACACCCCTTACCCGGCCCGTGTGTTCTGGATTCCCGAGCGCTGCGGCCAAGGAATCATTTTGTCGTTCGACCGACCGGGCACCCGAACTGACCTCCTGCTCCACCTCCAACTGTTAATAAAAAAATTAGTTAGAGCAAAAGATCAAGTGATGTACATTCGAAGTTATAATTTCGTTTGAATGACACAAAGTTATAACAAAGGACTCTTACCATTCTCTGAGCCACGAGCTGCAATTTCTCTGGGAGTACTATCCTCCCGTCAGCGGTTAACTCAGATCTACCCATGAACCAACATTGGCCCCTAGGATTTTGGATCTGGACCACGGGTGAGTCTGAATTTCTGTTTTGCTCCAGTGCTGTCTTCCACTCTGCCGACTTACCCTCGTAACCAGCTGACCCTAAATGGTGCGGATACTTGTTCATGCCAGCGATCCTCTTGCCTTCTTTACTTTTTGCCTTCACATGTGCAAGAAAATCAATTAGTTTTAGAAAAATAATTGAAAATCGAGAAAAAATATAAACTACTTTGGATAATGTTACATACCTTGAACTCTTCTGTGGACTTCAAAGCTTGAAACTCCTCCCACACCTCTTGTGTTACCCAAGGATAGTACCCTACCGGACTTCTCCCTTCGTCCATGAACTCTGTCTTCAGCGTGCTCTTGAATTGCTTCCAACCTTCGTTCATGATCCTCAGAGTCTTGACCTTTGGGGTATCGCTCTCGATGTTCCACTGAGCCTGAGTGACACCAAATTAACTGCATTTAATTTCATGTACAACAATGAAAATAAAGTAAAGAGTTGTTCGGTGCTTTACCTTCACCATGTTCCACCAGTCGTTCTTCTCCTCTTTATCAAACTTATTCCAACTCTCTACAAGGATACTTGCCTTTCGCTTCACCAAATTGCAACCCCAATTTGAGTACGCCATTTGATTTGGACCTTCCGCACGCCCGTCGTCCGTGAACCGGATTTCCAACTGCTTCTTCTCAGACGTGCTTGTGCACATTGTCGGACCTCTTTTCCTTCTTTCTGATGAGGCAGTAGCTTGCTGATCATCTTCTGCCATCGCATCTATGTGCTCACCCTCATCCGACATGGTTCTGCCATACAAAGAAATATTAAAAGAAATATTATATAAACACCAAATGGAGAGAATTAGTTTACTCATATATGCACATTAAGTTATGCACATTAAGTAATGGACCTATGTGCAAAACAAACACCACAGTAAAATGGAGGACTTCAAAACACACAAAATGGACCTTAATTTCATATTTTTCTGATTTTAATTCGATTTTATATGATTTTCCAAAGTTCAGCCTCTCAAAATGAAAATTCTGCACCTTTAAACATCAGATTTTCTCAAAATGAAAATGTGAACTTTAAAAAATCATATAAAATGGAAACAAAATCATAAAAATATGAAATTTGTGTCCATCTTGTGTGTTTTGGAGTCCTCTGTCTGTGGGTCATGTTATAATCTTGTTTTGGTCACGGCATTGATCTGCACTGATCAATTTACCAGCAGAGGTCATTTTGGCCGTTTAGAGTACATTTCACTACTTTGCACATAGGTCCTCAAATAATGTTGAGATAAAAAAATAAATCAAATAGGTCACTACATAAATTAACAAATATGTCACTACTGCAGAAATTAAATAGGTCACTACTTCAAATAGGTGCAAGCCGAT
Source organism: Carex kokanica (assembly GCA_025461125.1). Classification (NCBI taxonomy): domain Eukaryota; kingdom Viridiplantae; phylum Streptophyta; class Magnoliopsida; order Poales; family Cyperaceae; genus Carex; species Carex kokanica. The sequence goes on along the minus strand of JAJGRX010001503.1, from coordinate 282,457 downwards.
TTTTTTTTTGTCTTAGGGATAGTAAAGTGGCACCAGCACAATTAACTATATCCACCAGAAATTTAATAGGTTTTGAACTATAGGCACAGCACAGCAAAGCAAAGCAGAAAATTTAATAGTCACAGCACAGCAAAGCAGCACAACAAAGGCAGCACAACACAGCAAAATAAGCAAAAAAAACTTACAAATCAGTAGTGAGAACAGCAGGCGGCGACAATGAGCACAGCACAATGAGCACAGTAGAGGCGGCGACAATGAGCACAGCAAGGCAGAAGAGGCGCTGACAGAGGCGGCGGAGAGGGTGACAGAGACGGCGACAATGAGCACAGCAAGGCAGAAGAGGCGGTGACAGAGGCGGCGGAGAGGGTGACAGAGGCGGAGTAGTGAAAAGGATTTTGAAAGAGAAGAGAAGGATTTTGAAGCGGCTCGATCGTTTTCAGAAAGAAATTGGAAGAGAGCTTTTGAAAAACATGGTACACCTCTTTCTACACGGACATTTAGTAAAAGTCCGTGTACAACTACCCGGTTTTTCTACACGGACTATTTAGTAAAAGTCCGTGTATAATTAGTCTTTCTACACGGACTATTTAGTAAAAGTCCGTGTATAATTAGTCTTTCTACACGGACTATTACGTAAAAGTCCGTGTAGCTCTCCAAACCTTTATACACGGTTTTATCGTAAAATCCGTGTACAATGACTATTTATAAACGGACTATTAACTAAAAGTCCGTGTACAAAAAGTTGAAACATATTAAATTATGTTTCTTTTTATTTTTTATTTCATTATTTCAGATTTCACTAATATTTGAACTAGAATTTTTATAATATTATTAAAAAAATGAACTAATATTTGAACTAGAGGAATCTAATATTTGATATTTGAACTACAAATGTTTAATTATATATTACAAAGTTGTTTCTAAAAAGGAAATATTACAAGTTTAAATTTTAATGATATTATTTAGACAGATTATTTAAGTTAATTTTAAATAATTTACTTTTTAGTGATTATCCATGAATTAATTATTTGTTGGTTGTTTTGTACTGCTAATTCATATCTATAACAGTATTTATTTAGATAGCATGAAGTTTTTAACAAAATAGTTAAACGGAAAGAAAACAAAATGCTGATTAAATTAAGAACAAAAATATATTACATCAAAACAAAACGAAAAAAAAAAGCTAAATTAAATTAAACACTCCTTCACTGGCCTGACCCCCTCCTTTTAATCCAGGGTCTCTTTGGCCTGATCCAAGGATTGCCCCTCCTTTTGTAGGGCTTTGGTGGTGGGTGCTCCATTGGGCTTCGTCGTGGCACATTTGAGGGCGGCCATGGCCATGTCCTCCTGTAGTTGGGAGGAGGCATTTCATAGCCGGGAGGGACTTCGGGAGCATCTTCGGGGGGCAATGGCCATGGCACATTTGCGTCTTCTTCCGGTGGCACCGAAGCTGCCATTTCTTAGCTTCCAAATTCTCAGAGAAAAGTAATCGAAAAGGGGAGTTTCTCATCAGATTATATTGAACTTTGAAGTCTTTTCGTCTTCTGAATTAAAAAGATAATTAAGGCAACTTCTCGAATTCCATGTACAAAAGGCTTTTCAAGGTCGTTCAATTTTGAATTTCGTCTTATAAGAATCATACACGGTCATTTAATTAAAAATACGTGTACAAAAGCAACGTACACGGGCTATTAAGTAAAAGTCCGTGTAGCTCTCCGAACCTTTATACACGGACTATTAAGTAAAAGTCCGTGTAGCTCTCCGAACCTTTATACACGGTTTTATCGAAAATCCGTGTACAATGACTATTTATAAACGGACTATTAACTAAAAGTCCGTGTACAAAAAGTTCAAACATATTAAATTATGTTTCTTTTTATTTTTTATATTATTTAAACTAATAATAAATTATCTAAAATATATAGTATCACGTCTAATATTTAAAACTTATAATAATAATAACTAATACCCGGTTTTTTATTATTATTAAAATTTGAACTATAGACATTTAATATTTGTACTAGTAATTAAAAACTAATACTAATATTTTATATTTTATTTTTATTATATAATATCTTAACTAATATTTTGAAAACTAATACTAATATTTGAAATAGAAATTTTGTACCATTATTATAAAAAATGAACTAACATTTGAACCAGAGAGCTACAAATATTTTATTTTTGAACTACAAATATTTTATTCGTAATATTTAATATTCATACTAATATTTAAAAACTAATACTAATATTTTATTTTTTATTTCATTATTTCAGAATTCACTAATATTTTAAAAACTAATACTAATATTTGAACTAGAATTTTTTTAATATTATTAAAAAACTGAACTAATATTTGAACTAGAGGAATCTAATATTTGATATTTGAACTACAAATGTTTAATTATTACAAAGTTGTTTCTAAAAAGGAAATATTACAAGTTTAAATTTTAAACAAAAAATAAATATTACACACCGGGTTTTTTTTTTCCTTTTTCTCTTTTTTTTCTCCTTTTCAACAGTACTCTCGGCCCATATTCCTTCATTGTGGTCGGATCGCATGTAGTTCGCTCCGTCGTTTTCTTCAATTGTTGCTACCTCAGGGTCCATGTCGGCACAAAATGGAGGTATTTCGTCGAACTGGTCATACTCTTCTTCATCAACGACATTTTCTACCCCGACAATCCTTCTTTTTCCAGATAGGACGACGCTCCACCTATCATCACTCGGGTCAGTGACATAAAAGACTTGGGTGGCTTGCTTGGCGAGTATAAACGGATCATCAACATACCCAAATTTGTTAAAATCAACGAGTGTGAACCCGTCGTTATCAACTTTAACACCCCGGTCTTCGACCCATTGACACCGAAACAAGGGGATGCTCAGGCGAGGATTGTAAACGAGCTCCCAAATTTCTTCAATGACTCCATAATATGACCTCGATGCTGTTACAGCCCGGCCATCCCCAGATCTACTGAATTCTTGAGACGTCGCCACCAACGTCACCCCACTATTTTGCATTGTACTCTTCTCACTTTGCTGTTTAGTGTAAAAAGTATAACCGTTAATTTCGTATCCTTGGAATGTTTTGACAACAATTTGGGGTCCTTCGCCCAGCAGTTTAACAATTTCAGGTACGGGGTGTGACTTCACTCTTTCTTTCAGCCATCCTATAAAAGAATGATTATGCTCGTTAGTAAGCCACTTCTGACTTCTCGTGTAGTTCTGTTGTTTAAGGATTGTCATGTGCTCATCTATGTAGGGAGCAACATCTGTCATGTGCTGTAGTACAATAAAATGTGCCTTATGTAGATCATTTATATCAGCAACTACGGCTCTCAACCCAATTGTCCCGACTCCTTGGAGCCTTCCCTCGTATCGCGACTTCGGAACGCCAATTGGATCCACACCGGCCATGTAGTTGGTGCAAAACTCAATCACCTCTTCTGTGGAATATCCTTCTATAATGCTACCTTCAGGCCGATGTCGGTTCCTCACGTACTTTTTCAAGATGCCCATGTATCTCTCGAACGGATACATATACCGCAGGAACACGGGACCACAGATCTGAATTTCTCTCACAAGATGAACAGCAAGGTGAACCATAACATCGAAAAAAGAGGGCGGAAAATACATCTCAAGTTGGCAAAGAGTAACGACGATCTCCTTTTGCAAAGAGTCCAATTTTAGAGGGTCTATCACTTTGGAATTGATTGCATTGAAGAAAGAACAGAACTTCGTAATGGTTTCCCGAACCTCCTTTGGTAAAATTCCCCGAATTGCAACCGGAATCATATGTGTCAGTAAAACATGACAGTCGTGGGATTTCAGACCAAGCAATTTCAGGTCCTTCTTCGACACCAGCTTCTTAATATTCGAGGAATACCCCGATGGAACTTTAATACTATGAAGGCATTCACAAAAACTTGTTTTCTCTTTCTTCGACATTGTGCACAGTGCGGGGGGTAGGTACGTGCGCTTCCCTTTCTCCTGCGGTGCAAGCTCGGGTCGTATTCCCATTTCAACCATGTCTTTCCGAACTTTAATACCATCTTTAGTCTTTCCCTTAATGTTCAACAGTAAACCGATCAAACTGTCGCAGACATTTTTTTCAACATGCATGACATCTATGCAATGTCTCACTTCTAAAAATTCCCAGTACGGTAGATCCCAAAATATGGACCTTTTTTTCCAAATATTCTTCGGTGGTGCTTCGCCACATTTTCCAAAAATAACATCAAGGTTTTTTACCCGATTGAAGACACTTTTCCCGTCTAATGGACGACGGGCCACTCCAAGCTCAATTTTCCCGTTGAATGCACTCTTCTTCTTACGGTATGGGTGATTAACAGGAAGAAACCTACGATGCCCCATGAAAACATTCTTCTGACAATTTTTCAGCCTCAGCACCTGCGTGTCATCTTCACAGATAGGGCACGCTTTTGCTCCTTTACAAGTGTAACCCGATAAATTCCCGTACGCGGGAAAATCATTTACTGTGCAAAACACCATGGCCCGCATTTGAAATACCTCTTTGCTGTACGCATCCCAGACCGGGACGCCATCACGCCATAATTTCTGGAGGTCCTCAATTAATGGTGCGAGATACACATCTATGTCATTTCCGGGTTGCCTGGGTCCTTGGATTAGTAATGACATCATTATATATTTGCGTTTCATGCACAACCAAGGAGGAAGATTATAGATGGCTATAAGAACTGGCCAAGTACTGTGCCGACTGCTCAAGCTTCCAAACGGACTCATTCCATCTGTGCTCACCACAATCCTAAGGTTTCTCATTTCGGAACCAAATTCTTTGAAGTGTCTATCAATGTTCCTCCACTGAGGAGAATCGGCCGGGTGCCTTAGTTTACCGTCTTTTTTGCGCTCTTCTTCATGCCAACGCAATAATTTCGCATCCTTGGAATTCGCAAACAACCGTTTGAATCTCGGTATTATCGGCAAATACCACAACACCTTAGCCGGAGGCCGGCCCTTTTTGTTATCGTCACAATCATCAGTACTGTCCTGGTCCTTACGTTTATACCGTGAAACACCGCATTTAGGACAGACATGCATGGTCTCGTACTCGTTACGGTACAATACACAGTCGTTCGGACATGCATGTATTCTTTCGATCTTCAACCCCATTGGACATATCAATTTTTTCGCCTGATATATTGTACCGGGTAACTCGTTGTTATCTGGGAGCATTTCTTGTAAAAGCTGTAATAAGGACGTGAAACTCTTATCGCTCCAACCATTGTCTGCCTTTAAGTTTAATAATTTCAACACAGCTGACAGTTTCGTAAATTTGGTACACCCGGGATACAACTGCTTTTTGGAATCATTAGACAAATTTTGGAATTTATCATAATTTTTATCACTAATTTCATCTTCCGCGTCACGAAACATTTCCTCCAGATTTTCAATAAACTCGTGTTCTACATTTTCACCAGAATTCATCTCCATCTCATCATCGTCGGTTCCGGGTTCAATATTATCAAAAATTTCGGCATCCTCGTAATTCTCGTTCCAATCAAGTTCAAAATTATCAGAAATTTCTACATTCTCATCATTCAATTCACAACGATTAAAATCTTTATTGGTACTACTACTTTCACCAAATTTCTCACCGTGCATGATCCAACATGTATATCTCTTCTTAAATCCCCGACAAATTAAATGACCTCTAATTTCTTCGGAGTCCACAAATCTTAAAATATTTTTACAATCTCTACAAGGACACAAAATGTCTTTTTCTTTTTTCTTCACTCTATACATCTCAGCAAATTTTATAAACTCATCAACGCGAACCAAATATTCTTCACTGTCACGTCGCAATTCGTACATCCAACTTCGATCCATCTGGAAATTAAATTATAAAAATGATTTGATCAATTAATCAAGCATGGTCAACATATATTGTACCAAATTTTGGGCTTACAAAGGGCCGGTTTACAATCCTAACCCACTCTTTGAATATTGTGTCTCATATGTGAACACATATTAGCGAGTTTTAATTAGTATTTGAGAAAAATTCGGCAGCATTTCCCCTTAACTCCCCAAGTATGCGTACGAACCACATACTCGTAGGAGCAATAAGGGAAAATACCGTCGAACTTTCCTCAAATACTAATTAAAACCCACTAATATGTGTTCACATCCTAAATGAGACACAATATTCAAAGAGCAGTCCCAAAACGGGGACTGTCCAAAATTAATCCCTATTGGATTAATTTTGAACGGGCATGGACCTAAAAATCATTTATAAGTCGGTTATTGGACAACAATACACTAATTATATATTTACATTACCTAATTACTAATTAAATCAAGCATGCATGCATATATTACACACCTAAGTAAATAAGCAATAATAATTACTAAACAGAAAATTAGAGAGGAAAAAGGAAAATATGTATATACTAACCTTCGAAATTTAGAGAGGAGAAAATAAAAACTTCAAAGATGACAGCTTCCAGCTATGCTAGCCTTTAATTTGCGGAAATCAGATCTCAGTTCAACACAGACAGATGGCGTATTAATTACTTTGATCAAAACGGCGCAGCTGGAGCTAGAAGTCTCTGGAAGAGAAGGGCCCTTTTATATTGGATAAAACCCTACGCGGATTTTCTACACGGATTTATACTTAGAAATCCGTGTAGCTCTGTCACAATTTAAACACGGTTATTTATTAAAAAAGCCGTGTACAATAACCCTTTATACACGGATATTTGATAAGAAAACCGTGTAGCTCTCTTAATATTTGTACACGGATATGTTACTAAAAACCGTGTAGCTCTCTTAATATTTGTACACGGTTATTTAATCAAATATCCGTGTAGCAATTCATACACGGATTTTTGTATAATATCCGTGTAGCTCTCTCAATCTTTTCCACACGGTTTCGTTCCACGCGGCTTTTTTCGCCCTAATAAACCGTGTAGCTCTCTCAAACAGTTCTACACTGATTTATAACTAAGTGTCCGTGTATAATTCCTCAATATTTTTAACCCTTTCACAATTTCATATTTGACACACGGTTTTTATATAAAATTAGAAAAACCGTGTACAATGTGCAGTGTAGAATTAGCTTTTTTGTAGTAGTGTATGTTGCCTTTTCACTACTGGTATGTTGCCCCGTTGGTACCAGCCACTCATTCTTCCCCACTTTTTATGGAGTTTTGCTGTCTAGTCCACAAATGTTTTCATTATCTAATTTGTTGATATCATGCGTGTCCTTGCTTCATAAAACTATATTTGCCAAAGCACTTCATTCTTGAGTTCCTAGATACTTTTGATGTTGTATGTGAACGTTCTTGCACAACGCTCGTGCCAGATTATGAATTGTGTGATTAATATCGTCGACTTATGTTGCAGTACTGGAGTTCTTGCGCTTATCAAGAGTTGTATTCTTGATGCACCAGCAGTCGCTAAAGTCATCCTCTCTAGCTAGTATCACTCTTGCCATCTCTTCATGCAAAGCTGTAGCAAAGGTGCAATGGTTGAATATATGATGCCTTGTTTCCTGATCTGCCTTGCATAAAACACATCTACTAACTAATTGAAAACCTCTCTTCTTGAGGTTATCAATTGTCAGCAATCTATTCCTGTATCTGACCATCGCCATTCAATTTCATCATCTTGCGCTTGCATTAATGTGACATGTGCAAGCTTCTGTTTCAAGGTTTCTAATTCCTCACTTGCCTTTTCTGATAGCCAATGTGTGAATAGTTCCATTATTGTGTTGGTTCGTGAAGCTTCTGTCAGGGTGCTGTAGGGGTCCTGAGCATGTGTGTATAGGTTTTGTAATTCAAACTTTAATATTCCATTACCCCAATTGTGGTGTCAAAGAGAGATTTTATGCCCATTACCTGGTTTATAGTTGAAGGACATGCAACAAAATTGTGTAAACTCCTTTGCTTCCTTTGTGAATATAGGCGCGTCTGGCAACAATGTTTGCAGCATTAAACGGTGTTGCATAGGCAGTTTCCACAATGCTTTTTCTGGCCTTCCCCATTGCCAAACCCATTTGATTATTCGTGCTTGATTAAACGCCTCTAAATTCATGAGTCCAAGCCCACTAAAATCCTTCGGTGGACATATTATCCTCCAATTGACCAAACTCATTTTCTTTGATTCAGCTGACATCCCATGCTATAGGAATGTTCTTCATATCTTATCCATCTTGCTAATTACCCATTTAGGTAACTTTAGACATGTCATGTATTGATGTTAGTACTGCATTTATCAATATTATCCTACCTGCAATGGAGAGATGCTTGGCGGCCCATCCCGCGAGACGCTTGTTCATTTTTTGGATCAAAAGTAAGTATGCTGATTTCGGCAGACTCTTGTTTGATAATGGAAGTCCAAAGTATGTAAAGGGGAACTTGTGCCAATTCTTGCTGATCATCTTGAGCTCCCATGGAAATCACTAATTCTGACTTAGTCAAATTGACCGATAACCCTGATACGCTTTTAAAGACCGTGAGCATGATCTGCAGGGCTTGTAGTTGTTGGGTTTCCGGCTTCACAAAATGAACATAAGCAGGAAGGGAGGGTCTAACACAATCTTTTTTCTAGCCATTTATCATGATTTGCGAGGAGCCTGCGAGAACCAATTTCTCTGTCCAGGATAGCCATTCCCGCGAACCACGACAGAAATAAGCTAGACGACGACTGCAATTGAGTTATAATTTTCAATTCATTTTCTAAATTACATGTCCAAAAAAATACATTCACATTAAATTTCATAATGTTTGAATTTATTTGAACAATACCAACAATTTATCCGAATACATAAATTGTCCTACTATATATATCTTGCTCCATAATCTAAAACGAAAAGTCCGACGTATTAAACGAGACAAAAAAATGTGAATTTAGTCCGTGTTAAAGAATGAGATCAAGTGTCCAATTTTCTACATCAAAACACGTGTTTAGGAGAAAGATGTCTCCAGTACCTTTCAACTGGCTTCTCCAGTTTTCTGAAAAAGCTCCATTTAAGCAAAACAACGTCTGATAAGACATCACACCAAGCAGTCAAGAACTGTTTTTTTCATATAAAAATTGATTTTGTAGTATCGATTCACAGATAAATGACAACATATATATTTGCAAAAATTTAACATCATTTCGAAAAAAAATTAGAAAAGTTTCTGAAACAATTTCATTATTTGTATATATAAGAAGTAATAATTCACAAGATATCATCTTATTAATGATGAATCAATTTCTAGTAAAATTTAGTCATCTAATTATTCATGAAAATATTCAACAAACGATGTTTCGTCTCTATCTGTCAATGAGTTGTAGGATAAATTGCTCTGTATATATATTGACATATCATCCTTTAAAGGGAAAAAAAGAGATGAAAATTAATCCATTAGATAGATAAAATCCAAATGATTATTGACAGGACTAAGTATTTCCATAAACTAAAAATGAAATTGAATAGCAGACGATTAGAAAATCATCATTCATATAACATAAAGTAAATTCTCAAAAAGTTTCAAGTACCTTAATTATGTCTATCAAATGTTTCATCCTTCACTGATCCAAAACCAATGTGATACTATTTTTTTACCATACTAATTAATTACTTAAATTCTAAAAAGTAATTAATAACTTATGTGCACCAAATTTTCATTAAGACCTCTAGGAAAAAAAAAATAAAGGCTTCCAGCTGGTATGGATGCAATTTCTCAGTGTGACAAAAAAAAGATAACGCTCTTACCAATTAAATTAAAATAAAACACTTTAACTAACACCATTACACCGAGTGATACCTTCATTTCAGTAAGAAATTATTTGAATTATTGATTGATGATTTATTATTTCCCTAGTCCCAACAAAAGTGATAATTTTTACCACAGCAAGTAATTATTTAAATTATAGAAGGTCATAACTTGCGTTTATCAACTCCTTTTGCTTAATTCATATAGGTTTCTGTTGCATAGGCACCATATTAAACTAAAGAAACTTATTCCAGGCTGGTAATTCGGTATTAATACATTATCAGAAGCGGAGCCAGGCAGCTGCGCCCACCCCTGAATTTGAGTTTTATTTTTATTTATATTACTAATTACTATTTAATTGTTGTCCAGCTCTAAGTTTCATTTTGTCAAACTTTGACAACAACCAATAATTTTATTCTCATTTAGAAATTATGTGTACTTTTTAGTACAATTTGTTAAAACTTTTAATATTTTAGTTGAATTTTATATTTGTTGAATTTTTCTTTCCATTTTTGGCTCAAATTCTGACTACGCCACTGTACATTATAAGTGGAAACTTAATTTTTTTTTAAAATACATATCATTTTAAAAATCTTTCAAAATAATTCTTAGATTAATAATAAAATTAAAAAATGTTGATTCATATTATAAATACATGTAATTGTCGGTATGTTGCTCATATTTGAAAATCTTCCAAAAATGGCATACAGTGTCAAATGCAAAGATCCAATCTGCTCAAACAAAATGACCATAAACGGACGGATCAAACCAGACTAGTTGAGGGTAATTGTGTAATTGTCCCTCACCAGCTGGCTTGATCAGAAATTTTGGCGTTTTCTACTGTTATACCGTACTGTGGCCCACTAACTTCTTCCATCAGAATCTTCTTTGGGTCCCACCAAAAAAATATGCATTTGCCATAAAATCACTTCCAAATAGACGTAGAACTATTTTTACAAGTCTACAACTCCTTAACATCATACCAGGACCCAGGTCATTAACTTGTAGAAAGGCGTAAAACAAAGAAGTGAGAGTTTCTTAGAGACGTGGATAATATTGTGATGTCACCAAGATGGACATGCTACTGTATGTGTATGCGGAAGTGGCGGAGAACATAGAATAAAGCCTCCTTTTAATTCTAAGAGAAAGCCACCTCGTCAAGAAGTAGAAAGCCGTGAAATAATGAAGTGGTGTTTGGTCGTATTAAGTGACATGGCTACGGATATCCGCGCCTCTATATATATCTGCACGCCCGGGCTTCTCCTCCTTTTGAACACTACTCTCTCTTGCAATTGCTTATAGAACAGGTGATTTCCATCGGATTTGAACAGGGAGGAAGGGAGGGAACGAGGGAGACACAGAGGCATTGCATGGGAAAGGTGATTTCCATCAGATCTGAAACTTTCTTTATACCTATTCTCAAATCTGTTGGATCTCTCTCTTCTAAGATCAAACACATGCAAGCTCTGTACATTTAACTCCGTAATTGCTTACAGAAGAAGAAGAATGGAGGCGGAGGGGGAGGCGGCGCCGCAGGTGGTGGAGGCCAGGGAGGAGGAGGCTCCAACACTTCTCCATCTTCTCCTGCTCCAGGCAACACTAAAGATGCTAACACAGATCCTAACACTCTCTCGGGGGCTGAGGTTACTACAGGTAAAGGTGGGAAAGGAGGTGGCAAGGAGGGAGGTGCGTTTGTGACGGCGGTGCTGAAGGTGGATTTTCACTGTGATGGGTGTGCAGGCCAGATCCGACGGTCGTTTAAAGGCTGTAAAGGTCTCTCTCTTTTAAGTGACAAACACGGTTAATTCTAGTATGTGCGCTTTTTAAGGGGGCTTGAAAACATTTAAATGCTAGTTTCTAAATTCTAAACATCGATCTAAGGGGGCATAGAAATTCTAGTGTGTGTTTATATTTATAATATGTATTATTCTGTATTTCCATTCAATATGAGAGTTATTTTATTAGTTGGTTACCTTGTTCATTTCTCAGTACTTATAATCACAATTTCCAATTCCTTTAAGATAAATCGCTGTATATAATGCTCCTTTAACTTATAAACTTCTGATTTAGTTCTCGTTACCTATCAATTTCCTAGCGATGAGAAAAATGTATATTAAAAATGGTACTTTTTAGCATAGCTGTGCTGTTGTGCCTGTTGTTTGAGCACAAAAGAACAAAGAAACGAGAATACTGATACCTCTGACATTAGTCGGCTAGTTCAGAAAAGAACTGTGCATAAAAAGCAAAACCTTATGTCCTTTTATTATCTGATAGAGTGACAGTTTATCGCTTCACCATGCTCTCTGATGTCTGGTAGTGTGCGAAAAGCACCATTGCTGTCATTCCTTTATTATCTCGTAGTTAATTATCACTCTAAGAACAATACTAATCAGTCGTGCCTTCTGTGTCTTTTTTTCTTTCTTTCTAGGAGTTGAAGGTGTTAAAATGGACCGCGGTGCAAACAAAGTCACGGTGGTGGGGACCATGGACCCTTGGAAGCTTCGAGAGAGAATTCAGAAGAAAACCAAGAAAAAAGTCGAACTTCTCTCTCCAGCAAAGAAGAAAGATGGCGGTGGCGACAAACAAGAGGCTGAAAAGGATGATAAGAAAGGCGATAATAAACAGGTATAATTTGTTCCCATCGGATCCCTTTTTAGTTCAATATTTAAGTAATTCTTCATTTATTTGGACCTGACCCTGTTTATTTTTATTATTATTTTTTTTTTTTTAGGTTTTGGTGGTTAACACAGTTGCAGTGAAGGTGGCGCTTCACTGTGATGGGTGTATCCGACGCATCAGAGGAGTCCTCATGAAGATTAAAGGTTCTTCCAACTTCATATTTACATCTCAATTATCTGATCATATTTTTGTTCTAGCTTTTTCATTCTTTTAATTTGGGTAATTAGTTTATTCTTTGCAAAATAGATACACATTTATGCTATTTCTGAAAAATGCTTCAAATTGGACAGAAACATAATATATATAAATTTGCAAATAACAGGGCATTTCTTTTTGTAAGTAAAATGTACATTTTATTCCCGTACGTAAATTGCGCCACAGTTATCAGTTAAGGCGGCCAAGCAGCTTTTATCCTGACAACCTTCTTTATATTTTTTTCCCTCAAGAAAAAAATATTTTTTTATTGTATAACCGAAAATGAAAAAAAAAAAAAAGTTAATCCGAGTTTATTTGGTTTTTTTTTTCCTCTAGGTGTAGAGCAAGTGGCGATTGATCGACAGAAGAACCAAATAACAGTAAAAGGCACGATGCAAACAAAAGGGTTTGTAGAGTTATTGTCAAAGAAGATCCAAAGGCACGTGGAAGTGGTGGGCCAGAAAGAGAAGGAGAAAGAGAAGGAGAAGGAGAAAGAAAATGTGGTGAAAAAAGAGGAGAAGAGTTGCGTTGGACAGATGACGTGTCATGCTGACATGGGCTGGTGTCACTGCGACAAGTGTGGGTACCACGTGTACATGGTACCTGCACCCCAACTCTTCAGTGACGATAACCCCAATGCATGTGCGGTAATGTGATTTTTGAATTTTTTTTAAAAACAATAATTAGGAAAATGATTGTTAGAAAACCAACATGATTACTCACTTTTTTACAAAAACCATAAGAACCGAGATTGGAATTCGGTTCCAAGTTTTTTTTTTCCTGGAACCGAATTGGCATTTCGGTTCCAACTCCCATTTCACAAATTTTCGTAAGAGCTGCCACAGAAAATCCAAAATAGGTCTGGACCCGAAATCCTGTCTCGGGTTTTTTATTTTTTGCACTTGGAACCGAAATGAGCACTCGGTTTATTATTTTTTGCATATTGGAACCGAATTCTAATTTCGGTTTTTTTTTTTTTTTTTCAAAGTTGACCACCTTGGGACCCGAGAATAATGAATATATTCGGTTTATAATAATGAATATCAAAGGATTCGGTTTATTATTTTTTTCAAAGTTGACCACCTCGGTTTTTTCAAAGTTGACCACCTCGGTTTATAATTTCGAATTCTAATCATATCACGAAACTAACTTTCGGTTTTAACAAAAAAAATGAATTAAACCCGAAACTAGGATTCGGTTTCAACCAAAAAAAATGAAAAAACAAAGCTAACCCGAATCTAGGATTCGGTTCCATCAAAAAAAAAAAAAAACCGAATTGGGATCTCGGGTTTTGCTCTGCACACCGAATGCCACACGAATTTTCGAAAAAATTGTGAAATGGGGGTTGGAACCGAAATTGCAATTCGGTTCCAGGAAAAAAAAAAACTTGGAACCGAATTTCAATCTCGGTTCTTATGGTTTTTGTAAAAAAATTAGTAATCATGTTGGTTTCCTAACTTTGATTATTCTAATTATGGTTTTTAAAAAAAATTCGTGATTTTTGCGAGATGTGTGCTTCTTTGTTTGGGAGAATTGGGATAAATTTTGCATTTTCAACTTTTTCTTATTTTGCTCAATTTTGGAAAATTTAATTACAGAGCACTAACTTGCAGTTTTGAGAGAAAAGAAAGATAAGATTAGGATATATATAGAAAACAAGAAACTGTTTTGTTCTTTGCTTCCGGACTGGACCGTTTAATTTCTTTACTGGAAGTATTAATCAAAGTATATTTCTCAGTATTTTGTGGAATGTGGAAGTTGTTTATATGGTTTATAATTATTTCTTTTGATGTCAGAGGGTGAAAAATATGTGACTTTGTTTGTGGTTCCAAAAAGTTGCATGCCAAGTAACAGTAATTTTTTTGCCACCTAATCTGAGCTTGATTTATGTTAATCAGACGGCTTATATTTTTCACATTATTATTTTCTCATTTAAAAGTACTCCATTTATATAAGGTGCAACAAAACACTTAATCTGATTTATTTTATGTATTTCTTTTTTAAAAAGATGTATTGTCCGTTTCATTAAATAAACTTTTAGAGAGTCTTTTACTCTTTTTTTTATGTATTCTTCTACGTAAATTCTCCACGAGTTATCGTGCCATTTTTATTATACATAATTTTATCATTTAAAAATATTTATTTGTATTCAATATTGTTAGTTGAATATAAAATTTTAAACAAATTTTCTTATTTTAAAATTTAACTTTATAAATATATATTTTATATTTCATTCCGGAGCAAAGCTTGAAAATTAAGTAATCATATATAGTTTATTATAAGAAGATGTCGAATTTGGTACGAAAAATAATTAGCAAAATATATTTCTAATGAAGCATATATATTATTTGATTTATATATATATATAAACATTCATTAATATAGAGGATCGACTATAATTTTTTTTTAAAAGGCAAAAAATACACATGAAATTTGTAACTTGTGGTTTAGCGAACCATAGGGGAGCCGGACCAACACAGTGTGTTTATTTAGATATTAAAAAAAAAATCGGGTTTGGTTGAGTCCCTTAGATGTTATTTCATCATCCTTTCATGGCGCTGCTTGAATGATATGGAGTTATATTACCAAATAAGGCAATATAATGTAAAGTTAATCAAGATGAAAGAGGAGAGTACGTACAATATATACCAGGACCAAAATACCCCCACTCTTATCGTTCGCCTCCCTTTTTGTCTATAGCCAGCCGTTCCGTGCTTGCCCTAGAACAGACATTTCATAGTTCGGCACAGGAATAGGTATATCATCAAAATCGTTAAAGACAGGACAATTTTAAGGAAGAGAGAATATATGTAATGTCATGTATAGAAGTATAATGCTAATTATAAATATGGGAGATAAAAGTGGATACTAATTGGTGACCTTTGGAATAATAACAAAATTAGATGGGAGTTATATATTAAGAATCTAATTAGTCAGAGACGTCTAAAGAGTAAAGATATTTAAAGAAATAGCTACATAAACTCAACACATCTTTATATAATAATTGAATTATAAAAAATATATTAAATTTAATTAGACTTATTATATTTGGCATTCCTCTTTAATTCCACTAAATTAAATTTAGATATATTGTATTTCTCATTTCTCATTTATCAATTATATATATACACACTAAAAATTTATACAATTTGTACGATATATCCCTCTTCTACATCGTGATAAATTTTAGAGAAGATAACTCCGAGGCTCTCATATTCTATTTCAGGTAATTGAATGGGGCTTGTGGTGGGTTTTGGTGGGTTTCTCTTCCCGTTTGTTATTTTTCTCAAACAATACTTTTTTCTTGTGAATACAATTCAATCGATTGTATATACTGAAATATATATAATTGAATTTAGTGAGTTGATTTGACTATCCTTTTTGTTTTTTTAGAACCATGTTAGGTTTAATTATATTGGATGTAGCGCTTTTATTTTAATTGGGGTTTAATTAATTTTACCTCTTGCATTACTGAATCTTTTTTTTTTTTAAAGCTTGTATTACCCAATCTAAATTTGAGATAAGAAGGTTATTTTCTTGAAATTTTAGCCCAGATATCATATGCATGTTAAGGTGTTTGAGAAATGGTCTGAATGATTGAGGGGCCTATATATACTTTTCCATCGTGATTCTTGACTCAGATCTTCTTTAGTTATTTCTCCTATTTTATTTCCTAGCAAACTGTGCTAGAAGTAATCAATTTGTCGATTATTGTTCTTAATTTAATTAGAGTTGAATTCCTGATTTGCACAATCCCCTGTCATACCTTCCTATCCGAGAACAAAAATTGCTATATATATTAGTTTGGTCTATATATTGTTTATACTTCAAATGGTACTACTTTTTTTTTCGTACTTGTGTATTAGTTTGAGATAACTTATGTGGATGATTTGTGGTTTTCGTGCATTTGAATACAGAGATCGTACGTGCATGTAAAGTATTTGGGAGAATTTGTCATCACTTGTGAATAATGGAGGGTAGAGATTTAGCCTGGGACAAAATTAGCAGCTTGCCTGACCCACTTCAAAACATTGTGAACAGTAGAAAATCACTGATACATTGTGAACAGTAGAAAACAGTAAAAAATTCTGGATCAATGGATCAACGATTTTCAAAGTGACTTAATAAATAGTAAAAAAATTCCAAAAAATGTAAAATTTGGTCTCCAAGCACATTTCAATATGGAGATCAACTTGAACGATTCGGATCGATATTTTTGATTTTCAAAATGAAAATATGAGCGTGAAGTAAAATATTCGCTTTACTTCGCGAAGTACAATAGCCCATCTATATATATATATATAGAGGTTGGCTATTCTACTTATATAAGCATATGATGGCATACACTAGTGGAAAAACGCACATCAGAATCGCCCTATTAGAATCGGATTTTCAAATATTCGATACTGATCTGTATCTGAATCGGACTTTATAAACAACTGATCTTGAAAGGAACAATCAGAATCGGTTAAATATAAACAACTGATCTTAAAAGTGCTGGTCAAATCAGAATCGGTTATTTTGAATAAACCGATCCTGATATTTTCTTATTAGCATCGGTTATTACAAAAAACCGACCCTAATAGTCTTTAGAATCGGCTTTTAATACAACTGATCCTGATTTCTCTGTTTTAGAATCGGACATTTAATATAACCGACCCTGTCATTTCGTATTTTTTCTTCAGAACTGAACTCGGTGCCACCTAGGTTAGTGCTCATTTTCAAAACGCGTCTCTCTTCTTCTTCTCCGACTCTCTCTCTCTCTCTCTCTCGGTGCTCATTTTCAAAACACGTCTCTCTTATTCTTCACCTTGGACGGCCGTGCGGCGAGGTGAGGCGGCTGTGAGGTGACTCCGACTCCGACTCCGACTGGGCTTTGACTCCGACTCCGACTCTCAGGATCCGCGACTCTGACTCCGACTGGGCTGTGAGGTGACTCCGACTCGGACTGGACTCCGGCTGTGAGGTGACTCCGACTCCGACTCCGACTGGGCTCTCTCTATGGTCGTTGTGAATTTGTTATCAATTATAACCGTGGCAACAAGTGATAAGTGATTTTCATCTAATTTTGCAACCGTGGCAACAAGTGATAAGTGATTTTCATCTAATTTGGCAACAAGTGATAAGTGATTTTCACTTTAAACAGGTGAGGCGAGGCATTATAATGGGTGCCAGTGGAGGAAATATGGACAAAAGATTGCTAAAGGAAATCCATGCCCTCGAGCATATTACCGATGCACCGTTGCACCAGGCTGCCCCGTTAAAAAGCTAGTACTTGACATTTTCCATGTATATAATTTTGAAGTTTAATTGAACCTTCATCGGTAGCAATGGTCGATAGTTTTTCTCTCCTCGTCAGCGTCTCCAGGGTTCTTCTTCCTTGTCTCTAATCCTTTTTTCTTCTTCATTTCTTTCAATGTATCTTATTACTTTGTACTGGTAGCAATGCTGATTGAGGGGTGGGGAGTGTACTGAATCTGAGATAAGATATGAACAGGCCTGGTACTGATACTGGTGTGTTATCTACTGGTACTAATTAGTAATTACATGAAGACGGTGATTCTTTGATTAATCTTTGATTATGTACTTCCTTGCAGCAGTTTTCTGTTTTCCTGAAATTTCAAGACCATTTCTTGACAATTGGCTACACCAAAAGTTGTGTTCTTTATATGGTTTTACAGAGGGGATCCTGATCTAGGTTCTAGTGAAGTTTCATGACTTTTGGAGCATTATTTATAGGCTTAGGGGTAAATTTGGGACTGCCACCTTACATATACATCTTTACCAGTTTGGTCGAACTTTGGGATATAATATCTCTCAATTCATCTGGGGGTTTTGGATGAAACTTCACAGTCTTGTTCTATGGTGTCAAGACTATAAGTCAGCCGAATTTCATGATTTTTCATGGTGTTTAGCTATGTCAAATGAAGGTGGGAAGTGGTGACCTGATCAGCAATTTTACAGATTTTTACAGTTTTTCTGATTTTGTCTTTTTCATTGTGATTTATCCACTTGGCCATTTTGGGAGTTCTTTATATGGATTTAAAGCTTGACACATAATCTATCAAGTGACAAAATATTAGATTTTTGTGAGAGGTGTGGCTGTGATGGTCTATGATGCAAAGTGGTGACAGAACACCAGTTTTTGGTTGATTTTGACAGCTTTTCATAATTTTCAAAGATTAACTTTGATCAACTGCCATTTCCAGGTGGTTTTCTCAAATTGAATGATTCTTTCACCATTCTTTCCATTTCAAAGTCCTTTATTTGTGGTCGAGTTGGTTTGACCAGACTTGACTTGGTTTAACCAGCAAGAATCATTTACTGGTAAAGGGTATTTGGGGCACTTTTGGGTACCAATTGGATATTAATTGAGTTTTGCTTGGTTTTCATGTTGGTATTAGCATGGGTTTGGTTTGTTTGGCTTACCACTAACTGGTTTGATAGACCCACAGTATACAAATCATCAAAATCACTGGGAATCAAACTTTTATATTTACCAGAAAGTGTATTATTACATTTCGGACCCTATAATTCTGCATAATTATCTATTTTTTAATTTTGTAGAGTTTGGATTTGGTATTGGAATTCCCTATAATTCTTGGCATATCTTTGCAGATCCATCTGATCCATTGTTCACTAATTATGTCTATTATGATTATAGTTCTAGTTTTCTTTATTTTCAACTAATTTTTAATTTTTAATTTTTGTAATTTTTTGGATTTTGGACAGGATATGGAGGTTCACATGCAATATAGAATAGGTGAAGCTTTGGTATGTTTTGCGATTCAGTCCAACTTTGAAATTAGCTAATTCTGATTTAGATGAGTAATAATTTCTGATAATTGCTGATTTCAAAATTTCATCTAATTTCGGTCACTGTACAGGTATGGTCATCACTTTGAGTTTTTGCATGAACATGTACAGGTATGGTCATCACTGTTTTCTGGTAAATGGAGCAGCTAAGGTGATACAATCTATGACTCTAGGAATTTTCATGATTTTACAAATTTTCTTCTTATGCCTAATGACCATGCAAAGGTAGCAAAGAAGTCATGTGTTCATGAAAATTGGTAGAGCATACTAGTGGTGTATAATTGCTTATTAGTTCCCTTTTATTTTGATTCTTTGCAGTGTGATCAATTAAGAGCTGATAATCTCATGAGGAAATTTGGACCAAGCCTTAAAAAGGTTCAATGATTTAAAACTTTTCTTTTAAGTAAAGAAGCTTCAGTTCAGGCACTTTTGGTTGTTTAGATTTGTTTTAAACTGTTTCTTTATGAAATGTTTGATATAGTTGTAAATTAGTGTACAAATGCTAGTTAGATGATTCTATGTAATTGTGATATTTTGATAATTCATTGTTATTATTTTGTTAAGTGACATGGCTGATGTAGTTTGATTAATTGTTGGAATTGTGATTGTTGAATATTATTTTGATAATTCTTTTGTTTGTGATTGTGGCATATTAATTATTGACCAGCTTAAAAAAAAAAAAATTAAAATTAGTGTCGGTTATCTACAGTAACCGATGCTAAAAGTGTGAATTAGCATCGGTTATTTACAAATAGCTGATTCTAATTGAAACATTAGGATCGGTTATTGTAAATAACCGATGCTAATTCACACTTTTAGCATCGCCTGTTTAACCGACCCAGATTACTTTCGTATTTGCATCGCCTGGGTCAGCATCGCCTCTAGGTCCGATCCTAATGTGTGTAAATAACCGATCCTGATATGTGTTTTTCCACTAGTGATATGCTCATAAGTCATTTTTGTATTTTTAAAGTTCAAATAGTCGATCTGAAGCGCTCAGCATGTTCTCCATATTAAAATGTGTTTGGAGACCAAATTTTACATTTTTTGAAATTTTTTTACTATTTTTTTAGAATTTTTCAAAATCACTTTTTTTTTAGGATTATTTATTATTTTTCTGAATTTTTATAGCATATTGAAACACTGTTTTAAAAAATTCTAAAAAAAAAAAGTAAAAAATTTTCAAAAAATGTAAAATTTGGTCTCCAAGCACATTTTTAATATGGATAACATGTTGAGCGCTTCAGATCGACTATTTGAACTTTAAAAATACAAAATTGACTTATAAACATATGTCATCATATTCTTATATAAGTAGAATAGCCAACCTCATATATATATATATACAGAGAGAGAGAGAGAGAGAGAGAGTAGCTAATATCAAAACGTTTGCACCAAGGCCCTCATCCAACCAAGTCGTTTTCGGATTTTCAAAGTCCAAACCAGTGTTGTAAATAACGGTATGAGGTCGTCAGACGGACGGGGTACCGCCAAACAATTAATCGGTATGCGACCGATTAAACAGAATTATGCGGACAATTTAACGTTTTTATTAAATTTATGTATATATATATCATAATTTATTAAAAATAATTTATTTAACTCATTAATTTTATCAAATAAACTTAATTTAACTTAGTTTTATTATTATAACACGACACTACTCTTATTTCTTCTTAACACAAGCATTTTACATGTGTAAGTATTAAGTAACACATTTAATGAAAAAATAAATTTGAGAATCAAGCTTTTTCAAATACTAATAACATATTATTTGAAAGAAATGAAAATTTCAACATAAAATCACTAAATTTAGTTTATGATAACAACTTAATTTCATAAATGAACACATCGTACTAATTGAAAAAATTACATGGCATATAAATAATAGAAAAATTAATCAATTTCAAAGTAAGTAAGAAGAAAAAATATATATAAAAAATATTATATGTATATCCAACTAACACAAATAAAACTACGATACATAATTTATAAATCTTATTATCACATGCTATCACAAAAAAAAACAATTTAAAAATAAATATTCACTGAAATAAACGGGAATAAACGGGAATAAACAGGCGATTAAACAGTAAAATGGCCGATTAATAGGAAAAAAACTGCCGATTAATCGTTTTCATCCGCAAACATGCATCCGTTAAGTGTATTTGTAACGGTTTGGCCGCCGCTAACGATTAAACGGCCGATTAATCTGCCGTTAAGACCGTTTTTTACAACACTGGTCCAAACGGTCGATCCAAACCGTTAGATGTTCAATCTATATTAAAATCTGCTTGGAGACCAAATTTTACATTTTTTGGAATTTTTTTACTATTTATTAAGCCACTTTGAAAATTGTTGATCCGGGTGAACAGGAAAAACAGTGCAACCAAATTCTAGACCATGTGATCATAAATTTTCAAAGTGGCTTAATAAATAGTAAAAAAATTTCAAAAAATATAAAATTTGGTCTCCAAGCAGATTTTAATATATAGATCATATCTAACAGTTTAGATCGACCGTTTGAACTTTGAAAATCCAAAAACGACTTGGCTGCACGAGAATCTTGGTGCAAACGTTTTGATATTAGCCATTCTATATAGTGTATGTGTTGTTAATAGATTTCGGATCACGGGTCAATTGCATGTGGTTTACGTGTTTACCAAACTCTGCGAATTTATGATGATCGATCTCTCCATATCTCCATTCCATTATTAAGCACGTTAGGTGTCCGATCCGCCAACGGCTATGATTGAAAGATGAAATTTCAAATTTAATCTCAACCCTCTAATCGAATAATTTGTCTTGTTTTGATTAAATACATCTTTTTTAGTGTAGAAGTCTATATTTAGTTAAAAACATATTCGCTACACGTACAGTCACACAATATATTACAATTAAAATTGAATATACTGCCTTGTAGCGACATTTTTTTCCTTATTTCTCCTACGTTTAGCAATTTCTTCGTTTCCTTATTTTTGGTTTCCTATATCTCCTTTGTTTCTATATAAATTATCACGACAAAAAATGAAAATCAATTTTTTTTTGTTTCCATATTTTAATTTGTTTGTTTTTATATATAACCCAATGGCATAATAGAAAAATCTAGAATATATTTGATTGGAGTTGTTTCTATACAAATCACTCCACACCTGGAATCGAGAAAATCAAGAAAATCAAGAATAGAAAGATTGTTTTTCTAATTTTATTATATTTTTTCAATTGGAGCAATTATAATCTATTTTTCTTTTTTTTTTGTTCATTTTCAGAAATGTTGGACTACATCGAAGAGAATCACACTAGCAATGATACTTCAAGATTTTTTTCACATTATATTTGATCCATTTTTTTTTTTCATTTGTTGTTGTTTCTTTTACTGTTATTTATTATTTATCTCTCTGTTTTTTTTGTCATTTGTGTTTTTTATTTTCATTTATATATTTTTTCTTAATTCTGGATAAAATATCAATAAAAAAAAATCTCTTCATATTCTATTCAATCTTATAATATCCCTGTTGCAACGCACGGGCACGATACTAGTTACAACTTATGTGGCCGAGTGAAATAACACTTCGAGCAATTATTTCGGTGTATCTTAATAAGATTCGTGAATCAACTCGAATTTAATACAAGGCAATCATGAGAAAATTAAACCAACTTTAAAAATCATTCGTGTTTTATTCCAGAATAAATCGTCTATTGAACCCTTTAATTACTTTAGTATTTGTATGATAATGTTAGAAGTATAGTTCTTTCTTATACTATATTACACAGTAAGCAGGAAGCTAGAGGATTTGATAAGTTTAACTAAAAATTATCTTTGCGATTAATTTCAAATTATGAATTTAAATTGTTGAAACTAATCTATTTAATTAGTAATGCATGTACATGTAAAATTTATATTTTTTTAATTCATTTAATACAAAGTCAAGCAGTTATAAAAATAAAGATTTATAAGTCATTTATGTATTCATTTTTCATTATCTTTGTACAAACGAATTTGAAAATTCCAAAATATTTCATGTACATGCATCACTCAATTGGGACTATAAACTCAAAACCTTTTTGTTTTCAAGAGAGTTTATTTCTTCCTTAATTGAGACTACCCAAAAACGCTTGGATTTTGCGAGGATTAGTGGAAAAATAGTGATTTTTGGTGAGGGTTGAGAATAGTGCTAACCCGAGTGCATGGTTTGAGAATACTGCTAACTTTGAACTTTGAACTATTCGAGTTAATAAGAATATTGTTTGGATTGTATATTTGGAATGTAGTGATGGAGAGAATGAATAAAGTCATAATTTATATATTTTTTCTTTTCAACTAACTTTAAATTACATGGCTTGTTAAATATATATATGAACATCATAATTTCCAATTTAATGTTTCAATTGTTGTTTACCGATTAGGAAATATTTTTTATTATTTTATTTAATACTAATTTAATCACAATTAGAATGTAATTAAACAATATCATTTTTTGTCCTAAATTTTCGACAATTTAATTTATCACAAATTTCCAAATAAGTGATAAAAAAAAAAAATCACAGTAGCTACACAAATACGTTGAATATAGAATGATCATCAGAATCCCAAACTTTGAAGTTTAATTAACAATTAATTTTGCGTTGTTTTCATATGGCTAACCATAATATAGAATGAATAAAAAAAGATGGGAAGTTTTTTTTTTATCAATATCGCTAACCCACATTTTCAACGAGTTAGCAGAAAAAAAACACTTAAATGAAATAAATAATGACAATAGAAAGTTATCATTCAGAGAACCAGACTCAAAACTCATGTGCCGGCATAAGGTTGGTGTTGTACCAGTCATAATACCAAACATACTGGCTGGTACAATGACCAGCAAGAAAACCAGAAATGAAAAGAGGAGCATTCCTGTCATAGTTAAGAGTATGGTGATCATGCATGAGGCAAATAAAGCACACCTAGAAGAACACACAAATACCAAATTTCTCATTTGTAGATGAATATAGTGACCTGCATGAATTTAAGAAAATCATATTTGCAAAAAGGCAAAAAATAAATAAAAAACTGGTAAATAGGTGTGATGCCCCAAAAATTATGCCACAGAAGATCAAGCTTTAGAGACCTCTCCAAGTCCCAGAAAAATCTGAAACTTTATGAACATGTATAGAGTTTGAACTATTAAGCATTTCTCTATTAAAAAAAACAAAATAAAATTTGGAGCAGTATAGAAGTACCAGCAAAATTCTAAAGCTCAGCTTGTTCATGAACACTAAAAAGAAAAAATTACAGTCAACCCTTGAGCAAAATTGAGGAAATAAATAGTCTGAAGTAAAAAGAAAAATTGAGGAGATGTAGCCACACAGTTTAAACATGACTACAAATATAAAAATTGAGAATTAAAGATTAAAAACATTGAGATTTGAAAACTGTAGCACCAGCAGACAGAGTGCTACGAGTAAAGTAAAAGACAAGGTGCGAGCCTGAAAACAATATGTCGCATGCTCTCCCTCATACCATAGATATGCTCCAAATAAAAGATGTCAAGTTCTAATAAACTGAACCAATCGGTACACATCCAGGGAGGCCAAATCAGATACCGGTCCCATATATATGCCTTTCTCCAATTCAATGAAAAAAATATATATAAATAACATGTGGGGAAAAAAACGATTATAATCCAAGCCCTAAGATGAAAATGCTCTAAAGGAAGATCTACACGCCCAAACCTGACTGAATTATCAATCAAATCAAGCTCAAAGTCTGGTATCGGTACCAACTTCAATTACTGGAAGAGTTAAAACCAGGGAACATATGTGAAGCAGAGAATATGCTCATAAGAAGAAGTCCTAGCATGAAACTATGATAAATTGAACAGAAATAGCTTTAGGTGAAGAAAATGAACAAAAAAAAATCTCAGTTTCAGCCTTCAGGTTCAACTCAAATGTGATCGACGGTGTGATGGCGTTCCAACCAATTCAATGGCCTTCGGTCTCCGGCGAAGATGTCAACGAACTCCCCTAGCTCTGGCAAAACGGGTGATACTTGGCTCCAAGCTCGCCGTGGTCAGAAGTCCTCTGATAACGCTCAAACCTATTGCTGGGTTTAAACCCTCAATAGATCAAACCCGTAAAAAAAACAGACCCAATAGAGCCTGACGATACCACACGGATATTCGGATATTCGAATATCAGTGTGGATACGAATACGGATACGAATATAGTTTTAAAATTTTAATTATCCATATTCAAATAGTAGATATATACCATATCGTTTAATATGTATTATGAAAAAATTTATATATATATATATCTACGGATATCCGATCTGTATCCATATCCGTCAAATATCCAATTCGTATTCGTATCCCAAAAATAAAATTGGATACAGATATATAGTTATACCACTGTCCGGATCCGTATCCGATCCGTTTGCACCCATACCTACTATTGCCAGATCTTTGACCGTCTTCAAATCACCTTTCCGCCTCAAGTAATAAGCAATTTCAACAAAGTATCTTTGGAAATAAACAAATCTGATAATTTGTAGGAAGAGTTTGATTAAGTTCGGTGCTTCATGAGTTGATTCGTACCTGATTGTTAGTTTGTTGATATGTTTAAACAATTCACATGGACAAATATATGGAGCCGACTAATAATACTAATTTAGTTTTTAAGGTATTTTCTCATTGGACTGAAAAAGTAGATATGGACATGTCTCTTTAACCACCGAAGAATACAAAATAAGAATTGAAATCCAACATCAAACCAAGACAAGGTAGAAATAACAATAAGAAACTACGATTTAACATACAAGCAACACTCTTAGTAAGTGCACTAAACAAAGTTAAAGACAAAAAATACTTTTTCAACGCTTCTGATATAAAGATAAATATTCAGAAAAAAAAAAAAACTAACAACATGTAGTGAGCATCTAATGATTAGCTAGTCAACAAAAGCACTAGCCAAACTTGTCGAACAATGTGACAAGTAGTGGTAATCTTATAAGATAATAATCTTTGCTGTTGTCTCTACAAATGCACCCATAGTGCGAACCAGCTCCCCCGCCAACTTAACATTTTTCCCCGGACAACTTATCTTCACTGCTTCAAGGTACTCATTTTGGAATGAAATATCTCCTTGAAACTCTTCTTTTGCAGCATCTTTACTCGGCTTAGGTGGTGAAAAAAATAAGAATTCACTAATCAGATGCATGGCAGATAACAATAGCCGAATATGTAGCCTATTTGGATTTACATGAAACAGAGTGCTTCGCCCCATTCATTTTTTATTTCTCTATGGCATAGAGTATAATTATTTTTTTTCCTCAATGCTACTATTTGTCTTGACTGGTTTTAGTATGTTGTGGGAGCGAGTTAGAACCTTAATACCCTATCTAAGCCCGGCCAGTTAACACACAACATCCAGACACTCACAAAATCAGAAGGAAGTAGCAACAAAAATAACTAAAATGACAACAAAAAATTTATAATTGTTTGGCACCACATATGTTCATTATTGAAATCTTGCAATTATGGTATTGAAACTGAACCATCTTACCGGATTAATTGTACCAGTCATTGTTCCCTTCATTAATTAAAATTGGGAATTCTTGCTCTTCTTATATTTAACAACACTTGTTGAAAATCAATCATCATACCGGCTTATAAGTTAAAATTGGGAATTCAGGCTCTTCTTATATTTAACAACACTAGTTGAAAATCAATCATCATACCGGCTTATAACTAGGAAATCACTAGAGAGAGAGAAATAGATAGAATACTCTAAAGAAGTGCAAAGTGAGGTCCTTCAGACTGGATGAATGTTGGAGGAGACAGGCCACCCAATTCAAGTTACAATTGATTTGTATTAATCCCAGATCTAAGCTCTTTAAGTTTCTTAAGGTCGGACAGTTTGGAATATCTGCTTGCAGCAAATACTACATATTACAAAAGAAAATGTTATTAAAAGGAGGAATATGAATTTAAAATTGGAAAAATTATTCAATAAATAAAATTGCTGCTTTAACACAACTTTTTATCAATCATTGCATCAAAGTAAAAGAAGTTATATTGTCATATCTGGTACACTAAAGATATAGCCTAGCATGTTCGAAGAATCCAACCCAACACAATTGTTAGTTTTTCCTTCCATTTACCATTCCACGAAATTGCTCAATAGCATTCATATAATAATAGGTTGTTTTATTCTTTATCTTTTCCTTATTGACACACTAACTAATCAATTAATAATGAATTTTATTATTTTTGAAAATTAATTAGTTGATGTGATCCATTGATATAGTCAAGACTTATACTTGACAGAACTAGAAATATAGAAAGGAGAATACCATAACGTAAGGACATTCTGAATATAGCTTTAGGCTTGTGACATTTGAAAGGCCACCGAGAAGCCTCAACTCATGATGGTCGACTGTTGCAAGAGATGAAAACACACCTGCACATAAGATGTCAGCTGTGACAAGAGATGACATATTCTTCAATGTAATCCCTTCCGTATTTATAGATTCAATACTCAGAGACACAACTCTAGGGCAAGAAATCTCCATTGGCCCACAATGACGGCAATACTTCAGTACCAAATTCTTCAGCACCTTAGAGGAAATCATACACCGTTCCAACACGCATTTTATCAAAACTAATTCTTCCATAACAGGACATCCAGATATAAACATTCTCATTATATCATTATTCAAATTCAGGTAATAAAGCTCCAATTTTTGTAGGAAAGGGAGGTTGAATGGTTTCGGTTTAATAAAGCTATCTTCATAAAGCTGATAATCAATTTGAAGCCACAATGACATCTCCTCTACTGATGTGCATTTGAAAATTGAATCAGTCAAGTCGGGAAGTGTCTTAGTATCGATATCGATATGGATTGATAATACGCGGGGTCTACACTCGACTGCACAACAAAGGCATTGAAATATATGAAGAAGAGTGTCCCTCACATTTACCCCCCACCATGTCAGTTTAAATGTATCCAGAGTCAAGTTTTCTCGATTCAAAATGACGCTGCGAAAGAATCTTAGAAACTTATCTTCACATTTTTGGAACTCTTCTTTTGTTAGATTATCTTGTCTGCATTTATGATTATCAAAAACGAGAACAGGCAAAGACACCCAAACCTTTACCCATCGTTTGGACAATATACATGTGCGCACAGCCTCTTCGATAGGTAAAAAAGAGAGAATGTGAGTAAGAAGCGGGTCAGGCAAGCCACTAATTCTGTCCCAGGCTAAATCTCTACCCTCCATCATTCACAAGTGATAACAAATTCTCCCAAATACCTTACATGCACCATCCCTGTATTCAAATGCACGACAACCACAAATCATCTGTAAGTTATCTCAAGCTAATACATAACTACGAAAAAAAAAGTAGTGTAACTTGAAATATATATAAACAATATATAAACCAAACTAATATAGCAATTTTTCTTCTCGGATAGGAAGGTATGACAACCTAATTCAATTAAGAACAATAACAGACAAATTGATTTCTTCTTGCCCAGTTTGCTAGGAAATAAAATAGGAGAAATAACTAAAGAAGATCTGAGTCAAGAATCACGATGGAAAAGTATATATAGGCCCCTCAATCATTCAGACCATTTCTCAAGCACCTTAACATGCATATGATATCTGGGCTAACATTTCAAGAAAATAACCTTCTTATCTCAAATTCAGATTGAGTAATTGAGCAATACAAATTTTTCAAAAAAAAAAAAAAAAAGAGAGATTCAGTAATGCAAGAGGTAAACCCCAATTAAAATAAAAGCGCTATATCCAATATAATTAAACCTAACATGGTTTACCAAAAAAAGGGATAGTCAAATCAACTCACTAAATTCAATCATATATTTCAGTATATACAATCGATTGAATTGTATTCACAAGTAAAAAGTATTGTTTGAAAAGATTAACAAACGGGAAGAGAAACCCACCACAAGTCCCATTCAATTCCCTGAAATAGAATATGTGAGCCTCGGAGTTATCTTCGCGAGAGGGAGACGTCAAGGAGTTTCAATGGGCATCTTCGAAAGTACTTCCAATTTATCACGATGTAGAAGAGGGATGTATCGTACAAATTGTATAATTTTAGTGTGTATATAAATAATTGATAAATAAGAATGATAAATACAATATATCTAAATATAATTTATTGGAATTAAAGAGAAATGCCAAATATAATAAAGTCTAAATTTAATATGAGGAGGGCTCAAATGCCTCATTGATTCATGTTCAAATCGTACTCTAACATCTTTATTTTCAATTTAAAAGTTCAAATAGACGATCCGAACCGCTCAACGTGATATCTACGTTAAAATATAATTGGAGATCAAATCTTATATTTTTTGAAACTTTATTACTATTTTTAAAATAGGCATTACATAATCATTGTTTATTGTTTTCAGATGATTCACAATTTTCTGAAAAATAGTTATTTTGTATCTATCTTAAAAAATAGTAAAAAAAATTCAAAAAATATAAAATTTGATCTCTAAGCACATTTTAACATGGATATCATGTTGAACAATTCATATTTTGTTTCAATTTTGAAATTGAAGATAAAGATGTTGAGGTACAATTAGAGCATGAAGCAATGGAGCATTTGAGCGCTTCTCATTTAATATATTTTTATAACTCAATTATTATTAATTAAGATGTGTGAGTTTATGTAGCTATTTCTTTTAATAGTTTAGACGTCTCTGAGTAATTAGATTCTTAATAACTCCCATCTAATTTTCTTATTATTCTAAAGACCACCAATTAGTATCCACTTTTATCTCCCATATATTCTAATTAGCATTACACTTCTATATATGACATTCAAGGTTCTAAATAGCGTTTATAGCGTCATAGCGGGAAGGCTACAAAAAAAAAACTATAGCGAATAGCGTCGCTATAGCGGAAGCTATTTCAAATAGCGTTTTTTTTTTACATTCCGTATATATTCAATATTTGTACTAAATATCAACATTATCTAAAGTCTCATAGAACAATAAATAACACTAAAGTAATTAAGAAATTATAATATTCATATTGAACCCGTACAAAGTCCAAATTGCAGTTCAAAATATCCATAGTAATATCATAAACCATCGATTTTTCCTATTAAAAATATCTTAAGCATCATGATTCATGACATAATCTATTTTTTTTCTATTCAAATTTTAATTTCGGTTTGGACTTTTTTCTATTCAAATTTCAACTTTTATTCCCAATTTCAAATTGATTTATCTGTAGCAAGTAGCAACAAATTCAATTTCGGTTTGAGATTTTTTTATCTTTATTTAAAACACATATAAATTGCTTTTTTTTTTTAAACTCATATTGTATTAGCGCAAATAGCGGACCGCTATAGCTTTAAAGCGGCCGCTATAGCGGCCATAGCGCAAATAGCGTATTTTGATGTCATAGCGTAGCGTTTGGGGTCCAAAAACGCTATAGCGGAGCTATAGCGCGCTATTTAGAAAACTGATGACATTACATATATTCCATCTTCCTTAAAATTGTCCTTGTCTTTAACGATTTTGAAACAAAATAATCTAATTCAAAATAATAAGTTTGTGGCCTCACTGACAAAATAATTAAGCCAAAAAAAATTTCGGTCCCGCATCAATTGATGTTTTCATTCCAACAAGTGGAATAAATATTAGTCGGAATGAGTTCCAATAACAACGTGCATGATCGATATGAACATGTGAGTTATGAATAGACGATCATCTTTGTTAAAAAATTAGGATGATGTTGTCATTCTCTCTCTTTATTTATACATTC
Source organism: Carex kokanica (assembly GCA_025461125.1). Taxonomy (NCBI): domain Eukaryota; kingdom Viridiplantae; phylum Streptophyta; class Magnoliopsida; order Poales; family Cyperaceae; genus Carex; species Carex kokanica. The sequence continues at coordinate 251,239 of JAJGRX010001503.1, read as the reverse complement.
TCAGCATCTTATTTATTTTTCTTTATTTTACAAAACGTTATCATTACAAAATATTACAAAGTTTTATCAATTGAAAATTTAAGATAACTTTGATATATTATTAAATTTTAAACTTTAAACAATGAATATTCTTTTGCTTAATAGAAATATTAATAATGAAAATATGTCTTATCGACAGGGCTGGTCCTGAAAATTTTGAGACCCGGGACGGGAGAAAATTTTGAACCCTTTATGTACACAATTTTTTTTATTAATATGCCAATATATGATACAAAATAGGGAGAACATAAAACCAATACCCCTCAAAATAGAACATATACAATAATGAAGAATCCGGAATCTCTAACCCCCATTTGAAATTTCGAACCCCAATTTGCATCTGACATCCGCAAGATGCGACAATATTCGAAGCAGCTGCAAAACAAGATCGTGGGAGAAGCTAGGTTTTTTTCTCTCACGATGGAAGTTTGAAAGAAACAGCAGAAATTTTTTTTTTTTTGGTCCCTCTTGGATTTTGGGGTCCGGGGCCATCACCCTGGGTAAGGGCAAGCCTTGCTTGTCGATAATGTAATAACTTATATTGTTCTTAAAGATAAAAAAATTCCTCTTATTTAATCATGCAAGAAGAAAATATTAATACTGTTTCGAGTAGTACCGAATTAATTGAAAGCTCCGGAAGAGCTACTTTATTATTACATGAAATAATACAACTTTAATATTGATGATGATGCATTTTATTATTTCAAATCTCAAAGAAATTTGTTAAGTATTAAGGATATCCGCCAAAATGGATATCATATTAAGACATTTTTTTTTTTTTTTTGAAAACTTGGAAGAGGCTCCCAAGGCTTGTATTAATAATATAAAAAGGTCTCTTACAACAAAAACACACTAGTTAAAAGGAAAAAACATCAAATGAAAGTTAACAACAGAAACTCGGAATTAATTAGCAGTATTTCTTCCACAAACCACATTCTCACACACATCTACCTGCCACCAAGGAGGGATGAACGACTTTGCCTTCAAAAAGCGCCATGTTTCTCTGTTTCCAGATGTGCCAAATCGTGCACATGAAACTTGTAGCCCATGTTTTGCGCCCCATTCCTCTGTATTGCTTTACTGCTGCCCACGACCTGATCCAGACTTCTTGAATTGTGTCACCCATTGTCATGAGCCTGACATGCAAAAGAGCTGCAACCCTTCTCCAAATCGCAGCTGCATAGGGGCAGGAAAAAAGGAGATGCAGTGTCGTTTCCCTTAGGCCTGTGAGACATACCGCACATGAAAGACTGACATGCATCCCCCTCCTGTTGAGGACGTCCCTCGACAGGATTTTATCATTCAACGCCAGGTAGGTGAAAACCTTTACTGTTGGAGGTACCGGACATTTCCAAATAAAAAGAAACCGCCATTTGGTCTTACCAATACCCATGAGTACCCGGTATGCCGATTTGGAGGTGTAGCAACCCATAAGGTCTAGCGTCCAGGTTATTTGGTCTTCATCAGTGGTGAAAGTGACCGGCCTAGTTAGTATCAAGTCCGGGTTTAGGGTATGAACTTGAGGCAACGCCTCCCTTACACTGATAGTCGGTTTCGGCAAGCCATAGCCACTGCCAACTATTCCGGGTTGACAATTCCATGTGTCAAACCAGAATGCCACCGTATTACCATCCCCGATGATCCAGTCTGTGCTTTTGTTGAATAAATGTTTGATTGCTAGCAGTTGGGTCCAAAAAAAGGAACCGTTGACAAGCCAGACGTTTGGACCTTGCCCTAGAGTACCCCTTCTTCTCAGCATGTGAATAGTGACCGACCAGAGACACTCTTTCTCCGCGTATGCCTTCCACCACCATCGTAGTAGCAGGGATACATTGAAGAGACTAAGGTCAGAGATTCCTAACCCACCCCATTCCTTTGGCATACTCGCCGTCTCCCAGTTCGTTAATGATATTCCTCGAGTACTATTTTTGGCCTTTGCCCATAGGAACGCCCTTCGTATGGCATCAATCCGTTGAATGACCCATTTTGGTAGCCGAAAACAACTCATGTAGTATACCGGTACCGTTGAAAGTACCGACTGTACGAGTTGCAACCGACCACCCCGAGAAATCATCTTACCCTTCCATCCACCCAACTTACGTTCAACTCGCTCTATCAGGGGAATGAAGGCGTCTCGTTTCGGTTTGGTTATTGAAAGCGGCATTCCGAGATATATGGTTGGAAAGTCTGATTTGTTGCAGCCTAGCACGGCTTGGATCCATTGAAGGTCGGTTTCAGCAACAGATAATGGGATAAAGAAACTTTTTAGGAAATTAATCCTGAGGCCCGAAATGGCAGCAAACAATATTAAGACATTTAATGGATAAAATATTGAATATAACTAGCATAATCTCAGATAAAAAATGCATATTGCAAAAATTGCCTATGTTTTCTTTCGGTTTGTACTACACATATATCGATACAATTGAAGTATTGTTATTATAAATCAGAAGTTTATATATCATAATAATTTTAAAGTTTAGCATGACCAGTTGGGTCATTCCAAATCAATAATGATGCAAAAATTAATAGAAAAATTCATTTGGACATTCATTCAAGAACCAGAAGATTCTTCAATCTAATGAATTCTCATGTGTTGCTTGTTCTCGAGTATAGTTGATTATTCGACCATCACCAGCAAAAATACATAATGAATTTATTGCATTTCTACAATATATATAGAGTGATATTTGTGGACCAATACACCCATCATGTAGACCATTTAGATATTTTACGGATTCAATTGATGAATCAACAAAATAATCACATGTATATTTATTTTCAACTCGCAAGCTGGCGTCAGTGAGACTACTTGCTCAATTAATTTGATTAAGAGTACAATTTCATGGTTATCATTAAGAAAATACGTCTAGATAATGCTGATGAATTTACCTTTCCGACATTCAATAATTATTGCATGTCTTTTTAAGTTGATGTTGAACATCATATAACTTATATTAATACACAAAATGGATTTGAATAATCATTTATAAATATATTACAATTAATCACAAGACCTTGCTTATAAAGTCTAAACTTCGAATATTTTATTGGGAGCATGTTAATTTTGCATGTTGTAGCACTAATTTTAATCAGGCCAACTAGTTATAATAAACTTCCATTTTACAATTTATTTTTTATCACAAACTTAATATTTCTCATGTAAAAAATTTTGGATGTGTGGTATATATTCTAATTGCTCCACCACAACACACTAAAATAAAACCTCAAAAAAGATTGAGAATTTATGTTGGATTTGAATATCTATTTTATAATAAAGTATTTATAACCCTAGACAAGAAATTTATTCATGGATAAATTTACTTATTGTCATTTGGATGAATCAAATTTCCATCATTAAGGGAGAAAACAATCAACTGGAAAAAAGACATTAGTTGGAATAATTTATCTTGTATCATTTTGATGTTCATACTAAAGAATATGAACTAAATATTCAAAAGATAATTCGTTTATAAATATTAGCTAACCAACTACCAGATGCATAAACAGACTAAAAGAAGTTATCAAATCACATGTACCAGTTGTTAATAGCCAACTAAAGTCGATTCTCTATTGAACATACTCATGAAATTATGAAACACATGAAATATGGAAGACCAATCAGCTGCAAAGATAAAAATTCTTGAAAAATAAAAAGACCACATAATGAAATTGATCAAGTGGAGGATATGATATTTCATAAAAACTCTTAAAGAGAATTAAATTATAAGTAATATTATAGTTCCAGCAGAAACTCAGATATCTTAAATAGATGAAACTGAAGAGATCTCGATAAATTGTACCATTTATGGAAAAAATGAATCGAGATGACATCGATTTAACAAATGTCGCATTGTCCTAGTTTAATTTAATTTGAAGATAAATTGCTTGTAATATTTTTTTAATTGAAGATAAAATGTTTACTATAATTTATTTCGTTAAAAATAATCATACTATAAAATACGTTGTTCGGTTATGGTAATTTAATATGAACTTTAAATAAATTTTTAATCATTTTAAATTTAGGTTGAAACTAATTATTATCATAATCGGTTCTACTAATTTACTTATACGATAAAAATATGTTGGCTAATTATTATTTTAGTTATTACAATAATTAGTCATATTCTGATACATACTAGTATCGTGCCTGTGCGTTGCAACGGGGACATATTATAAGATTAAATAATATATGAAGATACATTTTTATTTGACATTCACACAAAATTAAGAAAAAACATATATAAATGAAAGTGAAAGACACAAATGAATAAAAACGGAGATCCAAATAATAAATAAGGGTAAATTTCATTGGAGGTCACTAAACTTTGTCATTTGTCACGAATTGGTACTTCAAGTTTGATTTGTCCCTTTGTAATCACTCAACTTTGTCATTTGTCTCAATCAAGTCACTTTATACTTTTTCGTCTAAAATCTTAACGGAATATTTTCATTCCATCCAAAATACTAATTAACGGAAAAATATAGAGTTACAAAAAAATAAGTAACTTACATCGGTAGAAATCAGTGAAGTCCGGTGTTGCTGATGTGGCATCCACAACAACGAACTAAAATGATTTGATGACTGAGTTTGAGGCACTACATCTTCGTCAAATGCATCATTAATGTTTTGATGCCAATACTCACCACGAGGGACTGACATCCTGCATGCATCACATTTTCATTATTCAAACCCTAAATTAATGACTAAAAATATTCAAACAACAAATAAACTTTTCATGTTGTTTCAAAATGTTCAACGCATATTTGCAAATAGATCCAACAATTTGAACAAATGAACACAATGAATACATCAAACTTTTAGCCTAAGCATATATAAGCCGTTTGGATTGTGATTAGTAATTTAAAATAAAAAACAAAATATTAAAGTATTATATAAAATTAACTATAATCTTGTCTATAAAAACAAAGGGGGAATTTCATATATCCCCCTCAAAAATCTTGAAATTACATATTTCCCCCTCTAAAATTCTTAATATCATATTTACCCTTCTAAAATTCAAGAACTCACAAATTTACCCAATTTACTGATTTTTCGAATATAACTCATTTTAAATATATAAATTACCCATTTTACCCTTGATTACAAAAATAAACATTTTCCCTCCCCTCTCTCTGAGAGAAACCGTTTGATCCTTCTGTAAGATTGGTATCATCAGCTAGATCTCAATTTGAAGGAGCCCACCCTTAAAATTCCACCAGCAACAATTGAGAGCCTTCTCCTGGTCTTCTATCTTCCATCGATTCACCTCTCTCTCTCAGCAACGATTGACAGAGCTCTCCCTTATACTGGCAGTTAGTTACAGTTGCTATGTACTTTGTATCAGAGTCTATATAAGGCCATCCCGTGTATCAGAAACATTTTGAGATCTAAAAGAAATACATATCCCATTTAATTCAATTCTTGCATGAACACTTTCACACATACATTAAGGATAAATCAAGTACCAAACACTAAAATATAACAGTAATTTTGAATAAGGGGTATGAAGTAGAAATAAAAGATGAGGAAGTTGTGAAGATGGAATTCTTTAACTTGAGCATATTTGAGCATCAATTTCATGTATGGGATTGCACATAAGAATTTCTTGGTACCAGCGGTGCAGTGTGAGAAAACTAAATGCAATAGAGACAATTCCACTCTGTAGTGTCCTTTAGTCAAACTTTTAGTCTGATCCGTATACTCCTTTTCAAAAGGAAAATTGAGATCGTAAAAAGAAAAATTAAGAAAATATATGGATATCCGCTCTACTACCAAGAAAAATATGGATGACCTTGATTCAACCTTCAAGATTTTGAATGAAAAATAGATCAAGAATGAAACCTTAGTAAAAAAGCCAACAAGGACATGGAAGTTAGAAATGAGGAATTGAGGTTGCTCCAGATACTCTAGTTGAAAAAGGATGCAGACGAGTGGGAGGGAGGGAGGGAAGGAGAGAGAGACAGAGAGACTGGTTCGTTCAATAGAAGGAAGGAGATTAAAGGAAAGAGATTGAGGGAGGTATCCTTAGTTGACGGCAAAATTTTAATCTAACGGAAGGCAATGGCACGAATCTTGACACACAGCAATGGCACAAATCAGTAAAGGAGAAAGGGTAAAATGGGTAATTTATTTATTTAAAATGAGTTTTATTAGAAAATCAGTAAATTGGGTAAATTTGTGAGTTCTTGAACTTTAGAAGGGTAAATATGATATAATGAATTTTAGAGGGGGGAATACGTAATTTCAAGGTTTTTGAGGGGGATACATGAAATTCCCCCAAAAACAAATTATTCTACATAATTTGTTTTCAGATGAAAATAATTAACCTAATTTCTAAACCCTAAACCGAAAATTTATTTTAATTCTAATCTAAAAAATCGTACTTTGTGGCTGTCGGGATCAAGGCTGCTGTTGGCTGTTGGATTCAGATACAGGATGCCATGGGATCTGCGGGGCGGGGGAGGGGACTAGCGCTGCTTTACGCCTTCGGCGGAGAGTTTTTTTTTTTATGAAGCAATGGCTCTCCGATTGGCAATGATACTTCAAGATTTTTTTCATGTTATATTTGATCCATTTTTTTTCATTTGTTGTTGTTTCTTTTACTGTTATTTATTATTTATTTCTCTGTTTTTTTTGTCATTTGTGTTTTTTATTTTCATTTATATATTTTTCTTAATTCTGGGTGAAATGTCAATAAAAAAAGTCTCTTCATATTCTATTCAATCTTATAATATCCCCGTTGCAACGCACGGGCATGATACTAGTAACATATTATTTGAAAGAAATAAAACATTCCAACATAAAATTACTAAATTTAGTTTATGATAAAAACATAATTTCATATATGAACATGTCGTACTAATCGAAAAAATTACATCACTAAGTAAGAAAAATATATGGTATATCAATAATAGAAGAATTAATCAATTTCAAAGTAATTAAGAACAAAAAGTATATATAAAAAATATTGAATGTATATTCAAGCACAAACAAAACTACAATACATCATTTATCATTTATGAAACTTATTATCACATAGTCAAAGAAAAAAAATATTTGATAAAAAAAACCAATATGAAAATAAATAGTGAGTGAAATAAACAGAAATAAACAAACGATTATAGATGAATAAACAAAATAATTGAGAATAATTGACCGATTAATCGAAAAAGTCCGCAAACACATCTCCAACAAGCATGTTCGTAATGTTTTGATCGCCGTCACTTACTAATTGACTAATCAATCGGTTGTTTAGGTCGTTTTTTACGACACTGATTTTATATGTTTGTAGGTTGCATCTGTCAATTTTATACACTTTTTTGTTTTTCTTAATCTATTTGTTTTGGCCCGCCACGCGCACGACTTTACTGTCATGGCCACAAACAATTCCAAGGTATAAGTTGAAGTTGACGGAGTTAGAGCATCTGCATCTGTGGTATTATTAGAGTTTCTAATTTGATGTGGCAGTTTCTAATTCAGTTTCAGGGATGTGGAAGAGTTTCTTATTTAGAAACTATGTAGGAAAGTTTCTTATTAAGAAACTGTTTATAAACTCCATTAGCCAAATGATTGGCTCAAATTATTTCTCCTTTTTAATTTGTTGTTGACGTGGCTTAATAGAAACTCTAAAATTAATTTGAGAAATGTGAAAATTAGAAACTTTAAAGACCTTAATTTCTAAAAAATGGTTAACAGTTATTTAGAAACTCATTTGAGTTGCTGGGATGTAGATGCTCTTATGATGAAATTCAATATCTAACATATATTAAAATATGTTATATAAAATTTGAAAAGATTGATTTTAATAAAAAATAAAGAATAATAGATAAAGATACAATCTGAGATTCGATTCAATTAATTTTTGAGTTTCATTTGAAAAAAATGAATAAATTGACAAAAAAAAAAAGATAAATATAGAATTTTCAATTATTTAAAATCAACGATAGAATTTTAGACCGTTGAAAATTAATAATTAATTAATAAAATTATTTCTGACTAAATTAAACTAAAAAAATTAATAAATGGAAAATAAATAATAATTATAGCAGAGAAATAGATAAAAATGAAAATTGCATTTTAGTCTCACAATAAAGAAAAGGGTTATGGCAAGTCGCCACACATGCGAATCCGTTAATGTGTCATGCCCGTTAAGAGCGCTAATTAGAGCTTAACGATTAAACACGTCCATCTCACTGCCCACTTGTCCCCCATTCTCTCTCGCGCGCAAGAATCAAGAACTCAAGTCTTCTCAGTCTTCTCGTAATCACTCACTCCACTCGATAAACCGGTGTATAGATCATTCTTTTATAATGGCTCCGTTTAAATGCGATGGATTAGTACCCAATCGGAGAGTAGCTGCGCCTCTTCGCGTTATGAATAGAAGGATGATGTAAGTTTTTTTAGTCAAATTTATGCGCGGGAACTGAACGAGGTTTTGCAAAAAGCCAAAATAATGTTTCTTTCTTGTAATTTCTCTCTATTTAAGTAGTTCTTGAAATGCGAGAATTTATATTTCCTTTCTTTCAATCATACATTTGAGGAATTTAATAAATTCTTTGGCACTTGGGGTGACAGCTTGAATTGTTATCTTTTAATGAAAATGATGTATTTGTGCAGTTGCGAAGCCTATGTAAAGAACAGCCTTTACGGTGTGGAGACACCTGCCATAGCAGGTACAGCAGAAAGCGTTGAGAGAGACATATATGAGCAGTCATCCGACGAAGTATGGTTCTTTCTTAAAGAATGGTTCTTTCTGAAAATATACTTTTACATTTAAATCAATCAATGAAAGATCTTACTACTAGCAAAAGTAATTACTGTACAGCCCTTGAAGCATGGTTGTCTGCTATGGTCACTCTCCTTTAAGTTAAAGTAATTATTGTACAGCCCTTGAAGCATAGTATGTAGGTAAAATAATTACTTATGCTAGTTGTTAGATCTCTGCTATGTTCTTTCTTAGTTTACTTATGAGTGTTTTAGGAATTTCTTAGGATAGCAGTAGGTAACATAGAGCTATTTCCTACAATTTTTACTAGATAGGTTTTTACTTCCCAGTATTCTTTTATTGTACCAGTGACAATTTCAATTCAATCAATGCCTAAGGGCCTTCAACTAAAAAAAAAAAAAAAAAGCATAGTTATTTTACTTGAAGTATGGTTCTCTCTGTTATGTTCACTCTCCTTTTGAGAATTAATTATTGTACAGCCCTTGAAGCATAGTTCTAATGGTGTTTAAGAATCATTAATGGCAAAGCAGTCCTTTATAATTCCTCAAAAAATTTAAGGAAAAACCCTACTCCTAAATTTTATCCTATTTTTTTAGAAAGAAAAAAGCAAGTAAAATATGTGCCACATTTTATCTTTTATAAAACCAAATCCTAAATATGTTCCATGAAATGAGAACAATATATAAAGCTCCATAATATTCCTATTCAAAAAGCTCTCACTTTCTACCTTCTCTCATACTAAGTAAAAGTTGGTCTCATTTTTATCCTTTCTCAATTCCTGTTCTTAGCCCGATTACTTAAGGAGGGTTAGTATACACATTCAAAGGATGCAAGATAGAGTACCCACTCAAGGAGATTTTCAGGTAGAGTACTCTAGAAAGATGCTTATGTTTTATAATCCTCGTTGTTAATATTGGCTCTATCGAGAAGTTAATCGTTTTTTTTTTGTAGAATTGAATCAATTGTAGGTTTTGAAAAGTAGTTAGTTCAAGTCGAGGTTCTGAAAAGTAGTTGGTTCAATTCTAGGTTCTGAAAAGTAGTTTGGTAACTCCTTAAGTTTGCTACATGGATTGTCGGGGCCAGTTTAGTAGGAGTCCCGGTATTTCATGTTTTAGGTTATTTAGATGTTATTTGGCCACAAACTAATTGTTTAGTATGTACCTCCATATTCAACAACAGCCTCTAGGAGCATTCATTGTTGGTAGCTCGAGCCGTCATCCTCAAGAGCAGCCTCAGGCAGGGCCTCCCACTGTCGGAAGCTCCAGCCGTCATCCTCAACAGCAACCTCTGGCAGGTGCTCCCACTGTCGGCAGCACCAGCCAAGCTCCTTAACAGCAGCCGCACCAGGAAAATCCTACAACAGCCAATATTAGTGAGGATATATTGAAGCGATTTAATGATTTACAGGATTGGGCGGCTAGATCGGGAAGGTAAAAAACGGGTAAGCGATTCCATGATTTAGACGATTGTTATTCATGGTAATCGAATTTGGACATGTCTGGTGCCAGTATGTGTATTATTGAGGATTAGTCATTGGTGCTACTATTGAGAAATAAAACTTTATACTGATTTTCTTGGTGTTATACTGTTTCGTTCATATATGTATGCCAGTATGTGTATTACTGCATAGGACGATAAAACTTCTGTGTATGGAAATGTTTACTTCTCATTAATAATAATAACAATAAGTTTACTTTGGTTTAAACCAAAATTTACTTCGATTTGTTTGATTCGGTTCTTAATCGGTTAATGAGTTTAAATGGTTCGGCTCGGTTCGGTTCTATTTTTTAAAACTGAAAAAAAAAATTGATTTGGATTTTAAACTTCAGTTTCAATCGAACCGATCGTTTGAACACCCCTACTAAACTGGTTGTTTTTGTGCCATTTGGATATTTGCATTCATATTTAATCACAATGTGTATTTCTATATTTATGCTCTAATAACTTGTTCAATTTTACTTGCGTCCTTTCGTTTTCTGGATTATGTTTGGTCGCTTTGTCTAATTAATTTCTACAATGAACTGTAACAATTAGATTTGATTTAATATAATTCAAGCCATCAATATTGCATTTTTCATGTTTGAGTTGTCAGTACTTTGCGAGCCAATTACCATGATATTAGTGTAGAATATGGTTTAACAAAAATAGATTATTTACACTAGGAATTATGCTTGATGTAGCAAGACGTGTAAAAAAGAAAGGATGTTGAATGAGTTATAATTTATTTCACAAGGAATATCCTTATGAGTGAGGCTATGATAATATGCATAGCGCGAATTAGATCCTACTATGGATTAATATCTCCATTTTTAAATCTCAAACGGTCCATATAAACCGTTCAACATCGATTTTTTTATGAAAATGTACTTGTAAACTAAATATTATATTTTTTTTTTAGTTTGGTAAAAAATCACTACTTTTGAATGGTCTATACAAATTTCAGATAACGTGATTTTCAACCAAATTAAAAAAAGTAAAAATGTTATAAAAAAAAATTGATCTAGAAATACAATTTCATATGAAGATCATGTTGAACGCTTTTGATTAACCATTTAGACTTTGAAAATGAAAACATTTATCCATAATATGATCCAATCCATGCTACGCATAGTACCATAGTCTCACTCATTCCTTATTGGGTTATCGACATATAAATTACCCAAACACTTCCAAAAGGGATGATGATAATTAACACAATAAAACTTTTTATTAACACAGTAAACTTTTTACTTGTATGGACAAAGAACAGTACAAAAGGAGCTAAATAAATAAACTGATTCTGGGCCAGGCCCATCATTCGTAGGGCGCAATTCTGGTACCACAACACCCAGCAAAGAGACACCAGGATAAGTTTTAGAGTGGGGATGGACATCTGATCAAATTCGGCCAATACACAATCGGAGCCGTCCAATTCACATCAAGATTAGTACGAACTTAATCCGTACGAATTTAAATTTTCCATTGTGAAACTTGATGTGGATCAGACGGCTCTAACCTGACATCAGATCCAATTTGGTATGCCCATCGGACTGCCCCCTATTCCTCTAGAGCAAAGACAAACCCCCTTTTTTGTTCTACACTACGCAAGGAACTAAGGCTCATTTTATACAAGGTGTGCTTTCAAGCAAGCACAGGGTGATGTTCTACACTAGAAAAAAAAAAACATTCTGAGAACCTCAACTTTCAGCTATTATTTTTCTTTTGAAAAATAAGGGGAAAAAAGAAAGAGAAAAGAATGACATAATAAACCTATAAACAAAGAAGACTGTAGAATACAAGGGGTATGAAAGCATTATCGAGTTGAGCTGTATATGCCTCCAATAAGCCGCTCAGTGTCACTGCTATCAGTAATGACCCCCAATGCTACATTATTAAACCATAGAGAACAGTTAATTAAAATTGAAGGCAAAAGAGTTAAAACCTAACTTCATCCAAACATACTATCAGTTCTACACATATTTCCCCTATAGAAAATTTATACCTACATGGCTACACTAGAAAGAAAGAAGGAAAAGAAAAATAAACCTGAGAGAGAATATATCCACTGGAAGCAAGAAGAGGGAGGAGTATATAACAAGCCACCCACACAGAGGTTATTCCAGCTGCTGTCCCTTCTACTGTTTTCTCTGTTTTCATTTTTTTTTTGAAGTATGTTCAAGTTTAGAATAAGTAATAATAAGGTAAACTTAAGTGATAATAAAAGAGAGAAAATATATGTATATATTACTGACTTCCAGCTTTGCTCCATCTCAGGACCCCATACTTGTGACCCACCATTGATGCCTGTTTAATTGAAAACATAAATTATTCTTAGTCAAGACGATTACTAAATTGTAAGGTTTGTACTTTGAAACTGTGCTGCTTTTGGTGGTATGGTAAACATAGTAAAAGGATTACTTACTGTCAACTACTGATGCCTGCTTAATAGAAAATCATAAAATACTTTAAATGTGCATGTTTGGTTGTGGAGTAAAGTTACTCCGGATTAAATTCCTTATTCCAAGTTAAAGTGGACAAGTTAATTATGTTTAGTGGAGTAACTGTAAAGAGAGAGAATTAAAAAAAAGATGAATATTACTCTCACGATGGGATCTGGAGAATTGGACTAACTTACTCCGGATTAACTTAGATGTTACTTCATCTTAATCCTTCAATTTTACTCATCGTTTGACAGCTTAAAGGTGGAGGGTTTACTCCACCACTTACTCCACGATGCTAAGGGGTACCAATGGAAATGGTGCAATACACATCCAGGGTACTTTTTTTGTGACAATGACTAAAAGGGAAGTACATAACTGGGGAAAGGCATCATGATAAAAGGATAGAAAATGGAACGAACCATAGTATCACCAATCCCTAAGCTGAGTATACCAGCAAATGGGGCAAGAGGCCGGTCGTTAAACCCTGATGACATCCATTTGGGAAGTGCACAACCCAACAGCAGAGAAAAATGACTGAAATTAAAAAAGGGAAAAATAGAGTATTAAATATGAAATTTTGTAAAGATGAAAAATTCATCATGACCCTGTGAAAATGGGGAAAAAAAAACTAAGCATGGAACTTTCACATATACTACTACAAAGCACTGAACATGAAATATTCTTTACATCCACTGTGGAAATGGAAGAAATATACATGATGCTTGGAAAATTTTCTAGGTTGTACAAGGAACATATAAAATTCCAAGAGCATAAATACTTTTTTTAAATTTAGCAGAGCACAGATTTTTCCAAATAAAAACACAGCTCCAAAATAACTCAAGGGTCAATTTTTTGTTTGACCTTGACAAATCTCAACTTGCATATAAGCATGGAAACATGAGAGTATTCTTTAATCCCTCCTCTCTCCCCATTTATTCAATAGACTCATAGGAGGTTAAAAGGTACAGTAATTCTTAGTAGAAGAGAAGCATGCTATATTTAATTCCTTTATTACATAATACATATTCAACTTAACGATGCACTTCTAATTTTCAGCAGGAGATGATTCATATTCCCATGTTTTAATTAATATAAATCAATACCTTTACTAAACAAAATATTTAATAAGTAGAGGGCACATGCCTGACAATAAGAATATCTGAATCCCGGTGGTCGGTGAAAGCATTCATAAATTGGTGCACCATTTTACCCAGAGGCCATATTTCCCACACCTATAAAATACCAACTATAAATACATGACACTTCTTTAATGAAACTTCGAACTTCTAATATTCTGCTCATAAAGATCCAAAGGTTTCAGTAAATGCATACCCGAATCATTTCTAATAATAAGAAAACCATCAAAGCTGTACCAAATGCCAGATCCAAGAAAGACGGCTGCAAAAAACAGACATATAAATAAATAATATTTCTGGCGTAGAGGTTAATATCATTAGAGTAAAACAAGGATACTTTTCACTGGGTGGAAATCCAACCCAATATCTTGTGCAGATAACACCAACCAAGGGAGCTCAAATTGAACTTATAATAATCAATGATGGATATTCATTTTTTTATTGAAGAACAGATTATGAAACAACAATATTCAATTACATTATATGAGTAGGGATCAAATACCTCATGTCTTCATGTCTTTCATGCCTCATTCGTGCCAAAGTCCACGCAGTCGATCTGAACCGTTCAACATGATGTCCATATTAAAATGTGCTTGGAGACCAAATATTATATTTTTTGGAAGTTTTTACTTTTTTTTAGATAGGTACAAAATCACTGTTTTTCAGAAAATTCTGACCATCCAAAAACAGTGGTTTTGTATCTATCTAAAAAATAGTAAAAAAATTCCAAAAACTATAACATATGGTCTCCAAGTATATTTTAATATGGAGATCATATTGAGCGGTCCGGATCAACTGTTTGGACTTTGAAAACAGAGATAAGGATGTGAGGCACGAATGAGGCATGAAAGACACGAAGCATTTGAACCCTACTCAAATTATATATAGCTGACTGCAATAATTCTAATCGAGTTATGGAGGACAGTCAACTTAGAAAATTTTCAGTGTTAATTGCTAATAAGATAAACATTTGCTTACACCAGGAACCTTTAAAAGAATAGTTAGTGACAAAGTACCTGAAATATGAGAGCGGGTACAAACATTAGGACAGCAACAAGGTGGTAGTACTTTCTGAGAAGTATCCTCTCTGTTTTACTTTGTTTTGATATTTTGTAAAACCGCAAAACAGAGATGCATATAACGCATATCCAGTATGAACATAAAGCTAGCCGTTCAAGCGGACTTGTAAACACAAAATTTAATACCCTGTTAAATAGGAAAAAAAAAAATTATTTCAGGTACACTACTGCTATCAAAATTAAAGTATACAGATATGAATATGATGAATATCGTATATTGATAACATGGCAAAAACGTAGAAGCCGAATCTATGTTCTCAACTGTACACACCCATACGAATTTCACACCAACATTAAAGATCCAGCTAAATTAGAAAAACCTAACTAATTAACACTCATATTGCAATTAAGCAAAAAGCAACCAAATCTAGCATCACTTCATAATAATACCAAAAGTCCAAGGAAAGGAAAAAGAATGAAGGGCCAAGAAGGTCGACAGACCAGTACAGGTAGTCAGGAATTACGACTACAGATAAATGACTGGTACTGTACAGTAATTTAGATTAATCTTACAAGGATGCTCACCATAACAGCGGGTGAACACCAAAATTGTGAACAAAATTCATCCAAGCTGGCATTAAGAATGCTAACATCACAATAGTGGAAGTATAAAATAAGGTTGTGCTTTCAATTTTCCTTGGTGTGCTCGTATTTCTGCAGTAACCCCATATCTGAAGGGTCAATTTGAAAAAAAAAATGGCACAAGAAAAAGTCCGAGCAGTTCTCCCTGAAATTAAAGAGACAAATATTGTACATAGAAAAAGTTAGGTAGAGCAATTCATTTGCAACATTTACTGTCATGTTTTCAAATTGTGCAAGCTCGAGGTATGGTAAGAGCTGAAGTTAAAAGAATTGCTAGTATAAGATAGATAATGATAATTAAAAAATAGAACCTGAATAACTGTGGGTATTTCGGTATGAGTTCTGTTTGAAAGATAATAGGATTTTGAGGATACAGACAATATGCTCAGCTGCACAAATTTGTATATTCAAGTTAGCTTTAATAATACACCAATACGAGTTATGAGATCTAGACCTGTACTAGTAACATAAAACCAAAAGATACTGTATGTACCTTAGCAAGAGTATGAGTTAACATATCCCCAAAGCAGAGAACCATGCCAGCTGAAACCAGCAGCGCCTCACCTAGAATCGGCAAAAATGCTCAAATCAGTGATTTTTCAAACTGACCAAAATATTAGAAGTACCTCAATAAATTTTCCAATTTTAATAACACAAGTAGCAGGACCAAATGATCTAGGCTGACATGCATTAGACCAAGGTCATAATTGACATACATGCTTTTGTGCTTCTTTTTTAATTTTTTATTCTTTGTCATCTGATTAACACAAGTGTGTTATTTGTCAGGTGACAGGTAAGAGTTATTCACAATAATCATATAACGTATTGGAAAATAGAAAAGAAACTAAAGGTACAAAACTATAAACCTCAAGTAAAAGTACCAATTGATGCGCAGGAAGGAAACTTTTGCAATATATGCTGGATAAGAACTGCAGTAGCTGCTCCGTGAGATATCAAATACCACATGTTTGAACCAAACCAACCTAATAACAAGCATAAAAATTAGGGTTTTGGGCCAAATCTTTTTATCTAGCTGCATCTTATGATCTTATCACCATACACCGAAAGTAGGCTTCCGGCCTACTTCAAATTATCATCATTCATTCATATTTTTTCATGGCTTCATTTGCCAGAACCAAGATATCAGGCCTGGTACCATAGTTCTGACAACAGGTGTCATGATAATTTTTTGGAAAAATATTTATTTAAACAGTGCATCTTACCTGCATTTGTCTTCGATTTAAAGCAGAAATAGCATGTGACCATGTAAAGCAGTACACAGAGGTATGTACAAGACATTTCTCTAGTAAATAATGAAAATGGAGAGCCCCAACTTTTGCAAGAAGTAGCTTGAAGATACAAGAAGAATATAAGTACACCTAAGCAGCATGCAGACACTGTCCAATATTGCATCTCCAAATATGCAAGCTCTGCTAATGGAAAAATCAATTTAGTTTCCGAAGAAAGGGAAACTGTATAAGCAATTTAAGCAATTTTTAAAAGTTTCAATAAAATGGAATATAGCAAATCAGACTATTTATGTTAACAGAATAGCCAGCAGTACTGACAACTATATAATATTGATTGGTTCAATGAACTTAGTGTAAATAGCACGTAAATTTTCTGGAATTAAACAAAAATAAGCATGTGTGTTTGCAAAATAACATGCACCCTGCAAAGCAACAAATTACGAAAAACACCCTGCAGCCAACAAAATTGTAGCACAAAGAAACCAACCATGATTATGATAGCATTTATTTCCAAAACACAATTTTGATTAAATAGATCTTAGCAATCTCAGGTTGCACAACAGATAAAACTACAGATATTCATACACAATTTCATGGGACTGATTGTAATTATGCATGAAAAATCATATTTTCAAGTATTTATAAAAAGTGCTTACCTTCAGCTCCGTTTTCATGAATTGATAATACTCTTGATATCTGAATTAGCCGTGAAAGCATCACACATGGCAGTGTGCTTGCACCAAGAAGAATCCCAGATGAAGCACCAGGCCTGCAACATGTATCAGACAAGGGTTACATTAAATATTTTAGATGTGATATCATACTGTTTAGGTCTGAATTGAGAGATGTTACTTAATTGAAAACGTTTGCGTGATTTCTATCTAGCGAACCCTAGACAAGATCTGAATTAACAGATCTTTACTTAATTGGGGAACATATTCTTCCCAAATCCACAGTAACAGATCATGGCCTCAAATTCAAAACATGAAAGAAATGTCCAGAAGCAAAATTGGACCAGTTAAGTTATTACCGACTAATTTTCATCTCAATCCAGCCTCTGTTTTTTTTTTTTTTTTTAATAATAACCATCCATAGGCGCGCAATTCCCAAATTGAAGCAACGCATGTGAAATTAAAGGCGTTACCAACCTGGTTTTGAAGCGCTGAAGAGAAACATTGGAACTTTCCACCGAGATCTCAACAAAAAGGGCTGCGAGAGAAAGGAGGCAGAGAGCGGAGGCGTGGAGAAAGAGAGAGGAAGGAACGGAGAGAGCCACGCGAAAGACGAAGAGGAGCACGACGGCCCTCTCGCCGGAGCAGAGCTCTTTGTGGGCCCCACCAGCCATGGGCGGTGCAGCAGCGCAGGAGAGGAATGAGGCAGGTTGGGTTTGGCGGGAGGGAGGGAGGGAAGGAGCCACAAAGGAACAGCGACCGAGTCGCGTGTACCGGTGTGTGTACGCAAAACTATGGGTATACCGGTTTGGATTATTCTATTATGGGAAAATTATAATACCTAAGGTTATTACTAAGGTAACAGAATATTTCTGTTTGGATTCTAACCGTTGGATCAGAATCCACACGACTATTAAAGGAATCCCGTGCATTTCACCTTGGGCCGGATTAGCCTGGATTCTGATCATACGGTTCAGGTCTAAACAGAAATATTCTGTTACCTCAAAGGATATGGACTCATTGTGGGGCCGGTGAGATGTGAAGTTGGTTTGAATCGCGCGTTTTTTTGGACAAGTATTCTCTTCAATACTGTAAAAGATCCCTTCACTTTACGGTTTGAGATTTAACTCTCATCCTCTTTGAGATTCGAGCTAACGCAGGGGACAGTATTAATGGGCTTTGCGATTCGTGCGAAGTTAAAATAACGGTCCCAATCCAGTAATTGTAAAAGATTCCCTATTACGGTACCGGGGAGGATGTGAATTCGTATTTTGGTCCGCTGCTGAGTGACGACTGGGAGAAGAGCAGTTGACTCACGACTAGTTCGGCACCAGTGTACAGATTTCGTTGATGGTTCGCAGATCTTAACCATCCATTCGATATTGGACAGTCCAGATATGCACTGCTAGACCAGTTGCTCCTTCCTTTCTGTACAACTGCGGGGAGAAATGTTAAACGGGAGCATCAGCAGCCGGATTAGCATGGGAAATGACGATCTCTTTTCAAATCTGCGTACTTACAATTTTTGTTTGTTATTTTTAATGAAATATTTCAATGACCGCTAATACTTCTTAAAAAAAAAAAAATTAACTTGATCTTCTATAGCCACAATATAATCACTCTCCATGTAGCGTGTCATTATGTGGCGGTTTGGTCTACCTAAGTCTTATTAACAATTTTCATAGTGTGTTTATACTGTGACAGGTCGTTGTTGCCTATATGGCGGGTCATTATGTAGTTATTTGATGATTTTGATATCGCTAATTGATTTACTCTTTTGCTGTGCATGATGTATTGTCATATTGGCATCGTGTGGTTTGCCACAGAACCGAAATTTTTATTAATAACCTCAAACAAAAGAAAAATATCAAATATAACCCCAACTCCCAAAAATTTTCAAATCTAACCCAACCGCCCCATTATTGGGCGGTTCACCCTACCCACCAAACCGCCCAATGGTTGGGCGGTCCACACGGCCAAGAAAACCGCCCAATGGCTGGGCGGTTCAGCTTTTTTTTTTTTTTTTTTTTGAGATTTGAGAGACAATATGAATGAAATAATAAAAATTCGAATTTTGTTTTTAATATTTGTTAGATTAATTCTTTTGATGTATAAACCGATATTTTTAAAAATACCCAAAGTTAATTAAAGATTAATAAAAATGTCCAAACCGGCCGGTCCCTTGACTAAATAACTAAAATGCTGAGATTAATTCTTTTGTTAGATTATATTTGTTAGATTAATTCTTTTGATGTCCAAATCGAATTGTTTTGTTAAATATTTGTTAGAAAATACGTTACGAATAGAGCCGATTTTGTGCTAAAATACGGTAAATTACAATAATTATACTAAAATACAGTAAATTTACTAAAATGCTGAAATTACAATAATTATGTAGAATTATGCTAAAATACGGTAATTTATTGAGCTACGTAGATTGAAGAATAGAAATGAAAATCTTAATCGAAAATGATGCAATATGGGCCTGCGCATGCTTCACGAAAAGGAGCGTAACTTTTAATCCGTCCGTCGGATCGGGCTGAAATTTTGACAGGAGATCCCGAATTCAAAAACCAAGCTAACTTCCTTTCCAGCCCGATCCGACCGTCGGATATAGAGTTTTCGAATTTTCTTTACAATATTATAGTTTTTAGGGTCTTTTCGTGCATCATCTAACAAATATTTTAAAAAACAATTCGATTTTTTTGTGTTATATTTCATTTCAGCATTTTAGCTATTTTTCTCTAAAAAAAAAAAATAGTTTCAAACCGTAAATAATATTTACGGTTTGAATTCGGAATTCAAACCGTAAATATTATTTACGGTTTGGGTAAAAATTTAATTTTTTCAAAAACTTGGTTAAATATATTAATTTTTATTTTTTTTGGGTAAAAATAAAAATATCGGATTTTTTTGGGTAAAAATAAAAATATCAGATTTTGCATATTTTACGGGAACCGTGGGCATATTTATTAATCTGTAATTAACTTGGGGTATTTTTAAAAATGTCGGAATTCTCAAGTAATTTAGTGTATTTTAGTATAAATATGCTATCAAAAAAGTAATTTGACAAATATTTAAAAAAAAAATCAATATTTTAGTGTTATATCTCAGCATTTTAGTTATTTAGTCAAGGGACCGGCCGGTTGGACATTTTTATTAATCTTTAATTAACTTTGGATATTTTTAAAAATGTCGGTTTATACATCAAAAGAATTAATCTAACAAATATTAAAAACAAAATTCGAATTTTTATTATTTCATTCATATTGTCTCTCAAATCTCAAAAAAAAAAAAAAAAAAAAAAAAAAAAAAAAAACTGAACCGCCCAGCCATTGGGCGGTTTGCTTGGCCGTGTGGACCGCCCAACCATTGGGCGGTTTGGTGGGTAGGGTGAACCGCCCAATAATGGGGCGGTTGGGTTAGATTTGAAAATTTTTGGGAGTTGGGGTTATATTTGATATTTTTCTTTTGTTTGGGGTTATTAATAAAAATTTCGGGCCACAGAATGACGGCGTTGGTTTTTTTTTTTTAATTTTCTTTGCATTTCAGATTTATCTCTTTCCTTTTTTTTTCTTTTTCTTTTTGCTTGTATTTTAATGTTTTTTTTTTTCTTGTTCCTTACTACTTGCAATCTTTTAATTGGATTAATAAATTTTTTAATAGACAAAAACCTACAGCTTGAAAAGGAAATTGATAATATGCCACTAAAATTATGTCTTAATTAGTTCATTTAACTGATCAAGTTGTTAAATTATTTAATTAACGTTTGAACTTGATTTTCTTCTGAATTAATACATAAAATACGTTACATATATTTTGTGTTTCAACGTAGAGATTTTTGTTTATACTTAAATATAACAAAATTGACACCTCAGTCAAATTAAGTCCTTGTTCTAAGGTTGATCCTTAAAAATATAATAATAATAACACCTTATTTGCTTAAGGTAAACATTTCAACTATCACAATATTTGAATATTATCAAAGAGAAACCATGTAGAATAACATCAATGGTTGGCCAGTCGCCAGCATTAGGTGACTAATTTTGTCCAACAACAGTAAACAAATCATAAAAAATACATTTACATAGTCTGTTTTTAACAATTATCATGAAAGATTATCTAATTTAAGAGACAAAATTGCACCTAATTTATTTACTTATGAATGGCATATAGATGGCAATATCTAGATCTGACCTATTGGAACTAGAGAGATTAATTTATTGTTAATTATGAATTATATGATCATATTCAGGTCTGGATCCATTCACCGCATCTTGATAATAACTAGCTAGTAAATGGTTCAAGTATCCAAACATAATCTTTTTTTTAAAATAAGATATGGGTCTCTAATTTTATATTTTATTGATAGATTAAAAAGAAGATACAATCAAAAGAATAAAAAATATATTAAATTGCTCAATGAGTATTGAGCAGAAAAAAAAATTACACCTCTTGTAATAATTCATCAACCAACTCAAAAATAAAACAAAAATTCTCTAAAAAATTTGATGGCATCTCTTTCTCTCTATCCATAATATGAATATAACAAGAGGAGGGATCCAATTACACTATTTTTTTTTGACATATTTTGACACTGTTTTTTTATAGGTCAATTTTGCAATTTCAAAATTCAAACAATCGATCCGAACCGTTCAACATGATCACCGTATTAAAATGTGCTTGGAGATCAAATTTTACATTTTTTTTTAATTTTTTTACTATTTATTAAGATGGTTACAAAATTGCTGTTTTTCAATGGTCTGAAAACAACAATTTTGTAACCATCTTAATAAATAGTAAAAAAATTCAAAAAAAATGTAAAAATTGATCTCCAAGCACATTTTAATATATCAATCATGTTGAACGGTTTGGATCGACTATTTGGACTTTGAAAATAGTAGGTGTCAAAATGTGTAAAAAAAAACAGTGTAATCCGTCAAAATGTGTAAAAAAAAACAGTGTAATCCGATCCCCCCTCGTATAACAATCTAAATACTTGCAACCGCATAGGATACTCTTAGCTCTCATTTAGCTAGATTAAATTTTCGAATTCTTCAAGCTGAGCCGTGCCAAAAAAAGAAGAAGGAAGAAATCTGTGTATTATATCCATCTCAACAATAAGGCAGCATAAATGATGTCATGAAGAAAATTAAAATTGCAGATAAAAATAGAGTTTAGTAACACCAAGCCAGTTGTTTATCACTTGTACAAAAAGCATGTGATGCATGATATTCGTCACATAATGGTCGTCGTGTTATACATGCCGAGGACATGAATCTAACCGAGCTTATCTTGCTATTTTAATTTTTAGAGGGGAGGATTTGCTTTCGATTTTTAATTTTGAAAGTTATTTTATTGGAACACGCTTTTGTTGTCTCTATTACTATTATTTATCACGGGGCATTGATCTAAAATAAACGCACTAATTTATTTGGAAAAAGGAAGTAAAAGAATCAATTGGGTCTTCAAAATGACCTTCAACCAGGCCAGGATTATATAAAGCCCATTAATTCTAAACGGGTTTGGTCTGAGCCCGCTTCAGCCTAAGAACCCGAAAATCTGCGAGGCATTTTATTCTCTCTCCTTATCAGCTCAGGCGCGAACTGTGCACCAAAAAGAGGCACGAGCTGCACTTGCAATGGAGCTAGCTTCTTTCGTTTCTTCTCACGGTAATCTTATCGTTTCTTGCAACTATTTTCTAATGCCACAAGCGATAAATTGCACGGGATTTAGAAATGCTTAGTCACTGGTCTAATAGAATATGTAATTCATGGTGTATGCCCTCATTTTCACAATATTTACTTTTTGTTAATATTTAACAAGTGAAAATTTGGAATTAGTAGTTTGTTCGGGCAAAGTAGTAGAATAAAGGAAAAGTGAGAAAATGTGAAATTTGGAATAGAGGAGGGACCTAATTGTAAAAAGTTCAAACTCAGTTCCACTTTCCCAATTCCTCTCAATTATTTTCTCTTGTTCAGCTGGAATAGATGATCTATTCCAAATTTCCAATCAATTCCCCTATTCCTTCCCAACCGAACAGGCCCAAAATCAAGGGATTAGCATCTACCTTTTAATCATCTTTTCTATTTTAACTTATTTCCATTAAAAAAATAAAATTCCCCTACTGTTATACTGATCCAAATTATCCCTGACGAGTTATTGTTTCAGTGTCCAATCTCAGGTCTCGAATGCCAAATAATCTATCATCTATACACCATTGTAGCTCACAATCGTGTAGCGTCAGAAAGAAGAAAAGTTACGTGCAATTTGCTTTGCCTGAAACTGCAGCTTCAATCCTGGTTGCTTCAGTAGCTGTAGGTGTAGCAGCAACCCTTCTTGCAAAGAGACTGAAACCTTCTGAAACTGCCACTGTACATGTTTCATCTATCTACTCAAATTATTGTTGCCCTTTTTACAGCAGCTAAAGGCATAAACATACTGATCACAGAAAAAATGAAAAAATAAAGACAACTAAGAAGATCAATTTTGAACCTTTGCTGGTACAGTATCGATATCCAGTACAGTGATTCTTATGACATCTCTATATCAAGTTTGTATTAATTCGACCTTTTGTTTTGAAATAGACGGAGGCCTTGAAGGATTGTGAAGAATGTGGCGGTTCAGGCCTTTGCTCAGAGTGTAATGGAGAAGGATACGTCTTCAAGAAAATTTCAGAGGAGAGCGCACGAAAGGCCAGAACAGCTTCAAAGACTGCAGCCACCCGTTATACAGCTGGGTAAGCTTATCATTTATGTCCTCCCATATATACTATATTATTTTGTTATCTTTTCCTTTATAGCATGAGATTTCAGTTTGTCTTCTTTATTTTCACTCTTCAGGGTGAATTGAAGATAGATAAGGTAATTGGAGACTAAATCGGTTGTCAAATGAGGGGTAATTGGTCTTGTCAGGGTCAATTGAGGAAAATTGCACAAAAAGGCTTAATTTGTGACCATTTGCAAGTCCTGTTGCAAAAAAATGGGACCATTTTTGGTTTCAAGAAAAAAGTTAATTTAGCTGGGTCATGTACCTAAATATAAGTTTGATCTGTACTCTTTATTAGTAAAATTGAAAGCTTGTTGACTTGTCAACACTTACAATTCCTACTAGACCTGACAGTTGTAGTCTCAGCACATGACTTATGAGGTACTAACTCTGGTAAATTTCTGAGTTTGTGGTTGTAGACATCTTTAGTTGAGCTTCAAGTTGAGCAACTAAAATGAAATTTAAAGAAATATTATATAGTAATTTAATTGAATTACTAGACAAATTTTAATGGAAAAGAAAACCTCCTATTGTTCAGGCTCCCAACAAAGTGGACTTACTGCTCTAAGTGTTCTTCAGCTCGGTCTTGTAGAACATGTGGCGGCTCTGGTCAAGTAAAATTGTAAAGTGTTATCTTAATTTCGACACATTTTCATGTGCTACCCTGCAAAACCTCAAAACATCACTTGTGCCCTAAAAATGGAAAAAAAAAAAAAAATTATATGAATTCTGGACCATTTGGATCCTTCTCTTGCTTCATTTTGATGCCAAAATTAGGGCTCTGCTGCAACTTTTTTATGGTGTACCTAAAAATGATGAAGAAGAGGGGATTTTTGGTATTTTGGAAGAAATCAGGAGAGGCTGAGTATAGGTGATACAGTTTAGCATGGCATATTTTTGGGTGTAGGTGGGATAATGCTTGAAGCTTACATATTATATTTTGTAGATGTATAATTTTATTTCTGAAAGAATAATTTTTCTGTCTTCTTGTGTGTAAATGCTTTGAAAGATGTAAAATTGTTCTAAATATTTTACCTCTGTTCTGCTAGTGCTATCAAGTGATAACTGGTCTGGAACATCAGAGATCTTTTATTCGGTAAATGGTTTTAGAGGTGGCAATTGGACATGACGGGTTGGGTTTGGATCAGTTTGGTTTCAGATGATCTTTGGGTCTTGGATCGTCACCGGTTGGGTTGGTTAATATTGGGTCATTCCGGAGTCTCAGGTTGGATTGGGTTGGGTTTCAATTCGTCTTGCTTGGGTTCATTCTTTAGTCTTGGGTCAAGTCAAGTCAAACATCGGATCATCTTGCTTCGGTTTATTTTCAAGTTTCGGGTCAGACTAGTTAAGGTTAAGATCGGATTGGTTTGAGTCGGATCATTTTAGGTCGTTGAGACAAGTTCCGGTGAGCTTATGTTCGGGTTGTCTCAAGTTTGAGTCATTAATTTTTCGGGATTTCAATCATGTTTTGGGTCGGATTGGGTGAGTTCTTTGTTTCGGGTTAGGTTTTGCTACCTCTAGGTTTGATGCAGGAATTACCAATTTACCATAGTGAATAAACTTATCCATCTGTTGGTACATGTGTTTGGTGTTTTAACAGCCTGACTGGATCAGTAGGTCCATTTGAGCCCTTTTCTGGTATGTTACATTGATTTTTCCAACATATAGTACATTTATTTTACAGAGACTTGAATCTGCTGTATGCTTTACAGGCAGAATATAAATTTTGTAATTATGGGGCAGTTGTTAGATATTTCGATTTTGGAGGAATTTCATGTACACCCCTCAAAAATAATGAAATTATGTATTACCCTCACAAATTTCATAATATCATATTTACCCTTCTAAACTTTAAAAAATCACAATTTTACCCAATTTATTTGACTTCTATGTGAAAATTCATTTTAAATTTATCAAGTATACATTTTACTCTTTATTAAAAAAAATGTAGCATGTATAAGAAAATATTCCAATGATTCATTTCTCTACTTGTGATGTACACAGTCATATTCAGACGTATGTTTGTGTGTGCGTCACAAATAAGAAGATGAATCATTTGTTCTCAAATCCGATCAATTAGAAGGCTAAATATTTCTCTTAACAAACAACATATTTTTATTCTTTTAATAAAGGGTAAAATGATAATATAAATTAAATTGAGTTTTAATAGAAAAGTGAATAAATTAGGTAAATTGCGAGTTTTTGAAGTTTCGAAGGATAAATATCATTGATATTATGAACTTTAGAGGGGGGAATATATAATTGGCATTTGCTTCGGTGGACATAAGGACCTATTTGTAAAATGAACATATTTTCATTTTCAAAGTTCAAATAGTCGATCCGACCGTTCAACATTATCTCCATATTAAAATTTACTTGGAGGTCAAATTTTACATTTTTTTGAATTTTTTTACTATTTATTAAGATGGTTACAAAATCGCTGTTTTTCAATGGTCTGAAAACAACGATTTTGTAACCATCTTAATAAATAGTAAAAAAATTCAAAAAAATGTAAAATTTGACCTCCAAGTACATTTTAATATGGAGATAATGTTGAACGGTCGGATCGACTGTTTGAACTTTGAAAATGAAAATATGTTCATTTTACAAATAGGTCCTTATGTCCACCGAAGCATCCCTCTATATAATTTTGTGATTTTTTTTAGGGGTATACATGAAATCCCCCTAAATTTTACATATGATAACTACTGACTTAAAAAACTGATCATAGCCTCTGTCCTGTTAAAAGTCCTCACAGTGGTCTATATTTCATAGCTGGCAAGTGATACCCTAGTCTAGTCACTAGTGATTAAAAGATGCATAGACAAGCTGCTCTCGTGCGCCATAGAAAATCCATTTTCATATATATTTGATTGAAAGCAATTTAACTGGCAATGTCCAGAGCTTTTATTTCATTTACATTGAACCGTGCTACGTACTACATATACGTCGGTGCTTTTATACAAACTAAAGAGCTGGGTTTTTACGTACATGTGTGCATGGTATCTGGCGGCTGATGCATGCATGATCTGTCACATGCCATGCTGTTGCTCAATTAAATTGATTGTCTAATTCTCTTGGAACAGAACAAGCAGTTTTATTATTATGATCTGTCACAGTCCTTTTAGAATAATTAAATTCAAAGGAACGCTCCAATTTAATAGATTTGGTTTCAGTTCTCTAGTATATATATACAGTCACTAGATTTACATTTTAACCTTCAGGTACCCTTAAAAAAATATACTGAAAAAGAAACCCTGAATTTTACATGCTATAATAAATATTATTTGTGAGCATGAAATCAGAACTACAGTAAAAGAAATAGTTTCGAACCTGAAGTTGAAAATTGCAGAGATAGATTGAGTTGTCTCCATTCTAGAGCTGGATCACTGTGAGTGGTGCCCACTAGAGAGTAGAGACTGTACCACCTCACATGCATGCAACCAAAAAGAAAAGCAATTCCTGCATATTGTACATTCTCTCCTCCAATCACCAAATGGGGAGATTTTAAAGAATGTACCTCATTGGCAAACTTCCAGTAACGGTACTCATGATTTTTTTGGAACAGCAAAACTTGGGGCAAATGTTAAAGTTGCAGCCTTAAGTTACTTCTGGAGATCTGATATCTAAAGTTATTACTGGTCAGGGAAAACTTGGGGTTAATTCAGATATTTACTTTATCTTGCCATTCATTCTTTTCTTACATTTCTAGATGAGTATACATGTCATGTACTTGAAAAACCATCTCTTAACAGTGAGTTCTATAAACTATGGAAAGCTCTATCCTCCATATGGTATCATCAGATGCCTCCATACAGGAGTGCAGGGACAAAATTAGAAAAAATTGATTGGAGGGGAGGTTAAATGTAAAATTCATAATGTGTGGTCACTGAAATTTTAATTCAAGTCTCCACAATCACAAAATATAACTCTAACCACTAAGCTACAAACACACATTTAACATTTTATAAGAGGGTTGAAGTATATAAAAACTTAAAAAAGAAAATTTAATTAAATTTCAATATACATAATTAAAAAATTAAAATTATGGTGGTAGCGAGGCATCCCTCGCTTAGCTGCCCGTGCAGAAGTGGAGTTCAAATCTAAGTACAAGCAATCCTATTATTTTCTCAGGACTTGTCATGTTGCTAATTTTCAAAAACAAATTATCTTATTTTCAAGTGAGAGTATTCAGTATTGATGTTATCCCTATATTACAAGGTGTGAAAGAATATCCAATTAAAAGCATTAACCAATTATTAACTTTGACTTCAAAAGGAAAATATAACAATAACTAGGTCACAAGTATAGATAATTAAAAACACAAAGTTAAAAAGAAGGAAGAAAAAATAATTAAAGAGGTAATAATAACTAAGTTAAAATTGAAGTTGTTTAAAAAAAAAATCTTGACATGTTAGCATATGCCCTTTTTTGGGTAATTAATAAATGTATGTACGAATAGAGACGGATCTACAACTTTGGCAAGAGGTGCTTATTAGCTACTCTTATGATTTAAATTTTTTAATCATATATATTGAAATTGAATTGAATATATTTTTAAGTTTTTTATATCATTCCCTCATAAAATGCTAAATATGTCATTGTAGCTTAGTAGTTCGAATTTCACTTTGTGACTGTGAAGATTTGAGTTCAAATATCACTTCCACACATTACGCATTTACTTTTCAACCCTCGATCTAAATTTTCTAGTTCCGCTCGTGTATACGAAACAATATATATACATAGAACAACAATTAATTGTGTCATTATAATTAGTTTTTCTTATCAGCTATTAATTAACTGCGTGTAAAAAAGGTACACAGAGCTTGACTGCATGCAAAGGCTTTATTAGTGACTGACAAGTGACAAGGATGAATGCATGAGAGGTGCAGTGCATTGATGTGATATTCACCGTACCTTCTGATATTGATTCCCTTTTTCTTTACTTCTTTGCTCTTTTAACTGTTTTGATGAAAATCAATCAGCTTATCTCTTGTTTCTTGGGAAGTGCTGAGAAACAACAACCAGTAGGTAGATGCCTATCTGTTGAAACTGTTGAAACTGAGAACCTTAAGGTACACTTGGCAGCGAAACTACAGTATATTGTTGAAAGATATGCTTTCTTGTAATGATCACATCAATGTTAGAGTGAGGCTACGTTACGGTACTACTATATGCATAGAGCATATTGGATCATAGTAAAATTGTAAACTTTAATGTACAAGTGTATTTTCACGGGAGATAACGATTCATATTAACTGTTTTAATTTTGAAAATAAAGATATTGATCTATAGCAAGAACCAATATGTGCTATGCATAGTGTTGTGGCCTCGCTCTAATATTTAGGTGAGGCTATATGTAATACATACCAATATGCGTTATGCATATATAGTGCCATAGTCTTACTCTAAATGATAATTAATGTATACAAAATTTAATGAAAGCATAATAATAATTAATCACCCAAATATAGTGCACCGATCTCATGCACAAATATATAATTAAACAAGTGAATTTTATTAGCTTGAAGCCAAATTAAATGGTACACACACAACACACTGAGAAAAGGTTCATATTTTTTCTAGCAATGGTGATTCTCAAGGGCGGATTCAGAGCTGATTTTTTATATAATTTAAAATAAAATGTTATGAGTATTGTAAAATTGATCTAAACACAACATGAAAATTTTATATTATTGGCTTTCTAATATGTTTTTGATTCACGTAACTTGAAATTAAGTCTGGCTCCGCCTCTGATGATCCTTGAACAAATTTGTTTTAAAAGCAGGATCGACCAGACTTCATGCATCGATCACCATGCACACATTCTGTTATAGGTTGACTATAATTATCAAATCGAAGATTTTTATGAAAGTAACAAATATGCAGTGCCATTATCTCTCTCTCTCTCTCTGAAATCTACACATTGGTGCTTGTATATGAATGCTGGTCATTATTTTTACATTACCTGGAGAAAAGAAAGGGGAGACATCGATCACTGAGCGAAAAATAGATATTTTCGAGAATAATACCAAAGGGATAAAAACCCCACATTCATGCATGTAGACATAATAATAACTAATAAGATAGTGCTGTATGGATTGAATAATAACTAGTCATTGGTCACTTCTTTTGTACCATTCTACAGTTATACCGTACATGGTTGATGTTACAGATGTTATCTAGTCATGGTAGTTTCTCGCACTTGTACATCTAGTGTTATGCTCCGTCTCCATCAGTACATTGTATTGTATATGTAAGAAAACATGCACATTATAATTTTTATACAGCATATATATACACATGTATTTTATATCATCTAAACATTCCAAAAACACGAACCCAAATGTACATTAATTTGACAGTTAAAAAAAAAACATTCAGATTGACATAAAACTGTATAAACAATGCATAAAGTTCAAATAGAGTTGCATAATTTACAAACAAATTGGTACTTAATATATATTAGCTTCACACTTAGATCATGATTCACACTCAGGTTAGAAAAGAATCTTAATTAATTTGAAAGTTGAGTTTTACTATAGTTTTTTTTTTTTGTAAATATAGTATTGTGAATCTATTTCCCTTTATGAAGTTAATGTTTTGGATTTCTGTATATGAAAAATCAACGGCTATGATGTTCGAGAATAAATTAAATCATATAAGAAATTTTATAAAGAAAAACATCATGGTAAGAATTTCTTTGTTGTAAAGTTACATTTACTTAATATATATGAGGTAGAACTCATATATACACATGAAGGAGAAGATCATAAGATAATGTTCTTCAGATACAAATAAATGTGCCTAGCTAGCTATGGGTTGATGAGTTGATGGTAAGAAAGTATAATATACAACCTTCCTAGGAGAAGCACACAAATAGAGCTACTGTTTGACATATGATCATGAGTAGGTAAAAATATATATATGCATATCTTTCACAGAGATTGTATGGTGGCACTGATATGTCACAGAAAGAGCAAAAAATATTTACTGTGAAAAGAGTTGGTCCCCTTTGCAATAATAACTGCAATTTGTACCTCCTGTTATCTTAGGTCCACTTGCAACTACTAGTGGCCAGGACAGGGTGACAAGGCCTCCCTGCTGCTCCACTGCGTCATATTTCACCAAAAAGAGAGAGCATTTTTTTTCACTCAAAAGTGAGAAATATATATATATATATTCTTCTATTCACTAGCTAAAAGCCTAGAAACTAAGAAGTTTCTAGTTATTACTTATTAGTAAGATCCAGCATGTTAGTAAGAAATGACAATAATTTAATAACTCTCATCCCTTAAGGTGCTCATCAAGCTGACTTGACAAATTAATATACATGATTCTCAAGGGTACTTGTACAAAACTTCAAGCTAAGAAAAGAAAATGCATGCAGGTGCATATATAAATTAGTGAGATAAAAAAAGTGCTAGCTATTGTTCTATTACCAAATATATATATATATATATATATATATATAGAGAGAGAGAGAGAGAGAGAGAGAGGAGGGTTCCAATACCTCATGCCTTTCATACCTCATCATACCTCATATTTAATATTTTCATTTTCAAAGTCTAAAATGTCGATCCGAACCGCTCAACACGATATCCATACTAAAATATGCTTGGAGATCAAATTTTATAATTTTTGGAAATTTTTTACTATTTTTTTAGATAGGTACAAAATCACTGTTTTTGGACCGTTGAAAAACAGTGATTTTGTACCTATCTAAAAAAGTAGTTACAAAAATTATAAAAATTATAAAATTTGTACTCCAAACATATTTTAATATGCATATCATGTTGAGTGGTTCGGATCGACAATAGGCTTTGAAAACGAAGATATTGAATATTAGGCATAATGAGGTATGAAAAACATGAGGTATTGGAACCCTGCTCCTCATATATATATATATGAGATAAAGACGTGGAGCATGATTGGAGCACAAAACCAATGGTGCATTTTAACCCTACTCTATATATATATATGAGATGGGCTAGGGTGAGTTGCGAAGTAAGAGACTTGTTTTACTTCACGCTTATATCTCCGTTTTCAAAGTCCAAACTGCCGATCCAAACCGCTCAACATGATCTCCATATTGAAATGTGCTTGGAGACCAAATTTTACATTTTTTGGGAACTTTTTACTATTTTTTTGGATGGGTAGAAAATCGTTGTTTTTGGATGGAATATAGATCATAAAAATACAGTGATTTTAAAAAATTCTTAAAAAATACTAAACAATTTCCAAAACTATGTAAAATTTGGTCTCCTAATATATTTCAATATGTAGATCATGTTGAGCAGTTTGGATCGGCTATTTGAACTTTTCAATATAGAAAATATAAGCGTAAAGTAAAACAAACATTTTACTTCGCAACTCACTATAGCCATCTCATATATATACACACACATATGTATATATACACATATATATTGTTGGAATTAATGTACGTTTATAGTGTCAAACTTAATTATCTCCATTCTAGTATGACAACCAAACCCTACTTGAATCAGGCTAATTCAAAATTCAAAAGAATTAAGGGTTTGGTGAGAAGAGTACGTAGTGTTTAGGTGGTCCCTTTGTACGTGTTGAATGCGCCTGCTATGGCATATCATAAATGTTTACTTTAAATTAACTGATCAGTTCATAATTAAAGCAAAATGCGATTTACAAGACAGCTGAACTAGAACTCTGTCGAAACACAGTAATCCCCAATTAAACCCCATTTGGCATGCACAGGTCTAGGGCTGCAAACGAATCAATCCAAATCAAACTTACTCCAGTTTGAGTTTGAGTTTGAGTTTGAATAAGATTCAAATCGAACTGGTTTGATTTGTTTCAGAACGAATTTCAATCGAATGAGTTAATTGCGAATTTTTTTTCGAATCAAATCGAAGTCAATTGAATCATGAACTACGAATTCACACGGAACAAAATTCACGCAGTTTTCTTTTACCTTTTGCCTTTCACGAATTCACACTGATGAATTATGGGCCAGCCCAAATTTTCCTAACCTTTTATGCTGTTGGATTGATTAAAATCACAGCATGGACCTAGTCAAATAGAACTTATTATATTGTTAATTTGTTACGCCGCTGAAATATTTTCCTATTATAAGTTATCATTATATTAACAATTTTGAGTTTTGATACAAGTTTGGTTCATGCATTATTAAAGATTGATGGTTGAAGCCATTAGTTGCATTATTTGAGATTCAAACCTAAATAGTTTGCAAATTAATTTCGAACGAATTATATCCAGTTTGAGTTTGAATAAGATTCGAACTGAACTGGTTTGATTTGTTTTAGAACGAACTTCAATCGAACGAGTTAATTGCGAGTTTTTTTTCGAATCGAAGTCAATCGAATTATGAACTACGAATTTTTTTAGCAGCCCTACACAGGTCTCTTATTTATTGCTTTATTTACTCCATCCACATCTCATTAACTCCTGTAACTAGGCTCTTGCTGTACCTCAATAAAATTTTGAGTTTCACAGGGGGATAATTAACATATTATAATAAATGAAAATGGAGCAAATTTTCCTCTGTAAATTGACTATGATGCTTCTGTCAGATGCACTATACTTACTAAGAGAATAAGAGATGGTGGAAGGATTTCCATCTGCTTGGTACTTATCCATTACCCATATCAACTTTTGAAGTAAGATATTTATTTCCTCCTCAAAAGTCATTTTAAATTAGTTTTCCAATTTTTCTTTTTCAAACCTTCTTGCATTTTAAAACAGTGCCCTAACTGTTGATTTATTATCAGCTAACTGAGAAAAGATCAATGTGTACGTTAAAGAATTACATGTTTTATGGAACTGTACATAATTACTATATTTACTAGATTTCCAAAAGGACATCCAATCAAAACCAAACAATTAGAGTGGATCGATCAAATGAGTACGCCAGTAACTGATCATATCAGAAAGCATATATTAGATGTACTATATTTAAAGTTGTAAACATCTATTTTGAGTCAGATGAATGTATACCTTGTTTGGATAAAGAGTAGAGGAAGGGAAAGAATGGAAAGAAAGAAATTTTTTTCTCAAATCATGTTTGGTTGATAATGTCGGAGGTAAAAAGTATAGGAGGTGAACGGTTTACTCTTGCATGATTATAATCAATATAATTAATTTTTCTTCCGATTTGGTGTGTAATGGATGGAAAAAAAATTTGTTGTCAGAAAAAAATGACACAAATACTCAACATTATATCTTAACAATACAATTTCTCATTAACCTTCTAAATTTTAATTAACCAAACAAGAAATAAGATGAAAAATAAAGTTAAATTTATTTTTCATCATTAATCATTCAAATATAAAAAAGTTAAATATGTTAATCTTCATTTCCATTCAATTACATTCTATTTGTCACCTCCCTTCCCTTCCTCTACTCTCCATCCAAACAAGGTGTTAGAAGATGAATTGGTTTGTAGATTATGATGCCGCTTGCGGCTTGCTGCAAGGCCAACATTTTAGAAATTACCAAGGACTCAATTTTGTTTTGGAATGGAATATAATCAAAGAAACCTCTCTGATTAAGCTATCTTTTTTATGGTAATTATATCCTACATGTTACGACTTATGTTCATGTTTGGTTAGTATATAGTCTTAGTGATCAATTATATTATATATTATACCATATTCTTATTTGATTGTGCAAGTGAGAGAATAATAAAATAATAGAATTTATAGTATTTAGGATTGTCAATGCTAAAATCATGTAGGTATTATTTTCTTATTATCCACCCATGTAAACGAAAAGTATACTATTCTTTCAGGTAGCAATGTATCATTTCATCAAACTTGAGAACATGTAGTTGTGCTAGTAGAGTGTCCAATTCTTTCAGGTTGGAATCTAGTTCAAACCTCACCACCAGATATTTTTATTTTTACCTATAAATTGAATTTTTTTTTTTTCATTCCTTCACACATAGAACCTATTGTTACTTATACACACATAAGTTATTCAGATTGGTACAAGTCAACTTGTATACCTTCCTAATTAAGATGGCTCTGAAAAGTTAGATCCATACCCAATTAGTTTAACCATTGGGTATCGGATCATACGAGTCGGGATGGGTCGGGTAGAAATTGACACTCCTAATATTATTATATGTGCAAAAATATATTTAAAGATAATAATAATGGCAACAGTGATAATGGAGATGGTGATGACAACTACGAGGACAACGACTACAAGAGCAATATGACAACAATGGCGATCACGATGACGATTATGATGATGATGATGGCAATTATAATAACAATAATATATTATGATGATGATCATGATGATGGCAATTACAAAAGACAGGCACTTTTCGCGAGGATAAAAAGTGACTTTTCGCGACGGAGTACCGTCATAAACGTGTTTTTTCTATTTGCGACGGTACTTTTCGCGACAAAGTCCCGTTGCGAAAAGTGCCTACTTTGTTGTTGTGGATATATAATAGTGATTCATGCATGATGATGATGATGATGATAATGATGATTTTGGATTGATATGGTTTAGCTAGAGCATAATTTAAGGATTAAATATTATATATGTTGGGGTGACATCAGGGACGGATTTCAGTGTATTAAAAAGGTGGCTAAGCCACTTCTATGAAAATTTTAGTTATGTATAGTGAAATTTAATTAAATTTTATTTTTTTCACAACTTTTTATATAGTACAGCCCCCTCAATAATAATTAAATGTTTAGTTGTAGTTTAGTGGGTAGAGCTCTATTTTGTAGTTGAAAGGTCTTGATTCAAATCTCATTCACCACATTGTGTATTTTAATTTTCAGCCCCCTTCATAAAAAATTTCTAGTTCCGCCCTGGGTGACATTATGCCCCATTAATTATATTATTTTATCCTCGCTTATCTATGATTGAGTTATTAATATTTAAAATAAGTGATAAATTAAGAATCCTGCATGATTCATGCTTATGCTCCAATCAAATTAATCTGATCTATGTATGGGTTTTTATAGGACTAAGATACTTTGTTATCAATGAAATTAAAAGACATAGTTTGAAGAATCTACGACTTAATTAAAAATCCGGAAAGATACTTTGTTCTCATCATACTAATAAATACATAACTAGGCCTAATTAGTATATGGACTCCTGAGTCCCAATGTGCCTCCATCAGATATTCATAGTATACATATTCCATTATTAGAACATCTGTAGAAAGAATTCAAGTTTGATGCGTAATGCTTCCATCTTGTTGAGAATAAAGATAGTTAGAGGGCTAAAATAGAAAAAGAGCAAAATTGTAAATAGAAAACACAGTAGGATATAATATCCATATGAGAGAAATTGTAAAACAATATATCATAACAGATAAATAACAATAGAAGAGATATCCTCATATTCATAAAGAAAATCTCAATAGTCAAAACTTTACACATCTTCTCCAATTCCATCTAGTAAATAAACAGAAAAAAAAAAATTGAACACAAATGAAAATGCACTGCATATATGAGGGTAAAGATTTTAACAAAGCAATTTTAGCTTCATGCAGCGCACAGACTATAAAATCAAAACGGTCCTGCATATATATGGTGGTTCGTACGTTCCATGAAGCCAAAAACTACTCTGTTAAAATCTTTACCCACATTTTTCTCTTAACAAACAAGATAAATATGCA
This sequence comes from Carex kokanica, assembly GCA_025461125.1. NCBI lineage: Eukaryota > Viridiplantae > Streptophyta > Magnoliopsida > Poales > Cyperaceae > Carex > Carex kokanica. The sequence goes on along the minus strand of JAJGRX010001503.1, from coordinate 214,416 downwards.
ATAAGAATCTGTGCATATGATAGAAGACTTATCTAACTTTCTGCATGGAATTAAAAATACAGGAAATTAATTTTAGAAGTGGTAACATTCTGCAAGAAATTAAAAGGTTCTCTCATGAAATTGGAATAAGAAAATTGCTGTACAGTTTGTAATGTTGGAAAGGTTTTAATTTGTGATTGCTTTCAGTAGCCACAAAATACAAGGATTTGTTCATTAATGAATTGTAATCAGCCTATTTTACCACCATTTCAGTTATTCTCGCACAATTTAATATAATAAATATTAAAAAAATGGCAAATTTAGACTTAACTATGTATGCTTTTTGTTTAGCTTATCCCAAAGAAGCCAACAAAAAAATTTAAAAGCCAACAAAAAAAATTCACTGTTTTGTTTCCTTGCGCATTTACTTTTGTTGCTTAATTTGTTAGCTTTCCTTATGAAGAATAATATTCTTGTTCATATTCCATTTATGAAGAAAAAAAAGTAAAAGCATGCAAGAAAATTGAATTGAATAATAAAATCCAAATTAGAAAGAAATATTACAAAACAACCCAGTAATTAATATCAAATTTATCAAATAAACGATAAAAAAAATTAAGTTCGGAGGATCAAAAACAGAAGTGCAATGTCGACGGCTCTTAATTAATGATCACACTAAAAAGTTGGAGAACATTAATTACCGAAATTTATAGAAGTCAAAAAGGCACTTCGATTCTTGCAAAAGTATAATTATGTGAGATTACAGAAGCTATATATATATAAAAAAAAAATATTACTTATTTATATAAAAAAAAGATAAACCAAGCTGTCAAAAGAGGTATAATTAATGCTGTAATAATCTATGTTGATAGCTAAAATTATATTATGCCAAATATTATCATGTATTCTAGGTACAATATATACTAGCTACTATCCATTGGTATTTTCCAGAAACTGATTATAAGAAATCTCATTTAATTTCGCAGGATACAAGAAACAAAAATATATAGGAGGCCTCACAAATGTCTAAACAAATTTAATCTATATATATGGAATAACCATGACGCATAAGTTTCAAAGAAAAAAATAGCGAGAAATAAATACATAAATTAATACATCAAATCAAAATAAGTAATTGAAAAAGGGGAACATAACTGTATGAGACGGAGCTCGGGGCATCACGCTAGAGAGTTCTGTTCACTATTAACGTTCCTATTTAGTAAATGGGAACAGGGTGGTGGGGTTAGTACTTAGTACCTGGAAAACAGGATAGTAGCCTCAATGTAAATATAGTTAAGTACAGAGAAAGGACCTGTAATTTAATTTTTTTTTTAAATCAAAATCTATTAGCAGCAACTTGCCGACTAACCTTAAAAAAAAAAAAAAAAAAAAAGGGAACTGTTAAGGAGATTCAAAGTCAAGGCATACCTCAGTGGATATTTAGTTTCTTAATTTTTTTAGCAAAAAACAATAAGCTGGCTCTCTCAGATATTAAGGATCCATGTAACAGATAGGAATCACGAGAAAAAAAAAATAACAACAAAACAGCAACAGTAATAATGATAATAAAATCATATCCTTTACATATGTAGTAAAATATCCAATTTCAAATTCGTTCCTCTCTTTACAAAAAAATGAACATAATAAATGGGGAATTAATATAGGAACTTCTTCTTTTTCTGAAATAAAAAGGGGAAAAATATGACTTCATTTGACCCATATATAACTGGAGAACAATGGGAAGATGGAGAAGAATAAGATAGGAATTAATTAATTACCTGATAACAAGCTCATGACATCTGAAGACATAATTAAATAGCACTGGCCTGCTTGTAATTTCTGAAATCTCTCTGAAAAATAATAAATAGTCAGAACATTTGCCGATGCAGCATCATCAAGATTCTCATACATAATCCAATATTAATCATATAACCAGCAAGAAAATATGAAATTAGATTTATGTGAATCTTGAAGGTGCTGCACCCGCAAACTCTGACTGATACCGACTGGCGAGCGAGCGACCGAGCGAGTGAGAATAGATCAGAGAGAGATAGGTCTGGTTCCTCTAGCTAGGATTCTAGTTATAAAAGAGATATATATATATAGAGAGAGAGAGAGAGAGAATGGTTTTGAACCCAATTGCAAGCTTTTGCGCAGATGGTTTCTGCCGTTGATGATCGGATTCTTGAGTTGTTGAATCGGGACTGTATCATTTTCAAAATAAGAGCATAGCAAGAAAAAGAAAAGAAGTGAACTGTCCAGAGAGGAAAACAGGTAGATAATTAAGTAAAAGGAGAAAAAGTATATAGAAACTAGGTCGGATCCTTTATTTGTGATTCATGCATGCTTAGAAAAACAATACCGTATACCGAGCAAAAGCACACAAAAAGATTTTGGGATGGAGGTGGGGGGTCAGAGGTAGAAAGAGGAGAGGATAGAATCGAGCAAGAAGAGCACATAAAAAGAAAGAGGGGGAGAGGGCCGGAGGGGGAAGAGAGAGAGAGAGAGATTTAGTTGCACCGTCGCGTAAAAGGTAAAAGGCAAAGATGGGAATAATTAATGATAAGGTTTTTAGATCTTGGAATAATGGGATATATATATAGCACTATCAATTTTTTACTTTTTAGGTGATTTTTTTTTCTCGCTTTTTTTATGTCTATTCACACAGTTCACCACGGATAAAATATTAGCTAGTCGCAATGTTTTGACTTCAGTACATAAGTTAGAGTGAGGCTATGGTACTATGCATAACACGGATTGGTCCGTGCTACGGCTCAATATTTGAGTTTTTAAAATCCTAACAGTCGATCCGAACCGTTCAACATGATTATAAAATGAATATGTACTAGCAAACCAAATTTTACATTTTTTCGAATTTTTTACTATTTTTTTAGATAGGTAGAAAATCACTTGATCTGAAAATTCTGGACCATCCAAAAACAGTGATTTTCTACCTATCTAAAAAATAGTAAAAAAATTCGAAAAAATGTAAAATTTGGTTTGCAAGTACATATTCATTTTATAATCATGTTGAACGGTTCGGATCGACTGTTAGGATTTTAAAAACTCAAATATTGAGCCGTAGCACGGACCAATCCGTGTTATGCATAGTACCATAGCCTCACTCCATAAGTTATATATATAAATATATATTGTGCTATTGTACTTCGCGAAGTAAAGCCAATGTTTTACTTCACGCTCATATTTTCATTTTAAAAATCTAAAACGTCGATCCGAACCGTTCAAGTTGATCTCCATATTGAAATGTGCTTGGAGACCAAATTTTACATTTTTTGAAATTTTTTTACTATTTATTAAGCCACTTTGAAAATCGCTGATCCATTGGTCCAGAATTTTTTACTATTTTGCTACTGTTCATAATGGATCAGCGATTTTCAAAGTGGCTTAATAAATAGTAAAAAAATTCCAAAAAATGTAAAATTTGGTCTCCAAGCACATTTCAATATGGAGATCAACTTGAACGGTTCGGATCGACGTTTTGGATTTTCAAAATGGGAATATGAGAGTGAAGTAAAACTTTGTTTTACTTCGCGAAATACAATAGCCCTACTCTATATATATATATATATATATATATATATATTAATTGCTGGGAATATGAGCATGAAGTACGTTTTACAGATTTCTTTTAAATTGTTAATCTGATGTGTTAATTGCTGGGATGTACCACAGTTTTTAAATTAGCAAGTTTGCTTTAAAACCAACTCTTTAGAGCATCTATAATGGTGATTTCTTTTAAAATTGTGAATCTGGTGTGTTAATTGCTAATATAATTGTTGGGATGTACCACAGTTTTAAATTAGCAAGTTTGCTTTAAAAGCAACTCTAATTAAATTTTTGGGATGGAGTGATTTAGAAATTATGAATTCCTTTAATTGCTAAACTCAGTGACATGGCTTAAATTAATTGCTAAACGCTTGATGTTGAATTTTCCTTCTTGATATTTGATTGGCAGGGATTTTCGTAAAGATGGCAAAACATGATTCGACTCAAAAATCTCATTTCATCATATGCACTCGAATCTAATCTAATTCGACTTCTTTTTTCTCCAAAAATCAAATTATCCTGAACAATTTGAAATATGAAATTAAACGATCCCAACTCCCAAGACGTTGGACAACCTATAATGATCCAATTCAACCAGTTAATTTATTTTCTATAATAATAATAGTATAAACACATATTGTAAGTTTGTAATAATGTAAACAGTTATTATAATAATAGTATAAATACATGTTGGAATATTATAAATACTTGATTCAAAAGTATATACAAGGACTAATCATCCATTTTTTAACAAAATTATTATTTTATTAATTATAAACACATATTATTATAATGAGATGGACTTAGCTACTCCATGGAGTAAAACGACTTTGTACTCCACGCCATATCTTCATTTTCAAAGTTCAAATAGTCGATTCAAACCTTCCAACATGTTCTTCATATTGAAATGTACTTGGAGACCAAATTTTACATTTTTTGGAATTTTTTTACTATTTATTAAGCCACTTTGAAAATCTGAAAATCCGGATGAACAGTAAAAAACAGTAAAATTTTCTGGACCGCCGGATCAGTGATTTTCAAAGTGGCTTAATAAATAGTAAAAAAATTCCAAAAAATGTAAAATTTGGTCTCCAAGCACATATCAATATGGAGAACAACTTGAGCGGTTCGGATCGGTCGTTTGGATTTTCAAAATGAAAATAATGAGGCGTGGAGCACCAAGTCGTTTTACTCCATGGAGTAGCTAAGCCCAGCACTTATTATAATATAAATATCTGCTGCAATAATATAACAGGTGAATTTTTGCGTGGAGCATGCAAAATAATGTCATTTTTTTGTAAAAATTTCGACAAGCGCTGCCAATAACGAGGTAAAAAATTACAAAACACCGAGTGTGGTTTTATTTTCCACAGAAGATCAATTCGCATTTCTAGGCACAACACATAGCCTCAACCCTCAAGGCATCGGATCCGTATCCTCTGAGGTACCTGACTCAACACAATTGAAACAGACAGCCCAAATTTATTCTTAGCCGGTGCTTGTTCCAGATGGCGCAGGAGGCAGTATTATTTGTGCTTGAGATTCACATCCCCTCAAGTTACCAGACTGAGTATAATTGAAACGGACGGCCCAAATTTATTCTCAGCCGGTGCTTGTTCAGGATGGTGCAGGAGGCAGTATTAATTATTTGTGCTTGAGATTCACATCCCCTCAGGTTACCAGACTTAGTACAATTGAAACGGACAATGCAAATTTATTCTCAGCCGGTGCTTGTTCCGGATGGCGCAGGGGCAGTATTATTGATGCTTTAGGATTCGTGCCAAGTTAAAAAGAACAATTTTGGACCATCTGATTCAATTGTACATAGTCCGTTAACAACGTTTTTGAACAGTTGAGATTTTCCAAAAAAACACTCAAAGTTTGAGATATCTCAAGAATAGCGTATGCTGACGTAGTGCATCCACGTCACCACGTCTTCTGTTATTTTATTTCATGTGATGATGTGAATTCGAAAAACTGACTCACTACATGTAAGTAGGATATGGCGTAAGTCTCATAAGATCTGTACTGCACTTGTCTGGTCGGCTGGTCCAGGAGTCCGTATCCTCTGAGATATCTCAACTTTTGCGTGACTTTATGGAAAATCGCAACCATTCAAATAAGTTGTACACGAATCTCGAAGCACGAATAATACTGGCCCCCGCGCTATCCCCAAATAGACACAGGACACGTCGGTCACGCAAAAGTTGAGATATCTCAGACCTTGGGTAACAATAACAACGACGGAAGGTACTCTCTTTTTTAGCTGGGAAGTTTCTTAATAGCCTTCTGATTTTGATCAGACGGTCCACATTACTTTTTTTAAAAGATAGTTGCTATATTGGCAGGTTACGCAACCATTACATATTTAAAATATAAAAAATTCGGTATAGTTGAGAGATATATTAGATATAATAATATAGGAGTAAATAAGAAATTAAAGGATTTTTTTAAGGTACATTACAAATTAACCCTAATTAATAACAACAATAGATATAGCTAATAGTTTTAATACATGATGTAATGATGATAATGGCAATATATAATAGAGTAGAACTAGGGTGTGATGTGCTCACCAAACTCTTTGGTGAGCACAACTCTACATAAACTATCGGATTCACTTCAAACGAGATGAATCCAACCGTTGAAACCAATGTACTTTACGAGTGATGCGTGTACATGCAAAATTTTGAATTTTTTGAATTCATTTAGTCTTAAGTCAAGTGGTCAAAATTGATGAAAAATGAATGATGCAAAATGAAGTTGTTTTAATGCATTCAAAAAAATCTCAATTTTGACCACTTGACTTGAGACTAAATGAATTCAAAAAATTCAAAATTTTGCATGTACGCGCATCACTCGTAAAGTACATCGGTTTCAACGGTTGGATTCATCTCGTTTGAAGTGAATCCGATAGTTTATGTAGAGTTGTGCTCACCAAAGAATTTGGTGAGCACATCACACCCTAGTTCTACTCATATATAATAATAACATAATTATTACTGTATCCGCCAGCTTTATTTTTCCATTGTGAGAAATAAATATTTGATGATAAATTGACCATCTAACCCTACTTTTAAAAAGCAAGAAAATCCCGGAGAAATGGAGAATTTTTCTTAGCAAACCTTGATTAGTAAATATTTAACGGCTGCACCTCAAATCAGAAAATGTTTAGAATTAGTTTGAAATATTGGAAACTTTTATTGTAGCCTTGGAAATATGAGAACCAATAGTTTGTATTGTAATAATAAATAATAATGTTAGACCAAACGCAGATCCAGTGTTGTAAATAACGGTATGCGTTCGTCGGACGGACAAGTACCACCAAGCAATTAATCGAGAATAATCAGGAATAATCAATTATAAATCGGAAATAATCGATCAATTAGTCGAGAAAATCTATGACGATTTGATCACCGCCAACAACTAATCAGTCTAAACTGACAAGGGCGTAACTATATGGTAAGAAAAGGGGGCTAAGTCTCCCTATCTTTTGAAAATTATACATTTTTTACCTTCAAAATTTTAAATTTTACAAAAATTATTATTATTAGCCCTCCTCATAAAATAAAATTACATTATGCTTATTCATCCAGCTCCTTTATCTTAATTTCCTAGTTCTGCCCCTGTAAACTGATGTTTTTACAACACTACGAAGATCCAATGCTAGATAATCTTTGGTGCATTTTTATACAATTAATGCAATGCCTAGCTGGCTATCTAGGTTAATTGTAAACCAAAATTTTAAGGCCGTAAATGGCGCCATCTGAAACAAATTACCTTGCCAGTTGCCACAGATCTGAAGACAACGGTATCAAATTAAGTCACCTTCCTAAGATTCGATCCAAGAACCTTTTAGGAGGGACCAAAATTAATGTGTCAAGATTTTTTTCTGATTCAATCCTATATTGCACAACTTTCATGTAAATATTTTTTCTTTTACTTTTTTCTTCATTTTTTTTTCTTGTTATTACTGACATCTCTGATGTCATCTTTAATGAAAATTGGAGGGTAGATCTTCATATTTTATCTCTGAAAAAATTATATATTGCACTTTATCTCTAATAACTTGTTGTTTGTTCTCTGATAAGACAATATTAAATTAATAACTCTAGCAAAGTATAGATGAAAGATAAATTATTCATATTCCTGTCTTGTTAAAAAAAAAATTATTTATTTGGTTCAACTCAGGTTCATATAGAAACTTTTTGTGAACACATTTTTGTTGGAACTGATACTTAATTACCATATGAAGGCTTAGTAGCGAATCTCTTTAATTTCGTAATTATATGTCAACAGTAAAATATGCAAATCCAAAAATTTAGTGTTTGTGATCTTTTATTTGATTAGGAAGTTGCCAAATAATAAGGTAAGTCCTTAATTAGAATCAAATCGTTGCTCTTTAAATTAATTTATTGATCTTGTACACGAAAATTTATTTTATGATACTCGATGTGAATGCATTAATGCTTGTGATGTTGAATGAGTGTCATGTTTAGATTCACTTGATGTTTGGATTTCACAATTAGTTGTGAAACAAAATTATTAAACATACATAGATGGCTAATTAAGAGTGTCAAAAAGAAAGAAGATGTGTTTGTTCCAGTGACAAAGACACATGACTCTTATATAAAATGTTATGATCCAAAACACCAGAGGCAGAACTCGACTTTGAGTATGGGAGGAGCTAACCAACTAAACATTATATGTTTAAAAAATATTTTAATAAAAACCAAAATCTATATAACACCAAATAATATGATTCTTTACTATTTGATTTCATTAAATACAATAAATAACTAACACCAATAAAATAACATGTTTATCAAAATAAAATAAAACAAAAATAACATATTCATATACATATTTTCTTTATTTAAATTTAGACATATATGATTTCTTGAAAAATCAAATTATGTAAAAATCTCATCTGAACTAATCTTATTTGTTATATCTTTTTAAATATAAAAAAACATGTAGTTTCTAAGAAACTCATCACGTCCTTCGTTTCACACTAATTTAGTTTCAGCTTTTTATTTTAATTTTTTCTCTCTTTAGACGAGGTTTTGATGTTTTTCAATCGTATTCCTATATATTTCCTATAACTCTTTATGTTGAGGTAACCGACTCACGGTGCATTTCAGAAGTTCTAATAACTTCCGTTTTCTTTCGGTAACCGTGTCCAACCCGACATTTTTAAAAATACCCCAAGTTAATTACAGATTAATAAAAATGTCCACGGTTCCCGAAAATTTTTAAAAATGCCCAAACCGGCCATTTAATGGCCGGTCCCGCAATTTTTTTTTTTTTTTATTAAAGAGGGGAACCGGCCATTTAATGGCCGGTCCCCCATTTAATTTTTTTTTTTTTTTTAGATAAATAGATAAAATGCTGAAATCTAAGACTAAAAAATCGAATTTTTTTTTTAAATATTTGTTAGATTACTTTTTTGATAGCATATTTATACTAAAATACGCTAAATTACTTGAAATTATGTTAATTTATGCTGATTGACACTAAATTACTTTAAATTATGTTAAATTTTTTTAAGAGACAAATAGCTAAAATACTGAAATCTAAAAAATTGAATTGTTTTGTTAAATATTTGTTAGAAAATATGTTACGAATAGAGCCGATTTTGTGCTAAAATACGGTAAATTACAATAATTATGCTAAAATACAGTAAATTTACTAAAATGCTGAAATTACAATAATTATGTAGATGAGCTACGTAGATTGAAGAATAGAAATGAAAATCTTAATCGGAAATGATGCAATATGGGCCTGCTACGTAGATTGAAGAATAGAAATGAAAATCTTAATCGGAAATGATGTAATATGGGCCTGTGCATGCTTCATGAAAAGGAGCGTAACTTTTGATCCGTCCGTCGGATCGGGCTGAAATTTTGACAGGAACTCCACAGCCCAAAACCGGATCCGAAACCATCTATGATTAGTTTCGCCCATTTTGCGGGCTCAGATTCGCGATCCGAGTCTTCCTTCATGGACTTTTGGACCTTTCTTTATAATTTTAAAGTTTTTAGGGTCTTTGATGTATCTTTTATATATATTTTCTGTATCTTTTATATATATTTTCTATTTTATATATATTTTCTGTTTTGGGTAAAAATAAAAATCTCGGATTTTGCATATTTTAGCACAAAATCGGTCATATTCATAGTGTATTTTAGTATAAATATGCTATGAAAAAAGTAATCTAACAAATATTTAACAAAACAATTCGATTTTTTAGTGTTAGATTTCAGTATTTTAGCTATTTTTCTAAAAAAAAAAAAAAAAAAAAAAAAAAATCAGTACCGGCCATTTAATGACCGGTTGGGAGATTTATTCGGTACCGGCCATTAAATGGCCGGTTTGGACATTTTTAAAAATTTTCGGGAACCGTGGGCATTTTTATTAATCTGTAATTAACTTGGGGTATTTTTAAAAATGTCGGTGTCCAACTATCTCCAGTTAGTACCGTTATTTTTTTCCTATTCTAATTTAGCACCGCTAATAAGTTTTTGATTGTTTATATTTTTTTTTTACACGGTCAAAGGATACCTTTATGGTTTTTCACATAGTCAAGGCTGCCTGGGAGTTGGAAAACCAGCGTTTTTTTTTCTCTTGAAGAGACATGTCATTTTTGGATCCGACTCCGCTGTTCTTTAAAGGGAGAACAGGATTCTGTTATTCTGATCCCAGCCATTCATCTTTATCGAGATTCGGATATGAAAAACTTTGAACGGTTCAGATCAGAATAACAGGATTCTGTTCTCCAATTTGGAGAACAGCGGAGTTGGTTCCGTCATTTTTAGATGTAACCCTTTAGTTTTTTTGTATTCTTCATAGGGAGGGCTAACACCTATGAAATAAATTCTTATAGTTGAGTTATAAGTACTTGGTAAAAAAAATATCAAAATCTTGAGGGTGGCTTAGCCACCTCTGCACATGCTTACCGTCCGCCTCTGCAAAATTCACAAAGTGAAAAAATCTTCTGTAATATATATAGAGATTTGAACACGTATTGAGTGGCTTGACCTCTAAATCATTATTTAAAAAAAAACGTCAAAAAGTATAATACGTGATGGGAGAAGTGTGTTTGTATATCCTCATTGGATAAGATATTGACCAACAATAAATAATTATCTAAAGTTAATATATAATTTAGGTCAAATAAAAAACAATAAATATACCACATTAAACTACTACATGTGGAAAAAAATATTATAAATATAACATAACTTGTTATTTCGATCTCAATTGTTGATTTTGAGATTCGTACATGAAAAACTTATTTCGTTGAGATTCACACATAGAAAAGTTTGAACGGTTGGGATGGAATAACAGCTTTTGTTATTCCAAGGAATAATAGCAGATTTATTTCCATGAAACTTTGCATAAATTGATATTGTCCTTATTATTAACATTATATGATTAAAAAAAATTAAAAACTCCTATTCAATCAATTCAAATGTGGGCAGGACCCTCATTTTTTTTCAAATAAAAAAAAATTAAAAACTTGTATAGTTATATATGATTTTTTTGAATGAATTAGTAATGAGTATGAGATAACTCTTATTTTATTGGGTTCGTTCAGCAAAACATTAGAATAGAGAAGTGAGAAAAAGTGAAATTTAAAATAGGCTTCAATTCCTCACTATTCCGATCATGTTCGATTGACGATGAAAGAATGAAATAGTGGAATAGTGGAAGAATATTGGTAAATGAGTCAATTTCATATATTGGAAAATGTCAATTTCTCTGTATCACCCACCATTCAAATGGAATAGAGTGGCTCATAGAGGAATAGAGGAGAGGCCTAGTTGTAAAAGGCAAGAATAACTGCAAAAATTCATTGTCAATTCCACTCTTCTCATCTTCACAATTACACTCAATTATTTTTCCATTCGGCTCCAATAGTATCTCTTTTCCAATCTATTCCTCCCTTGACAGGGCCCAATATTTGGTAAGTTAATTTTTTTTCCGATTTCATAGTTCATACCCTTATAAACTAACAAAGCTATTATATGTAGCTGCCTTATGAAATGTAATGCTCATGACAAAATTAGATAAATGCACATGACTACAGGCAACACGATTTATACACAGGCAAATTCCACAGAAAATCTGACTCAACCAAACACCTATACATGCTTTAAATTAACTTTCTCTCATCATCATGTCACCAACCACTGAGAAGATAATATTATAATCATGTTTAAGATTTAAGGTTCGATAAGTACAGGTGAAAGAGTAGGGAATAAGTAACTTATTCCTGAATGATTCCTCCAATCACAATCCTTTAATTTTCTAGTCAACAGTTAAATAATTCAATTGAAAAGGATCAACAGTTTGTGAAAAAATATTTGTTAATTTATGATGCACACTCTTCGAAATCTAGTTTAATGTGCAATATTTTTTTTATCATTGCCCTTGAACTTCTAATTATTTTGTGAGAAATGATAATTTCAACAATTTGTGCTCCCACCTCTTATTAACTTCCAATTATAATCACCTCCCAACATATTTATATAACAGTTATATCTCTGTAATTTTAATATTATTTTTATAGAGTTTGTTCAAGAATTTTAATATTGTCATTTCTAGAACAAAGAAAATCACTTATACTAATAGGGCGAGTCATAATAAATTCAGATCTGTTTGAAATATAGAGAGTTCACTTTAAAATTTGTGTAGTATTAGGGCGTGTTCAGCCATCATGAGATTATACAGGATGAGATTTCATGGGTTAAGATATCAGATGAGATATCCACAAATTAATTTACGGAAACCCGTATTCATGAGTATACACATGAATAATCGTGAAATGTGTTGAAAGAGTGTTTGGTTGTATTATGAGAATAGTTGTGAGAAATTATAATTTGCATTGAAAATATGCATATTTATTCAAATTTATTTTTGTTACATGCTTATCAATTTTATAAAACATAATTACTTTGTATATTACAAGTATTCTAGTTTTATTTATTTGATTTAGAGTTATAAAATATAAGAAAATTTTAACTAACATTATCAGTTAATGTATCAAAATTATGTATTAACCAAATTTGCTGACTTGGTGCCATACCAATTATGTAATAATGTGGGGTGAACTATATAATTTTTTTTAAGAAAAATTAAAAATTTATTAAATTTTAATATACATAATTAAAAAAATTAAATTATGAGAGCCACAAAGCATTTCCTAGACTATACATAGATTTGCCCCTGCGTACAACAAATTTTATTGTGATTCACCAGTATTGGCTCCTCCTAGTGTTTTGCAAACGGGCACAGGCGGACCGGGCCGGGTAAAACCCGGGGCGGGCAACGGGCAACGCGGGTCACAGGCGACACGGGACGGGTTAGCACGGGTTTTTTTTTCAAAAATCCTACCCGGCCCCTCTCAAACCCCCCGGGCAACACGGGTCACGGGCGACACGAGACGGGTAGGCGGGTTGCACGGTCCTGGTCCGGGCAGCATGGGTCCGGTCCGGTCCGGACCAGGTTTTTTTTTTTGTAATTTTTTTGCTGTTTTTTTTTCTTTTTCTGTTTTTTTTTTTTCTGTTTTTGGGGGGGAATTTTGAATTTTTACGGATACGGGTATCACGGTACGGGTACGGGTACGAGTACGGGTAACTCGGGTCCACGGGACGGTCCGAGCGAGTATGGGTTTGAAACGGGTACGGTATCACGGGTTAAATTGAAAAAAAAAAATCATGCCCGGCCCTTTTCAACCCGTACCCGGGTTACCCGTGCACAGGCACGGGCATGGGTCCCGGGCAGGTATAATCAATACACTAGCTCCTCCTTAATAAGTGGCTAGTTAAAAGGTCCTGTAACTGAACTTTCCTTTGGAATAAAGTGCCTAAGGGCTTTAATGAAAAAAAAAAAAAAATTATTGTGATTCACTGGCAATTCAAAAAAGAAGCCTCAAATGTGTGTATACCTGATTTCTGTCAAATTTGCAAGATTTAATTTATTAATACTAAAAGAAAGTATAGCTAAAAATGACAATTAAATTAATATGAACAAAAATACAATTGATGCTGATTCACAAATGCATTCACCATATACAATGAGAGAGGCAAAGAAGAGAGAACAAAAATTCCCATCAATTTACATTAGTTGGAAAGGAAAAAAAAATGAGAAATACATTTCATCCCATTCTATACAAAAATGACATCCAAACAGACCAAGAAAAATTATTTCAATGTGTCCAAAATCTCATTTTTTTTTTTTTTCTTTTCTTGGAATACTTGACAGAGGCTGTCAAGAGTGTTCAAAATCTCATTCATTCTCAGCTAATATAACCGAGATAAAAATTGTATTAAAAGGTTGTGGTCAAATCTGATGAGCAATCTCCTTTTATTATTGGCTATGAGTTATGACAGTATACATCTTTGGTGGCAGAGGCATCGAAATTCGCACTTGGCAGTTGCACATGTCAATGATATAACTAATTATCTCTGACATCCATATCTTATAAGATCTTTTGGATCAAGAACCTAATACGTGTGCAGTACAGTACTAGAGGAGGTATTTACTAATGTCAATAATACTTTATTAATTTGTTGCTTGCTTGTCTCTGGTCTCTGGGGATCCGTATTCTCTGCATTAACTCAAAAGAGCATCTTTTGAGTTAATGAATTTCAACCGTATAATTTTAAACAGAGTCAATTCTGCTCGTGTCTATAACATAGGAGTCTTTTAATATTAGTGCAAATTTAGTTCACACGAATCTTAAAACAGATTGAACAGTCCAGATCCATTAACTCAAAAGATTCTCTTTTGAGTTAATGCAGAGGATATGAATTCAGTCTTTAGACACATTGGAAAGTCGCAAGACAAAATTATATGATCATAACAGAAAAGTTCTAAAGATATGATAATAAGAGGAGGGATCCAATTACACTCTTTTTTTTACACATTTTGACGCTCTTTTTTTATAGGTTAATTTTGCGATTTCAAAATTCAAACAGTCGATCCGAACCGTTCAACATGATCATCATATTAAAATGTGCTTGGAGATCAAATTTTACATTTTTTTTGAATTTTTTTTACTATTTATTAAGATGGTTACAAAATCGTTGTTTTTCAATGGTCTGAAAACAACAATTTTGTAACCATCTTAATAAATAGTAAAAAAATTTCAAAAAAATGTAAAATTTGATCTCCAAATACATTTTAATATATCCATCATGTTGAACGGTTTGGATCGACTATTTAAACTTTGAAAATAATAGATGTCAAAGTGTGTCAAAAAAAATGTGTAATTTGATCCCTCCTCTGATAATAATTCATTATAAATGGAGTTATTAAATTTATTAATGCTTCAATGCAGGAATTTATTTTTATATGTAGGTCGGCATGCCCCTCGATCGCAGCAATTTTTTTTTTTTTTTAAAGAGAAGTCAACTTTACTCGTGAAAAACAACACTTAACATCCGTGAAATGTTGACATCGATCTAATTTATTTTTTGGTTAATGATTTATACGAAATATGTATTAGGAACCAAGAAAGCACACAACCAGTTTCCAGCTCATTGAAACCGATATATTTAAATAATAAACAAGGATTTTTTATCCTAATTAATTATATACTGGAAGTGATTTAAACATAATAGTCAGGACTTCAAAATTAAAAAGGAAAATTAATTATCAATAAATTTCACACCTGGTAAATCATTAATTCCCACCAAAAATTAATTTCAAAAAATTGTAAATTACTAGAGTTAGGCAAGCGTTTCGCTACAAGTATTTTCAGTCAAACATTACGAGTTTATTATATTTATACTTTTCATATCAATCTTAATATCATGTATTCAGCAAAAGAAAAAAAAATTCTGATATTAGTTATCTGCAAATTAAAGAATGTTTTTAAACTACATACTAGAACATTTTCTTAATAAAACAATTAAGATTGTTGGAGAAGAAAAATGTATCAAGTAAAGGAACCTTTTTTACAGCTATATGGTGAATATATAGCACCAAGCATCATACTGTTCTTGTCCTGAAATATAGAAGAACTATGTTTATGCTTTAGTACCTGAGAAATTATTGAAGTATAATATTAGAGTTAATTTCTAAGGAGTTGGCAAATGTGCTACCCGTAGCATAGAGGGCCTCCGTGCTACGGCTCAATATTTGAGTTTTCAAAATCTTAACGGTCGATCTGAACCGTTCAACATGATCTCCATATGAATATGTACTTGCAAACCAAATTTTACATTTTTTTAGAATTTTTTTTAGAATTTTTTTTTAGATAGATAGAAAATCACTTGATCTGAATGGTACAGAATTTTCAGATCAAGTGATTTTCTACCTATCTAAAAAAATAGTAAAAAAATTCTAAAAAATGTAAAATTTGGTTTGCAAGTACATATTCATATGGAAATCATGTTGAACGGTTCGGATCGACCGTTAGAATTTTGAAAACTCAAATATTGAGCCGTAGCACGGAGGCCCTCTATGCTACGCGTAGCATATTAGCCAGATTCTAATTTCTAATATATCCTTTTTTCAAGTTCTTCAATTTCTTATTTATCTCTATACTTTTTATTATATCAAATATATCCCTCAATTATTTTTTCTTTTTTATTTGTTGACAAAATTAATTATTCATAACTAAATTAATGAGGCATCTAAATATATTATTTTTCAATAATATCCTCATTTTTATTCTATGTCTCCTTCAATTATTATTATTATTATTATTATTTCGCTCTATCTTAAGCACCTAGCACCACTAGATATTTAGTTTTAACATCAAAACAAGACATGAGGCACACCTCGAGGAATTTCTTCAGGGCAGGAGAACCCAGCCAACATAAGCCTGATGAGCCTGATCGCCCGTCAGTTGTATCTAGTCGGCGAGCTCCATCAAATTAAGGATACGGTGTGCTGAGGACCGACTTGCATCTAGATAGGCGACCATGTAAGAGGACATTGTTGACAAGTTCCTCTTTCCGATTGTTTTTATTTAAAGGTAGTTGCTTTAAATGCTACTAACAATTTCATTGATAAAAAAACGTATTACAATAAGTCAAATGACTCTCTTTCCTAAATTTAAACTCTATTATTCGTATAATCATCTAAACTACACTAATTATCTAATCTTATAAAAAAAAAACATAATACAACGTGTCAAATGACCCTCCTTCCTAAATTTAAACTCTATTATTTTCATAAAATCATCTAAACTATTATCTTCCAATTATTAGGGAGAGGTTATAACAAGTGACAAGAACAAGAAGCACCTCTATCTAACTTGCTTTCATGTTAAAACCAAAGAGCTAGCGATGCTAGGTGTTACTGATGGAGCGAGAAAAAAAATGGAGAGATAATAAAATAAGGGTACTATTGAAAATAATTCATTTAAATGACTCATTAACTATAAAAAAAAATTGTAGGCAAATAAGAAAGAAAATAAAAAGTTAAGAGATATATTAGATATAATAAAAAGTAAAAGGATAAATAAGAAATTGAAGAGGTGAAGAACTCGGTACGCGAGAAATTAACTCAATCAATTGTGAATTGTCACCAAAGACTTAGCTACTATACTGATATTTTATCTCTCAATTATTAGGCTATGTACTGGTAATTGTTTAATTCATTATTATTGCCACCAAAGACGTAGCTATTAGGCCCTGATCGGCGCAAGGTAATGGGCGTGGGAACAAGAAAAATGTGAACTGATTTTTACTGTTCACGTGGAAGAAAAAAAAAATTCACTCTGAGTGAATTTTTTTTTCCACATGAACAGTAAAATCATCCGAACAGAGCCTTATACTGATATTTTTCTCTCAATGATTAGGGTAAATGAAAATGAAGTTTCTCTTACGTGGATGTCGCAGTCACTCAATCATGAATTGGCTTTCATTAGATGTCACTTAAATTTCCGTTCAATTATCAATTTATCATATTGTCTCTTATAGAAAATATTTAATGATCAAATTCTTATTGGAGCTCTAATTTTGGAGTATATGTCTACTTGCTTGTAGTTGTACCCAACCGCATTTGTCCCATTTTAAATAACGAAGATTTAACTTATCCAAATGGGGTCATTTTCTCTACTTTAATTTAAATTGCAAGCTAAAGACAAATAAAATTTTCAAAAATTAGCCTTTGAATTTGTACTTGGTCATAAAGTTTACCAGTGAAGTAGAATCCTGTATTTTTTATATTATTTGGCATTGATTTTTGAAAAAAAAAAAAAATTAAAGCCATATAAAGAAACAAAATATATTTCTCATGAATTATCATTACAAATAATTAACTTAATATATTATAGTTGAATATATAGAATAATTTGAACGATTAGTTTATAATTTGTGCAATTTCTATTTAAAACGAAAATATCAATTGACTTTGGATGAAAATTGAAGTTCAGCAAGTAAATAGAATAAATTAAAACTGAGTGATTAAAAATGCATAGAGGAAAGAAAAATTGAAAATGACCTTCCCTGATGCAAAATGAATTTTAACTTATCATATGTAATAAATTTGGTAAATTTGGTAAATTTGTAAGTTTTTGAAATTTAGAAGGATAAATATGAAATACATAAATTTAAGGTTCTTGAAGGGTATACATGAAATTTCCCCTTATATTAATAGCTTCTTTAATTGGTCAGATTTATTCAACACAATACAAGTGGAATGAAGGAACAATACCTCGGATCAAGCTACAAGAACTAGCATCAATATAAGATTACTATATATTTTACATAATAAAGCGATAAAAAATAACCATGCACACCCGAAAATCTGAATAAGAACGAAATAATGCAGACTAGCTATACAATTCATCTATTTTGATTAAAAAAAAATGATCCTACCCAGAGATTTAACAAGCTAAGAGTCGACGAAATGGAAGTACCAGGCCTTTTGTAAGTGCATCAGTCTGACGAAACTGGAAATTGAGTTCCGTCCCTGAGATGGCCCATGGATGTTGGGCAAAACCATTTTAATATATTCGGGCCAAGGACCTGTTTGTCAATAAAAGACAAAATTTTGCATAAATAAATCATCCGTTAGTTTTACAGATCTAATTTTTAAGTTTTTGATGGCTGACATTCGAAGGAGAGTAATCTTATCAGGGTTCTCTTAATTTATTTTTCTAAAAAGAAACACATTCTTTTGAGAGTCGACATTTGAGCCTTTGTGACTAGCTCAGGACACCATACCACACAAAAGAGTGGTACCATAATAAACTGTTTAAATCATTAGACTAAAATTTTAAGGTAGAATTTGTACCTGACTTATGTTATTACATATGCCGATATCAAATCGATGCCTATACTTCTGGCCACTTTTTTCCGCAAGCCACTTATCTCTTAAAAATGCACGAAACTGACAAAGGTAAGGAAACCGCAACAACAAATTATGAGTACCAGAAAAATATTAGATGATCAACAAAGCAGAAAGAGGGTAAGAGAGAGATGAACCTCAATTGTAGTCATGTTCTTAGTCAATAGATAGATATGCCAACCTAACAGAGTGCTCATGGTCAAGCTCAAGAAAAATAGGAAGCAACCTGATAGAACCTGCCCAATATATATGTGTTAGTAAATTCATTGTTTTGTGAATATTAAGTACTATCTAGTATTATAAAGTACCAACCCATATAACGACCTCATACCACTTCATGATAGTTTAATACAAATTTATGAGTCAGTAATTACAGACAAAAGAAAAAAGAGTATGCTTACATAGAAGAGTGCAGTAGAGCGCACACTAAAATCATGATTTGTCTGAAACAGGTCACAGAAATATATCACCTGATCACAGAGAAGGATAAATTTTAAAATAGGCAATCCATGAGCGAGTGAAAATAAAACAAAAAAATCACTTGTAAGCTTACTGTTGAGTATAAGGATCCAATAGTTGCATGCAAAATGAAGATCAAAAAAGGTTTGTAATTTGAGTATCCCACACAGTTGTTCATCCACAAACAATGATGATCCTGGAAAAAAGTATAATGTTTTATACAAGTGTTAAAATAAAGGGATAGAAGGGATGTGATACACAGGTACTGGATACGGCAATCTTGGTATATATGTATTTTCCATTTACAATTGGTGGCCAGTACAATACCTACCAGCTAGGGGTGTTCATTGGGTCCGGTTTATTTGGTATTCAACCGGACCAAAAAGGTTTAGATTAAATGGTTCGGTTTTTCGGTTTAAATGGATCGGTTCAGTTGAATATTTTAATTACTTGGGTTTTCTATATTTGGTTCGGTTTAGATTTTTCAAAACCGAAAAGACCGAACCGACTGAACTCTATATGGTTCAAATCCATGCTTTATATATAATGTATGTAATATCAACAACTTATATTTTGGTTTGGATATTTTAGAACATGTACATATTTTGTATGGAATTGAACAATGTATGTAATGTCAACACTCAACAACTTGTATATATAGTTCATATTTATGTATGTATTGAGTTTTGACCTTGTAAACTTTAATCTATCTTATTTCGGTTCAAGCAAACAAACCGAAATTTACTTTGGTTATTTTGGTTTGGTTTTCTTCGGTTGACAAGTTTAATTTGGTTGGTACGGTTATATTTTTTAAATCCGAATAAAATTTTGGTTTGACTATTTTAATTCGGTTTTAACCAACCCGACCCAATGAACACCCCTACTACCAGCTCTGCCCTATATGCCAATTGATAAAAGGCCATGTACACTAAACTAATTCTCTCTTATCAGGCAGGCACTACAAGGACAAATTTCTACACCAAACTAATTCTCTCTATTATCATTTTCTTCAAAAAATCATCCTACCATTTTTAAAACGCAT
The DNA here is from genome assembly GCA_025461125.1 of Carex kokanica. NCBI lineage: Eukaryota > Viridiplantae > Streptophyta > Magnoliopsida > Poales > Cyperaceae > Carex > Carex kokanica. Next base: position 194,057 of record JAJGRX010001503.1, on the reverse strand, counting down.
CTCTTACAAACCCTGCAATGGTGGGAGCGAGGAGGCTTATATGCATCACACTTCTCACAGGATCTTGACTTCGTGTCCTGTCAAGTATATACCAGAGATCAATTTAATTTACATGTACACTCTATTCACAGTGAAAGGCTGATTTGCATAATAACTACAAATATTAGTGCAAATTTGGTACTTGCATGATCTTGAATGATCTTGACATCAGTTCTTAAATTGAGTAGAACTAGGGTGTTCTTAAGCTCACCAAGCCCCTTAGTGAATTTAGAGCATCTACATCCCAGCAACTCAAATGAGTTTCTAAATAACTGTTAACCACTTTTTAGAAATTAAGGTCTTTAAAGTTTCTAATTCTCACATTCCTGAAATTAATTTTAGAGTTTCTATTAAGCCACGTCAACAACAAATTAAAAAGGAGAAATAATTTGAGCCAATCATTTGGCCAACATGAAGTTTATAAACAGTTTCTTAATAAGAAACTTTACTGCATAGTTTTTAAATAAGAAATTCTCCCACATCCCTAAAACTGAATTAGAAACTGCCACATCAAATTAGAAACTCTAATAATACCACGGATGCAGATGCTCTTAGTTCCAAAACCTAGAATGATGCGTTTACATGTAAAATTTATAAATTTTCGAAATAATTTAGTATAGTCAAGTGGTCAAGAAAAAGAAGGTTTATTAGTTCATTTTAATACATTCATTTTTCATCATCTTTTGACCACTTGAGTTAATACTAGATTAACTCGAAAATTTATAAATTTTGCATGTCAACGCATCACTCGTGAAGTAGCTCAGTTTCAACGGTTTGGATTCATCGTTTGAAGTCAAACCGGTAGATTTTGGAGCTAAGCTCACCAAGAGGCTTGAGCTTAAGAACACCCTAGTTCTACTCCTCTTAAATTATATAAATTGGAATTTATCATTTTTCAGCAAATCAAACCCCAAAGGTCTCTGGTATGATTTGGGTCAAAAACATGTAATATACAACTTTCTGGTTTCAGCTTTCTCAAGGATTCCCTTATAATTTTAGGTACAGAAGTACAGTTTGGAATTGAACTGCAAAGGTTACTAGGTTAATTTTGGCTAAGTATTTATCAATGCATAATTGCATACCAGAGGGTCAATGAACACAATAGTCCAATCGAGGCTTGGTTGGGATGAGTTAGGCAAAATTTTAAAAATTGTTACTACTCTGATGAGACTGTACTGGTAACTAACACCTGAAATTCACATACTTGTCGAAAAGTTTGCATATAATCTGGGTTTTAATTGCTTGAATCTCAATATTTTGCTTAAAATTCATGCATTTTATAAACAAGCTATTGTTGAAATGCCAGGTCTTGTAACATTGCTCCTTCAAACTTGACCAACTTTTTTTTTTTTTTTTAAAGGAAGGCTGGGATAGCCATTTTCATTGCTGAAAATTTTAATTACAAACTTTGGCCTGAACCTCAAAATCCTGAATCATGGCACAACTGCCTAATTGCTAAGAAAACTTTCTATATTCCTTTGCTACCTAAATAAAAGCAACTTTCTTTGAACTAAAACACTCAGTACTGGTACCACTATGTTGTACCAGTATAGCGACCTATGCAACTCTTATTACATTCAAACTTCTGTAACCATGCACAAAGTTTCAAAATTGACCAAATTTTGAACACAGATGGGACTACCAGACAAACTCTGAAAGCATGGTCCTTTATGGTGGCATAAAAGTAGTATAAATCTAGAATCCTATTACCTCCTTTTGCGGATTCTCTGCATCAGGTCCATAGTTGATGGGCACAGAACCCGGATCCGATACTGCGGCCACAAAGAAGGAAATAGAGCACATAAAGGTAGTCCATGTAAATAGGCCGACATGCAGGAGGCCTTGATCGGACTGGACACCTCCGGCGATCCAGTGGTCTAGGAACACAAACACGGTCGCGTAGTAATCGAATCCCATCGCTACGACCACCGCCAGTACCGGTAGGAACTGGAGGAATCCATTGCCTCCGCCTGCTTTCCTTTTCTTCCTACCCATTCTCTCTCTCGCTCCCCTTCCTTTCGGACGGGAGAGCTCAGAACTGGGAAATCTGCGCGCAGGCGAGAAGGTTAGCCGGGTAGGCAAGAAATCGCATTAGATCTCACCGACAGGTAGGACCCACCTGGTATTTCTATGTTGCGACCTTTCAGGCGACAGTGGTGTTGCAACTTGCACCGAAATTTTTATATATAAGAAAATAAATAAATAAAATATTAAAAATAAGAAACTGTAGAACAGATTTTGAAAAATAAGAAGGCCGCCATGCGGCATGGCGTTCCACAGGGACGCCATCCCAGACTACGGCCCAAGAAAAAACGTTAAAAAAAAAAAAAAAAAACCAAAACAAAACGGGACGCCATCCCAGACTCCGGTCCTAAAAAAAAAAAATTCAATTTTTTTTTCTACTGTGTTCAGTCAGAAATCCAATAATTTGATCAGATTTAAAATTCATTTTAGAGAAAATAACTACATAAATTTTTCTGTTCTTTATATCAAAATAAAGGTATGAAAGTCTAGTTTTCAGATAATATAATTTCTCTATACAAAAATATTACAGATTGGTACAGTTTTACTGATTAATTGACAGAGGTCATAATTCAGAAAAGCTGAAATTCCAGTGAGCAGTCCTATAATTTTGACCAGATTCAAAATTCAATTTAGAGAACATGGCTACATGGATTTTTGTGTGCCTTATATCAAAATAAATGTATGAAAGTCTAGTTTCCAAATAATATAATTTATCTATACAAAAATATTACAGATTGGTACAGTTTTAGCGATTAATTGACAGAGGTCAGAATTTATCTGTACAAAAATATTACAAATTGGTACAGTTTTTAGCGGGCCGTAGTCTGGAATGGCGTCCCTGTGGGACGCCATGCCTCATGTCGGCCTTCTTATTTTTCAAAATCTGTTCAACAGTTTCTTATTTTAAATATTTTATTTATTTATTTCTTATTATAAAAATCTCGGCAACTTGCAACTACCCTTGTCCTGCACTCCTGCTACGCAAACCTACAAAATTTTGAGGTAAATTAATGGCGGTGATTAATAAAAAATAAAAAATTTGGGCTCATTATATACATTTAATTATATAATATACACTCTAGAAAATTAAAATGACTCAGATTATTTCATTATTCATTCTCATATCTTTTATTTTTATTTTTAAAGTTCAAATAGTTGATATCTTAAAATGTATTTGGAAATTAAATTTTATATTTTTTTTAAACTCTTTTAAAAATCACATTAAACAATTTAGATTGATTATTTGAATTTTATAAACAAATTATTAATCCATAACACGAACCAATATGTGTTATGATATTGTTATGCATAGAACATAGCCTCACTCCTATATGAAATACAAATTAAAGCTTCTGCTTCATATTTTGTTGGTTATTTCTCTAAATCCACGTAGGTGTTTTAATTAAGTCCTGACACTGTCAAAACATCACCATACCTGATACCTACCTGTAAAAAGTGTGCTGCCTTCTGGTGGCAATGCCTACAAAATTCTTGATTCAACAGGAAAAAATTATTCACCAATATCAGTTTGTTTATTTATTTGCTTATTGTATTTTCTAAATTTTCTTAAAAAAATTTCAGTTTGTTTAGCAATAAGTTTTCCATTTTGTTTATATTTTTCAAATTTTCGGCTTCTCTAAAACTTTTTGCGTATTATTTTTATTTTTAAATCATATGAATGTATGCATTTTGTGTCAATGCTAACTTTTTATTCTTCGTGTTATTTGTATCTTTTATGCATGATATAAAATATAAAAGTTTTTCTTAATTAAAAATATTTCGAGTTTTTAACTGTTTTTATTATATGTTTATTAGAGTAATTTTTAGTTAAGGTTCTTACACATTTCTTTCTAAATTATTTTTCAGATCTTGTTATTTTAATGTAATATTTTATTGATTATACATATTATTGATACATTTATTGTTTGTATTTAATGTCAAAGGTACGTTATTTTACGGAAAGGTCTTATTTTTATATAAAAATAAGTGCCGCTATGGTACTATACATAGCGTATATTATTCCGTACTATGAATTAATATTTTCATTTTCAAAGTTTAAACAGTCAATTTGAACCGTTCAACATGATCTCCGTATAAAATTGTACTTACGAACTAAAATTTATATTTTTAAGAATTATTTTCCTATTTTTTATATAGATAGAATATCACTCAAGAATCTTTAAATCAAGTGATTTCTACCAATCTAAAAAATAGGAAAACGAATTTAAAAATATATAATTTGATATACAAATAAATTTTCATATGAAAATCATATTTAAAAGTTTAATCTATAATAAGGATCAGTATACACTATGCATAGTGTCATTGCGCCACTCAATAAAAATACCAACTAAATCCAGCGTGCATAGGTCATTGTTACCAACTAAATCCAGCCGAAGCAGGAGTTGGGTTCATATACGAAACAAATTCGTTACTTTGACTGGCAATATATACAGAAAATTTACCCAGAGAAAAGGGGAGCACAAGTAAGCACGACAGCACGCCAAACCAGACCATTTAACACTTCGCAATGTCCGACTCTCTAGTGGCCGTTAAAACTCCCCGGCTTCTCCATTTCCGACCGTACTTCTCCATCTCCAGTTCTCCTCCCTACTCTCCCTCTCATCTCCTCAAATCCAGCAGTTCCTCCTTGCGATTCTATAATGTCTCGATCCGCTCGTCCGGAGCTTCGAGAAAGCATCCCTCCGTTTCCGCGGTAGCGCAGGGCGAACTGGAGGAGCCCAGTTCGATTCACCTCGTGCAGATCACGTGCGAACAGCAGTTCGATGAGGTCCTTGCTGAGGCAGAGAAGCTCAAGGAATCTGTTATCATACTATGGTTTGATCCCTCTTCCCTCTCTCTTTGATTTTATGATTAAGTTTTATTGCAATATATATATGCTTGGATCGAGGATATTTGGTTCATTAGTCTTTAGTCTCTACACAAATACCAGTCAAGCCGTAATTGGCTAATTTGCCGTAGTGTCGGCCGGTTTTGTACCACCCGGTAACCTTTATGAACACAACAACAAGTCTAAAGGTTCAAATTCCTTCTTTTATATTTTTTTATTAACTATTGGATGATACTGAGTCTTGATTAGATTCTGAGCTTGTTTTGCTTGATGTTCAGTTGTAGAAACTATTATATGATGTGTGTTGGTAGTTCTAATTGTTTTGATGTAATTCAGTAGTTGTTTTTTATGTTATCCAGTAGACATTGTAACTGTGGTACCATTTTGAATTTTTGATGCCAGCACAGTACTTTTGATTTCAAAATCGGCGGGTGTTACTCACTTTAATAAAAAAAAAATTATTACTATCATTTTTTTTTGTATAGGATGGCGTATTGGTGCAGAAAGTGTATATACTTGAAACCAAAGTTGGAGAAATTGGCAGCTGAGTACTATCCAAGGTAAGAGAAATTGACTTAGTATTCTTCATTTTCACCGTTATTCTGGTCTGATGTACACACTGTCAGAGCCTTGCTTGATTAAGCAGCTCACTTATCTGAGAAATTTGTTGAACTATTCTTGGTTAACATCCAGTTAGAACAGGGGCGTACCTAGGAATTCGGTCAGGGGTAGGCAAAAAATAAGTTGGGCTGGGAAAAAATATCAGATCCAACAGGGGGTAGGAAAACTTGTTCACCTAGGTAGACAATAGCCCAAAAATACATGGGCTAAATTTTTATTCGAAATCCAGGGTAGGCAACCAGGCCTATTTGGTCCGACCCTGAGTTAGAACTAATCGAGGTGTAATTGAAAATTTGATATGCAGAGTTCGGTTCTACTGTATTGATGTCAACTCAGTTCCACAGAGCCTTGTGAACCGTGCCGGAGTAAAAGTAAGTCAAATCATTCGGTCAGTATATTTCAATATGGTTAACAGCAATTAATGGTCGAGCATAGTTGTCTTTGATTATAAATATCAGTACAGGTGTTTTGTCTGATCAGTCTATATTGTACAAATATTATATGTCAACTCAAATCTCAATTAGAAGGCTCCAATTTCAGTAGCTGGATTTGAGCATAGTTGTCTTCAATTATAATACCATTTTAAAACTTTCGCCTTGCCACTTTTATTTGTTTATCTATTTAATTATTCATTTTATTTTGCCAATGTCCACCGATCTTTATTTCCTGGCTGCAAGGACAATTTTATCCCTTTTTTTTTCTGCTAAGCTTTAGTGGGTCATAAGAAAAGGTTTGAAGAGCAACCTGCTACTATTACAGCTTAAAATAATTTTCTTTGCTTCTACGGTTCATTATAATAAACATTTGTTATTTTTGCTACGATTTTTTTAAGCAATATACGAGTGCTGACTTTTTCTCCATTTTTCATTTTATATTTTATGGATTCGGTGCACAACATGACCAGAAGATGCCCACAATACAGGTAAGCTTCTTCGTTTTGTACTGATACTGTAACATGTATTAGGTTCTTGTCCAAATCAAAACAAAGGGTACAAGTTGGAAGATAATCATCATAGAGTGTGTACATTTAAAACTCCAATTCTGAACCTGCTTTTGTTTTAACTTGGGCTTCTCTGTATAATGTAAAATGTTCTAAACTAAATATCGGCAAAGCAAAACTTTCTAGATTTCCTGACATTCAGCCTTTTTTATCAATATGCTGCAAACACAAAGAGCATTGCTGTTATCTGCAAATATGGTAAAACATTAGGTGCATTTTGTAAATAAAAGATTTATGTCATTGCTTTTCTTGGCTTTCTGATAAATTGATTTGTACTTTTTAGCTATGGCACGAGAGAAAGATGCAAGGGGAGGTGATTGGTGGTCATACTGCATGGTTGGTCATTGAGGATATTAGAAGGATGATCGATAATGAAGAGATCTAAATAAACATTGATTTTATCATAGGAACAGGTATATAACAAAACGAAGATACCGCCCTCATTCTTTTTTTTTTAATAAGATCGAGAATTGACCTGTTAAGGAGAGAGCAGCAGAGGGGTAATTTTGACATTTCTTGAAGAATAATATAAGACTTGGAAGATATTTTCCATGTATGTAGCCTTGTAGAGGTAATTGAGATGCTTTCTATGTGCACAATCATGTTTCATAATTTGCGGAGACAGAAAAATTAGAGATTTTGTAGGGGGTACAAATGAAATTATCCCTTGAATTTTGACCAATAGCTCTACCACTAACATGTCTTCTTGGTATTTGCTGGTTTTCCCTTTGATTTTGTATTTCAATTTTGCATCTTATTCGGTAGAGTTGCTCAAGTTACTTTATGAAACCTTGCCTGGTTACTTGGTTCTTGATTCCCTATAATTATGAGTTGATTCATTTATCTTCACTCAAGTATGAATTCTTCCTTAATTTCATTTTTTGGTGTGACATGTTGATCTCTAATCTATTGCAGTTTATGTGTTTAACTGTGTAATTAGTCACAGGCATGGTGATAATTATATAGGTATTAGAATTTGCATTAATTTACTAGTTTATTTGTTTTAATTAAACTAACTAGCTATTAGAAAAACTGGAAAGAACCACTGGCCTGGCGTCAACAATTGGTCGTTGGCAGATGACAAGAAAATTAGCCAAAAAAAAAAAAAAAATGCACTTGACAATCTATATAAAGTAAAGACACTTTTGATGCTATAAGATAGTATTAAATATTTTCAAGAACTAGATAATTCAAACTTAATTTAATTTATGGATTTAACATTATATCGTGAATATTAAGAACATTGGTTAGCTAATTGTAGATATGTTATCTTATGAATATATTGGTGGAGTTATTTTATTTTTTATTATATGTCTAGATGTTTTTTTATTCCGTCTGAATAGCTGTATAAAACTTGATAAACCTTAGTGATTCCTTGAACATTTTGATCCGCTCATTAATTTGATATGCAGGTTAATTTACTAATTTAGAAAATTATTTTTTCATGAAATTGTTTATCTCAAATATTTGTACAAGCTGTGTTGTTTCCAGTTCAATAAACCAAAAATGCAACAATCTCACATTTATTTGGCTGTGGCAAGTGAAAAACAAAAAGAAAAGTATATCATGTAATCATGGGGTATTTTTCCATTAAAAGAATATAAATAATGGAGATGATATTATGATATCAACTGACCATCATAATCTCCGTCACAACAATATATAACAGTATCATGCATCAGCAACAACAAATCTTGATTGCCCTTTTTTTTTACTTTATAATTTGTTTAGAAAAATATTAGAATAATTATTTGAATATTCTCATTCTTGTATCCTCAAAATTTCCGCAACCCATTTAGAAAAATTATGTACTATGACTCCCACTAATTATTATTCTAAAAAAATATTATATGATCTCCACTAATTATTATTCTAAAATCCATGCAACCTCTTCCTCTATGATCTCCACTAATTATATAGTTCTCCTTTGTCGGTTCCCGCACTCATCCCCGTGTCAACTTTTATAGATATAAATACTTGGAAGATAAGATATTAACACTCGAAAAATAAGATATTAATACTTTGATGTGTAACTTGTTATGCTCATCCCTTTTCTAGTCCCCCAATCATCCCGCATCAATCTTTCTCTAATGAAGTAGTGGGGACCCCGTATCTCCGCATCAATCTTACCCAATCGTCCCCGCATCAACCTTCATCTTACAAAAATAGTTGACCACATAGGTATAAATACTTCAGTGTAGAGGTATAAATACTTGCAGCACTTGATATTAATACTTTCAGACGTCATCTAGTGTCATATGTAAAAAATACTTGCAAGTATAGGAATAAATACTTGCACGCCGAGGTATAAATACTTGTTTGGCGATGAGCTCGAAAGTACGTCACCATATATCTCATTTGAAAGATAAAATTGTATAGAAGACGTTCGTGGTTTTAAATTCGCAAAAATTTTCACAGATTGTCAGAAATATAGACGAGATTGAACGGAGAAAAAAAATCCACCTCTAAAAACGTGTATGTAGTTTGAGTGGTCCCCCACAGATATTTATGGTACGGGTATGTTTGAGATTTGATTGGGGAGATAATTATTTACGTAAATAGTAAATATTGTTCACCTCATAGGTATAAATACTTCCATGCATAAATATAAATACTTAATTGTATATGTATTAATACTTTAGAAAATAAATTATGTGCTGTAGTTTTTGCAGTTCCTCTAAATTATGATAGTTATGGTATTTATAATACGGATACAGTGTAGATGCTGTAGCGCGGGTACTGTTATCTTGGTATTTTCTAATAATGAAAGAACGTTGAAGAATAAGAATAGCAAGAACAATAAAATCTGACTTAGACGAAAATCAATCAGATTTTGTCACATTGTAATATTGTATGGATCAGGGAAGTGAATCCTGTAATTAATACCTTCTATATTTGTATATCGTCAGTAGCCATTGACACATGAAAAGCTTTTATTTTGTACTTAAAATGAGAAGTTCTTATCCACGGTCGCGTGGTCGTACACGTTGCGCATTGCTAAATTAATGGGCAGGATTTTCTGAAATTTTTATTAATCGAAAAAATATAAAAAAATATCGAAAAAGGGCGGAACTGTTGGCAGATTTTTAAATATAGGTAGGCCGTGATTAATCATCCCGTCCCATGAGACGGGATGGATCTCCCCGTCCTACTTAAGAATTCTCCTAACCCTTCAGATCGCTAATCCTAATTATTGGACCGTCTGAGCTAAAAAATAAAAAATAAAAAAATCCAAAGACGGATTGGACATCCCCGTCCGAGAATAGAGAAAAAAAATCTACGGCCGGATAGGACCTCCCCGTCCCAGGCCTTGTTTTTATATGAAGCACTGGATTCGTTTGCTTAGATTTGCCGCTATTACACTAAGTTACTAACAATATCTGTCTAAGTACCCTCGAGATTGCTGAAGACGCTGCAAAAGGTATTAATTTGATATTATAATTTGACTTTGATAATATATCAGTTTTTTTAACAAAAACAAGAGTGAGGCTATGGTACAATGGATAGGTCCCATGTGTCAAGCATAGTTAGAGGCACAGTTGGATATTTAGATCCCGAGAAAAAAAAAATCCAGGGCCTGGGACGGGGAGGTCCTACCCGGCCCTGGTTTTTTTTTTTTTTGATTCTCGAACGGGGAGATTCAATCCGTTCTTGGATTTTTTTTTTTTTTTTTTTAACTCGGACGGTTCAATAATTAGGATTAGCGCTCTGGATGGTTAGGAAATTCTTAAGTAGGACGGGGAGGTCCTTTCCATCCCATGGAACGGAACGATTAATCACGGCCTATCTATATTTAGAAATCCGCCAACAGTTCCGTCCTTTTTCGATATTTTTTTAATATTTTTCCGATTAATAAAAATTTCAGCAGGATTTTCTTTTCTACACGAATCTCGAAAACAAATCCAAGTAAAGAGAGCCGTCAGATCTGTGATGCTTATTTGTAACCGCATGGTGAAGGATCTCAACCAAGGTTATAAAATGCAGTTTTCATGCGGTATGCGGTATGCGGAAGGCCACCGCATACCGCATATACGGTATATGGCTGCATATGCGGATTTTTATGCGGACTTATATATGCGGATTATAAGTGTTCTTTTAGTCCCACAACTTTAAAATAAAAGAAGAAAGCTCCTTGGAAACCTATAAAAGAAACCATAGACTAAGGAGGAAATCACTCAATTGGATGGAGTCTGGATGGGTCTGGATCCAAATTAATTTGGATCTATTTTTGTTAATTAATAATTAATAAAATAATAATAAATAATAAATGTTTGGCGCATGTAGTATTATGCGGATTGCTGGACTGCATATGTAGATATGCGGACCACATATGCAGCCGCATATACAAAACCGCATAGGAGGGACTGCATAGCATTTTTTATGCGGTTTCTAACTGCATACACATATGCAGCCCCATGAATCGCATTTTATTACACTGATCTCAACACTGCATAGCATTTTTTATGCGGTTTCTAACTGCATACACATATGCAGCCCCATGAATCGCATTTTATTACACTGATCTCAACCGAGTTAAGATCCAACTTAGATTCCATGACCAACGGCCCAGATTCCCCGCCGTGCACCTTCCGTATTTGATTCAACCATCAACACCGTCACGCAAAAGCAGCTATGGGCAATCTCTGGTAAGCATCAGCGTGGCGTGCTAACGGGCTATATTGAATTCACATGTATAAGATGTTGACGAATAAAACAACAATTAATATTGTTCCTAAATTCTGTATAAACATCGAATTAAATATGATCTGGATTTAGATAAATTATAATTTTCAGTTATTTCAAAAGATAACAATTGAGAACACTATTTTAATTTCACGCAGCGCAGTGCACGTACAATGTAATTAAAAAAATAAAATATCATATAACTAATGTGTTGCATGAAATAAAAAAATAACGATATCAATAAATATAAACGACTTAACAGTTTATTATTTTTAACAACCATAAAAAGGTATTTAGATTTAAAGCTGACATTATAAACGTAATTTATATACCATACGTGTTGTCTATAAATTTGATAAATTTTAATAAGCCTTGTGATCTATCTATTGATATGAATTTTTATATATTTTGCCAGAGGATATTAAATAAAATAAAATATGATTAAATAGCCCATCTATCTGTAAGTATTACATTTCTTGATTTTCAATGTATTGCAATGTTGACAAAAAATTCCAATTCGTTTCTTTGCATAAGACATGTTCAAGTTTCAGTTAAACCGTAGACGTAGAAAAATTAGATCAGCCCAAAATGAAATATTCCTGTGAAGCCCAAAATGAAATCAGTGACTATCTTTTCTTTTTTCTTTCCCTCTCTTTCTTAACAATTATTTATACTTTTATTCTATCTCGCATTTGCCGAAATTTTTTTTTAGTTACGACGGCATAAAATCAAAATTAAATGATTACCATCCGGTTCAAACTTTTTTCAGTGACTCAGTTCGTGCACCAAAATAGGTTGGTACGCGGACTGGGTTGGCGCACCAACTGGTGCGCAGACTGAGTTAGAGCACGAACTGTTCCGAAATTTTTACTGCTCTTTAGTGCGTTTCGCCCAGTTTGAGCACCAATTTTGGTGCGCCAACCCAGTCTCCGCACCACTCCAATTTGGTGCGCGAACTGGATCCACGTGGATGGTGGGATTGAAAATAACTTGAACCGAGTGGTAATCATTTAATTTCTATTTTTTACTGTGGTAACTAAAAAAATTTCAGTGGCATTTGATACTCTAATTGTAATTAGAGCTGAATTAGAATTCATAATTATGGTTGTAGAATTGCACTAAAAAATTTATTTTGTGAATTAGTTAATTTTTTTAATTATGGATGAATTTGTTTTATGACCGAATCTTGATATCAAACTTTATTTGCAGTTTTGTTGGATGTATATTAACTACTTCTTTGTGTGTTTTCATTTATTAACTGATTGTTTATATTTTTTAATATCTACAAAGAATTGTTGGTACGAGTTAAAAATACCGGTACGATAACTCGTAAAAGTACTGCATCTAATTATGATGTGTTGCATTAATCAAAATTCTATATTAACATACTTGAATCTAATTATGATATTACATAGTATATATTTTCTAATTATGATGTATATTAACTATTTTATTTATTCTTTATTTGTTTTCTAATTATGTGACGTCATTATCAATAAGGTTATTCTATTTTAAAATAAGAATTGTAATTAGGTATTGCTTGCAAAGGAGACAGACTCAATTCTATTACTCATTCTTAGAATTCAATCAAATAAAACCTAACTTCAGCTATAATTTAATTTTAGATATTAATCAAATATATATAACCGAACTAAGTTGAAAAAATTAGCTTAAATTTTCTTAATTTGAGTAGGTTTCAATCAAACAAAATCCTACATATATATTGCAATCGGGTTGCTGAAGCTTTACGGTCTTTGACATTTGGTGAACGAGGAGCAGGTAAAATTTTATCCTCAAGAAATCTCTTTCTAACCTTTGTCCTCTCTCTTTCTTGCGCCACCACCTTCCTTCTTTGCAATCTCCATCTTTTCCCCCAAAAACAAAACCCTAATTCCTCTAATTAAATACAAACCCAGCTCCGATTTCTCAATCTCATGTCTTATGTTCTCTAGCGGATTCTACTTTTTTCTTCAATAAAGGTTTGGGAGAATATTGCAATATTTCTTTCTATCGCTATTGCTGTCTAGCGTTTATCTCTACTAACTTCTTGTTTTTTTTCTTTCTTGGATTTTTTGTATTAGGGTTTAAGAGATGACTACTCAAACTGGACCGGGCGCGAATTTTGACGAACTCGAGAGGGACCTCGAGGCGCTGCTCCGAGAGCAGAACAACAACAAATCCTCACCGTTCGATCTCGATCTGGATGATCTGAACATATATCGAAGTGGGAGTGCGCCTCCTACCGTGGAGGGTTCCAGAGCCGCCTATGGCAATTTTATGAACCACCGCACGAATCTCGATGAAGGGGATGATGAAGAGCTCATGCGATCACACCCAGCATATCTCTCCTACTACTATTCAAACGAGAACATAAACCCTAGGTTGCCTACTCCAAATGTTTCTAAAGAGGAGTGGAGAGCTTCACATAGATTACATGCAGCTGCAGGTGGGGGACCTGTTAGTGGCATCTCTGCTGGCACTGGTACTGGCACTGGCACTGGCACACATATGTATGGTGGAATTGGAGATAGGAGAAGCAGTGTTAGTAACAGAGAGAATAGTTCACTCTTTTCTGCACAACCTGGAATTGGGTCAAACCGGGTAATGGGGGTACAGGATGTCGGGTCGGTTGGGTCAAGAAGGAAGAGCTTTGCAGATGCTGTACAGGTTCGCTGAATTTGTTTATTACTTTGATTTGATATGATTTGATTGGATTTAATTTTTTTTTCAGCTTAAACCTTTCTTTATGGGTATTGATAGGAGGTGGTTAGAAATCTATTCTGATAGCTTTTGGTGTTTACCAAATTTGACCAAGAAGTTACTATGACTAACTAAATATTTGGTCTTGAGTGTATATTTAGCAGTTTAGTGATGATTTGAATTGAATATTTTTCTTAATTTAAATCACCTTTAATATTCAAAATAAACACATCTAATACTGTATAGATAAAGTTAAGGTGGAAGAGGTATTAACTGTGTTAGGCAATGAAACTAAAACTTTGTAGTGCTCCCTTATCATGAAAATTAATGTGAGTGTAGACAATTTTATAATCTAGTTGGTGGGTCAAGGAGCATTCTCTTCTTAAGTTCTGATTTGAGAACATGATACTACCTTGTTGGGTTCTGTGAGTGTGTACTATTCTACTATCTATACTGCGTCCATCTATTCTTGTGCGTAACGTGCAAGAAAGTAACCGTATGACTAATTTGTTTTTTAATAATTTAAAGCGGAAGCTTACAATTTGTATTCATGCTACTTATACAATGTTGTTAATTTCTTGTGCGTAACATGCAAGAAAGTGCAAGAAAGTAACCGTATGACTAATTTATTTTTTATTAATTCAAAGTGGAAGCTTACAATTTGTATTCATGCTACTTATACGGTGTTGTTAATTTCGTGTCTGGCACCTCATTGGTTATCTCAGTATCCTAATTTTTGTCGTATCTGATGTTGTTTTCAATAGAAAGTCTCCTTTTATTTTTGTATGTACTCACCTCAGACTTCCTATATAACACTTTTAATCATTTTATTTAGTACACCTGCATTATTTTTCTTTTTGGGACACTCAGAGGATTTGCTTTTATTGGTAGACTGTTCTATTAGCACTTTGAGATCCAGCTGCCTTTTGTTTCTCTAACACAGTTCCGTTTTTCAGGTAAACTTGACCCTACCTTCCGTAACCGGGCATCATTCCCTTTCCGGGTCCGAACAGCTGAATGATTTGCAACCCGGTCCCACATCCCCTACCCTCGCGAGGGTCCGCAGTCTTGGTGCATCTGCCGCGCACTCTGTCACTGGTTCAGGCCTCTCCCGGAATGGTACTCCCGAACCGCAACTGATACGTAGGACCCCCAGTCCCCTCCTCCCTCCTGTAGGTGTGAGAATGAGCAACACTGAAGGTGGGTCGCATGACTTGTCAGGTGAGATTTTGTCAGCTATGGCTAACATGAAGGTTGGGTATGGAGGCAGTGACGAGGACCTATTGAGGAGTTCCCATCTGGGATCATCTGTGGATGCTTACAGGAGAATGTCTTCTCGTGGATCCGGTGTAGCGAATGGGGTAGGGGTCCACCAGTTCCCCAATGGGGATCATTCAGGTCTCGAGTTACCAGGACTTGGCTTGACAGGAAGGAACAGTGATTATGCTGCTCAGTTGTTGACTAGTCAACTTGGCTCAGGTTATCTCTCTCTCTCACACACACACACACATGCGTATGCGACCATATCAAGGTCTTAATTCATTCTCCTAGACAAAGCTACCCTCCTTAATAAATGTCCCACATTTTAATCCATTAATCCTCGTGTATTGTGCAATTCATTCCGAGTGAAGCATACTTAGTTTAGATGGCAGGTGAACCACAAGTCAATGCTTTGTAATTGTATAATAAAAATTTCATTTATGGTTATTGGCAGTAATTTGGCACTGTTGTAGCCAATTTACTCTTTTTCATATTGTTTATGCTAATTTCCTTGCATAGGAACTAAACACAAGCAAGAAAGTTAAAACAAAAGATAAGAGTTCTTCTTCAGTATGCCATAAAGCTAAGATTACTCTTCATACTCTGCATTTTTTCCTCAGGTGGGGTTGAAGGAGAATACCTAAAACTCACAAGAAACCAAGCTGGATCGGGCTACAATACACCAATGGTTGATTCGGGCTACAGCCTATATCCTCCTCATACACCCACTGAGTCTGCATTGAATGCCTCTCCAAGTGCTGACCCTTACATGTCCAGAAACTACTTGGGCTCTTCTCAAATCAACCTCCTCACCCCAGAATACCAAAAAGCATACATCAGTGCCTTAATCGCACAACAGAAGCAACAGTACAATACGGGAACACCATATTTCACCAAATCTTATAGCAGCTTGAATCGTGGTGCCTATGGAGGCATGCCATATACTACAGAAAGCCAGCTGCCGGGATCCTTTGTGAATTCTCTGACAGCTCAATCCCGTGCAAGGCAGAGTGAGAGGATGACACGTGCAGCCTCCTTGAGGTCTTTCGGTTCTGATCATAGTGGTTTTGGGGATGACAGTGGTTATGTGTTATCTCTGCTGGAGGATTTCAAGAGTAGTAAGGCCAAGTTTGAGTTGCCAGATATTGTTGGCCATGTTGTTGAGTTCAGGTAAGGTTGATATTGTTATATCCATCACGCTCATTCAAAATTATGGAAAGCAACCTGGTTATTTAAAATGCACTTTTAATCTCCCATCAAAAAGATTGAATTGTCATATTTCAAAATATCCCCCACTTCCTAAATTTCTATATTAAAATTCTTCCATACTCTCTCTTGAATGAAAAGTGAGTGAAAAAGCATACCAGTTTAGCTGTTATTGTAATTAATGCCAGAATATCTGAGACGAGATTTTACTTGCATCACAACTTATTTTTTCTTATGTGATGCAGCTCTGATCAGTATGGCAGTCGGTTTATACAACAGAAGCTAGAGACAGCTACAGAGGATGAGAAAAACAAGATATTCCCAGAGATTCTCCCTAATGCTCGTGCTTTGATGACTGATGTATTTGGAAATTATGTCATACAAAAGGTTAGCAATATTTTCTTTAATGAATAACCTTTGATGGGATACATTAATTGCATGGAAGCAACAACTGTTTTTCTAGAGTGAAGTCCAAAGCTTTGCCTTCAAATTTTTCGCGTTTGTACCCCCTTTCTGCCTCCAACAGGAGAGATGATTTTGACAGTTCCTCTCTCCTACGGCACAAAATCTCTCTTTTTAGGGCTAACAATTTAATTGCCTTGGATGAACGATGATATATTTCATTTTTTGATCTGGCAGTTCTTTGAGTATGGAACGCCAAAACAGAGAAAGCTACTAGCTACTCATCTAAAGGGACATGTTTTACAGCTAAGCCTACAGATGTATGGCTGTAGAGTTATTCAAAAGGTTTGCTTTTGTCTTTGTTTGTTCTCCTTCAGGCACTATTACTTGTACCACCTTCTTGTTAGTTAATATTATTATAAGCCACAGGCACATAGATTCTCAGGAACCTACATGCTTGTTGGTGATGCATTCCTAAGGGAAATATGGTGAAAATATGTTGATATTTAAATTAAGTTGGATAGATGCCAAAATTGTTTGTTGATAGTGAAAGTAAATATGTATTTTTGTTTATCTGGTTCTAATATAAAGCAAGCTGTATTTTTTGTTTACATTAATGTTCCTTTGAAATGTCTTTAGTAGCTGGTAACACTTGTGAAAAAGAGTGATCTAAAATGAATACCATGCTAAGTCATGAGTAATAGTAACAAAAGGCGCTATAACAATACAGGCATTAGAGGTGGTAGATATTGATCAGCAAACACAGATGGTGCAGGAGCTGGACGGGTCAATAATGCGATGTGTCAGGGACCAGAATGGGAACCATGTGATACAGAAATGCATAGAGTGTGTCCCCCAAAACCAGATTCACTTTATCATCTCCTCTTTTTTCGGCCATGTTGTTGAACTCTCTATGCACCCCTATGGTTGCCGTGTCATTCAGGTATGCCCCCTTGCACTCCTCTCACTTCAAAAATTATTTTTGACAAAGCAGTTTTGCTGTTGTATTTGGTACTTGTGATCTAATTCCTAGTTCGAGGAAATAGAAAAACTTGTCCAGTGAAATTAAAAAAAATAAAGGAATGGATTTAAGAGTTGTAGTGACAGCTCCTTGTTTTTTCTCTCATAGAAAGAGAGACAGTAAGCTTATCTTAAATACAAAATATTTAAGATCTACAATAATGGATAATTATGTATCTTGTTAATACATTTGAATATCTTTTTTTCATAAAAAAAGAAAAGAGTTTGTATGTAAGATTTGTTCTTAAGGCTTAATTCTATCTAGTATTAAGCACTTTCTATTTCTTTATTGATTTATCAATAGCCTTATATTAGTTATTAGAAAGATTATTGTTGATAGAAATAAAATAAAATAAAATATATCCTAAAATATATACTATAGAAATATAGTAACATATTTTTTTATAAATATATAAAAATACAAATTTTCTTTCTTTAGATAAAAAAACGCACAAGA
Source organism: Carex kokanica (assembly GCA_025461125.1). NCBI lineage: Eukaryota > Viridiplantae > Streptophyta > Magnoliopsida > Poales > Cyperaceae > Carex > Carex kokanica. The sequence goes on along the minus strand of JAJGRX010001503.1, from coordinate 175,793 downwards.
ATTTTTACTGGTAGTTTGCTTGTCTGTCTGGTGTGAGTATGCACTGGTCTCTTTTAAGTACACCTGTGATATGGATGTTTGTAGTTTCAAAGCACCTTCTTTTTTGTGGTCATGCCATTTGCTAGAGAAATTCAATCGGATAGCAAATTCCTTTTCAACTTTAGGAACATTCTTTATTGTCGTGCTTGCTGTTTCATAATTATGTTTCAATATGTAGTACTGTTATTGGTTGTTGGTAGTCAGGTTACTCCGATACAGTTCTGTAATTTGGTTGCAGTGCTGTAAATATAGTTCCAGTGCAAGATATTTTAATCCTGCTTTAAGTTGGTTCTTTTAACATCATAATGCTTTGCAGAGGGTGTTGGAGTACTGTAATGACCCAGAAACACAGAGTATTATGATGACAGAGATACTGCCATCTGTTTGTTCATTGGCCCTGGATCAATATGGAAATTATGTCATTCAGGTATTATCTTTCTTTGTCAACTTTTGCCTCTTTTATGCCAGTTGTTCCATATTACACTGTAAACCCTGTATAGATGTCCAATCTTATAAATTGAGAGTACATGTGTCCCTTCTAAAAATGAGGGTGAAGAAGCTGCTTTGCAACTGAAACGTCTTTGTTGTGTGTATATTAGCATGTGTTGCAACATGGGAAACCTGAGGAGCGTTCCACAATAATCAAGGAACTAGCGGGACAGATTGTGAAAATGAGCCAGCACAAGTTCGCGTCAAATGTGGTGGAGAAGTGCTTGACTTTTGGCACAGATGATGAGCGCCAGATTTTGATTGATGAGATCTTAGGCACCACCGATGAAAATGAGCCTTTGCAGGTACTTGCGATATATTAAATTTCAGTACAATATACTCTTGATCAAGATATTTGATCTATTGATTATAGTATTTTACCACCACATCCTTTTGGGATGATTAGAAGAAAAATGTCCTAATTATTTTTAAAATTCAAATTTTTCAGGTGATGATGAAAGACCAGTTTGGAAACTATGTGGTGCAGAAGGTGATGGAGACATGTGATGAACAAAATCGAGAACTGATTATTTCGCGCATCAAAGTGCACCTGAATGCTCTAAAGAGGTACACTTATGGAAAGCACATCGTGGCCCGTGTTGAGAAGCTTCTTGCTGCTGGAGGTAACATTATTATGAGATGCACTGTTGTTTTTTTCTTTTTCTGAAGTAGGTCATAATTTCATTGAACACCTTTCTGCAGCTCCTGCAAAATGGACGCCTGCTCTTATTACCGACATTTTTATTAATACCCTAAAACAAAACAAAAATATCAAATATGCCCTCACTTTGAAATTTTTTAAAAAAATGCCCTAACCGCCCAGGGGCTGGGCGGTCAGCTTTCCACCGAACCGCCCCCCCCGTCGGGCGGTCCAAAAAAAAAAAAAAAAAAAAAAATCACCAAACCGCCCAACTGTGGGGCGGTCCACTATTTTTTTTTTTTTTTTTGATCAGATTCAAAATTCATTTTAGAGAAAATGGCTACATGGATTTTTGTGTTCTTTATATCAAAATAAAGGTATGAAAGTCTAGTTTCCAGATAATATAATTTCTCTATACAAAAATATTACAGATTGGTACAGTTTTAGTGATTAATTGACAGAAGTCAGAATTCAGAAAAGCTGAAATTCCAGTGAGCAGTCCTATAATTTTGATCAGATTCAAAATTCATTTTAGAGAAAATGGCTACATGGATTTTTGTGATCTTTATATCAAAATAAAGGTATGAAAGTCTAGTTTCCAGATAATATAATTTCTCTATACAAAAATATTACCGATTGGTACAGTTTTAGCGATTAATTGACAGAAGTCAGAATTCAGAAAAGCTGAAATTCCAGTGAGCAGTCCTATAATTTTGATCAGATTCAAAATTCATTTTAGAGAAAATGGCTACATGGATTTTTGTGTTCTTTATATCAAAATAAAGGTATGAAAGTCTAGTTTCCAGATAATATAATTTCTCTGTACAAAAATATTACAGATTGGTACAATTTTAGCGATTAAGTGACAGAGGTCAGAATTCAGAAAAGCTGGAATTTCAGTGAGCAGTCCAATAATTCTGACCTTTGTCAATTAATCGTTAAAACTGTACTAATCTGTAATATTTTTGATATTTAAGATCAATTGATGAATACTTTATTTATTAGATATTAATTAAGCACTTCAAAATTATTGGAAACATGGTTCAATTTAACATCACTTCGTAAACTCGACCTCAGCCCTAATAATATAAACAACAGCTACGGTAACAAAATTCAATTAATTAATGCTTTATTCAAGTGATTGAAATATCAAAATTACAAGAGTGTAAATGACCAAAAAGGAAACTAGATGAGTACATAAATAATATCTTATAGAAATGCCAACTTGATTATAGAGAATATCTTATATAACATTGATTTTTCAATTTATTGGCCCATATGAAAATAAATTCAAAAAATGATAATTTTTTATGTGCAAGTAGAAAATAATATTGATCGGATCTAAGCAAAATTATTGATCGGAAAGCTTTTCGGAAAGCTTGTCAGAATTATTGGACTGCTCACTGAAATTTCAGCTTTTCCGAAAAGTGGTCAATAATTTTGATCAGATTCAAAATTCAATCGCGTGATATTCTAGAAAATGAATTTAAGAAGCAGAATATCTCTAGAGTTACGGATAGTAACAAACCTTTAAATATAATTTAGAAAACAATATAGTAATTAATTTAGACATATTAAAATTAATATGAAAATCCAGTACTTAGTATTTTCTTTTCCAATAAAAAGACTTTACCTAACAAAAGATAAGCAAATTATTAGAATTCAATGGACCATGTACAATTTACAACCTCCTCTTTTATTTCAATGGACCATGTACAATTTACAACCTCCTCTTTTATTTCTCTAAAATGAATTTTGAATCTGATCAAAATTATAGGACTGCTCACTGGAATTTCAGCTTTTCTGAATTCTGACTTCTGTCAATTAATCGCTAAAACTGTACCAATCTGTAATATTTTTGTATAGAGAAATTATATTATCTGGAAACTAGACTTTCATACCTTTATTTTGATATAAAGAACACAAAAATCCATGTAGCCATTTTCTCTAAAATGAATTTTGAATCTGATAAAAAAATATATATAGTGGACTGCCCCACAGTTGGGCGGTTTGGTAATTTTTTTTTTTTTTTTTTTTTTTTTGGACCGCCCGACGGGGGGGCGGTTCGGTGGAAAGCTGACCGCCCAGCTCCTGGGCGGTTAGGGCATTTTTAAAAAAAATTTCAAAGTGAGGGCATATTTGATATTTTTGTTTTGTTTTAGGGTATTAATAAAAATGTCGGCTCTTATTATGTTCATTAATTGTTCCTATGAATATATCATTTGTATTACTTTTTGGGTGAAGGGTAGAATGTTTTTGGCATATTTGAATAAAATTGGAGATTGGTCAAAGGACATTTGATTTCTTAGGGGTGGGGGGGGGGGGGGGGGGGGGTGCATAATGACTTGTATGCTTCTATTTATTTTTTGGGAGGTTGACAAAGGGGTTTTTTTCCATGATTTGTTGAATCAACTTGGATGTTCTAATCTTCAAGTGGCACATGACGTTCTGAATTTTCTTTAGTAGATTGCTCATATTTTTTTTTTTATTCAGAGCTGATAAGAAGGAAGTTTCATGTTTTTCCATTCCTATTTTACTTTGTTGGTTTTTTTATCCTGCTGATTTTTTTTTTTTTTTTTTTTGAATTCAGAGAGGGTCTCAGCTGCTCAGTGAGAAAGAGGTACTAGAAGTATAACAGCATTGTACAGACAGATAGTAAGAGAGGTTACAAGCTTATCCCATGCTCATTTATTTCAGTGTATAATTTGGAGATGTTGAGCTAATCTCAGGCCATAGTGTAAATAAAGGATCTAGAGGGGTTTCTCCATAAATAAGAATCTTTTCGCCTATTTTCCTATATGTAAATGTTGTACTTCTTTCCATTTTTAATTCGGAAGGCTCTTTGTTGTCATAGGCGAATTGAGGGAAAAGCAGTAAAATTTTAGGCTAGAGGTGGTTTTTAAAAGCAAGGGCATTTGTAAATTTTCAGCCTCTGTTTTGCAATGCTTTAATGGGTCAAATATAACTTGTAAAGCTAAGAATTTGTGTTTAGTGACATTTTAATGGCCGTAGCATAATTGTAATTTCTTTCTTTTAGCTTTCCTTTGCGCATGTTTTTCAGAGAATAGTAGTTGCCCTGTTTTTCTTTTCTTGTCAGTTCGAAATTTGGGTTGGAACCCTATTATAGAGAGAACAGTGCTTGAATTCATATTATAAATTTATAACTCAAACGTGGGGAAAGTTCTTGAAAAGATCAAAAGATGATTAACTCAACATACCAGTAAAGAGTTCAGAATAGGTATTTCTTGCTGTTAGTAACTTTGATTGTGCTAATGGACCAAATATTCTTTAGCCACTTGAAAAAAGGCAAAGATTGTTTTTTTTTTTTAATATTTGAGCATCTCAAATCATCTTCGGTGATAGGCATTGGTTTCTAACTCCTGACTTTCCTTGTGCTAAGAATAAAATATTGCTATAACAAACTATTATTAAAACGTCGTCGCCCGCACTTTATTTTAAATTTTTCAATGAAGGGATAAAATATGCTGCTCTTATCTCTCTAGAACACATTTTTAGGCGGAGGCATGTTTTAGGGGGGAAACAGCCCAGTCAAAGTCTTGTCGAGAGAGAACATAAAATGATAAAACGAATGCACGGCCGTTGAAATTGAAGCAGCGTTGGAATGCGAATTGTGCGATTGGGATTGGACCCCACGTTAGCTGAGTCCGGATCCCCCAGAGTAACTCAATCTTTGAATTTTGGATCGAGACTGTCCGATTTGAATTTGTCACTTGAGATCGTCTCGGGATTCGAATTCGTTGCCGAGATATGTGCGCTCACTTCAAAAATAGATTTTTACGGATTCGAATCAGACAGTCCCGATCTAAAACCCAAAAGTTGGGTTACTTCACTGATCCGAATTCACGTTAGCTTAGGCTTTAAGCGGCATTGAAAAAGACTAATTAAAAAAGAAAGATAAAATAAGAACCAATCAAATGATCATGGTGGGCCCATGGTCCCTGCTTTCTCGGTCCTCTTGGATTAAATTAGTATTTATAGATATCAATATCGAACTTATTATTGATTAAGAGTAGGGTTAAAAGACTAAATTTCATATTTCTTTATAATTTTTTTTTTCTTTATCTAGATAGATACTCACAATATGTTACTAAAATGCTAAAGCAAAGCGCTTTGCTTGAAAACAAATTTTTGTTCACCTAGACCCTCACCATGAGATCAGGGAGAGGCACATGGCTATCTATGATTAAAAAAAAAAAATCTAAAATATGTTCTTTTGTCATTTTCTTTTATAAATTTTTTTATAAAAATATATATGTATTTAAAATAATTATACAATATGTTCTATCTTGAAAATTTAACTCACCTGTCTCATTTCCGGTTTCCGCCTCTATATTCTGAATTAGCAAAATTGGCACAAAATGTAGAGAAGGAATCAATTGCTTCTTTTCCCCAATCAGAAGTTAATGAAAGCAGTTCTAATATGGTGTAGATCATATCCAACAGTTTTATTTTGACTTTTAAGTTTTAAATTTTGAGTTATTAAACTTTTAAAAATGGAGACATGAAAAATAGAGGCATTTGAACCCTCTTATTTTTAATAGCACTAAATTAGTATTAGTCCACCTTTTTTCGCATTCTAACAATATATATATATTTTTTTACTTTTCACTATTGAATTGCGCAATTATATCATCTATTTCAAACTAAAAGTTTCAATTCACATTTTTCACATGCTATGTTTATTCCCAACTGTCTAATACCATCTACTCAGAACCAATTATTGTGCCAGAGATTGTAAGCTAAAACATCTTACAAAACTCAATTAGAATAATTACGAGGCATAAACGCAAAAGGCGAAAGATATTAAGAAAAATATTTTACAGGAATTTGTTTGTTGATAAAGTTTTCGTAATGCATGCGATAAGAAATTTCAAGAATCTTATCTTAAGAATTGCACGCAAAGTAAAAGATGATAAGAGATTCAAATATACGTAACACTCTACGGATAGGAGTGCATGTCCCCTCAGCTATTGGAGGTCGGAGGGAATGCGTATCCTCTAATTTTTTTTATAAACCATAATAATAAAAAAAAAATTTACGAAACCAACATCATTACTTTTTTTTTTACAAAAATTATAAGAACCAAAATGGCATTTTGGTATGTTTTTTTTTTTTTTATTCCGGACCGAAATGCAATTTCGGTCTGGTCCGATTTTTGAATTTTCTGTGGCGGCTCATATGAAAAGTTGTGAAACTAATACCACAGAAAATCCAAAAAGAGGACCGGACCGAAATGCTATTTTGGTCCAGAATAAAAAAAATAATGGACCAAAATGGTATTTCGGTTCTTATGATTTTTGTAAAAAAAAAAATAATCATGTTGGTTTCGTAAAAAAAAAAATTAATTATGGTTTATAAAAAAAATTCTGTATCCTCTGCATTAACTTAAAAGGAAATATTTTGAGTTAATGAATCTCAACCTCTGATTTTAAACAGAGCTAATCCAGCTCTTACTTATAACATAAGAGGACTTTCAATATTCGTGTAGATCTAGTTTGTACGAATCTTAAGACAGATCGAATAATCGAGATGAATTAACTCAAAAGATTCCCTTTTGAGTTAATGTAGAGGATACGAATTCGGTCAGAGGAGTGCAATAAATGAATAAACGCTTCAAATTAATTTTAACTGGATCAAACTCAATTCGGTGTTTATAAAAATTATAGGAGATCTGCTTTAAGATTCATACCAAATTAAAAGAACGACCCAGATTTACTTATTGCACCTCATGTACTTGGGGATCCAAATTCTACGGATAGAGTACGAAAGCAATGAAAGCATAATTTTATTTTTAAAAATTATATAAAGATAATATAGATTATTAGATGAATTGCATTTATTCTTCAATTTCACAGTAGGAACCAATGTTGTAACAAACGACCATTTAGTCTGACTAATTAGCTGATTAGTCGTTAGCGGTGATCAAGCTGTTACGAACCATTCGTTGTCCATTTATACGGCCAATTAGTTGATCATTTTTATTTTTTTTCTGCATTTATTTGTTATATGTATTATACTTTACTTTGTCTTATATGAGCTTTCTAAATGATAATTTCATAAATTTTTATTAATTAACAATGAAACTAAAATAAATTTATTTGATAAGTTTGATAAGTTAAATTTATCATTTTTAATAATTACAAGTATGTGCACATAACTTTAATAGAAAGACAAAATTATCCGTAAAATTCTGATTAATCGGCCGCATACTGATTAATCACTTAACGATACTCCGTCGGTCCGACGAGCGCATACTGTTATTTACAAGACTGGTAGTTTTACCCTAAAAGAACAAGAAAAAAAATTCATTTTTTTTCTACAAAATCAAAATATGAATGCAATTCATTTAATACCTTATATTATTTTTATATATTCTTATAAATAAAAAATTCTGCAAGAAAAGAGAGATATTTTGAGGAAGAAATTAAAATGCTTTTGTTAATGAGCATCACATATATTAAGAAAGTTCATTAAATATAGCGCTAAGCTTTATTTAATATTTTTAAGCTAACATTTTGGTTACTCTTATCTTGATTTTTCTAAAGAGAGCATATTCAATTTTTAATATGTTTTTGGTAGATACTTAAATTTTATTGGACATGCCGCTTGAATATGCTATTATTTTTCATTGTGTAGAATGCTTTTCTTTGGTCGATCCAAAAAAAAATACGCCAGATCCATCCACTAATTTTTAGTATATTTTTGACGATGTCAATTATAAAATAATCTGAAGCATTCTTTCATTTTGGGTGATCCAGATATATCCAGCCTAGAATAATTAAAAAAAAAAGAAGGCCTATTTTTAAAATTTCCCCATATCTATAGTAGACTTAAAATAACTAGCTCAAACGTCGAATATACACGAATATTAAAGATGCCCTGTGCGTTTCATCACTTCGGATCGGTTTGACCTGAGTTCCGATCGGACGGTCAAAATCTAAACATATATATTTGTTACTTCAGAGGATATGGATTTTCAATAAATTGTTAAAATTAGCACGATTCTGAATCCTTCATCTACGATCAGACGGTCATATTCTACGATATCTACTTTTCGTTATAAACCGCGCATTGGAACGGATCTGCCATGATCTCTGCTTTTCGTTATAATTTCAAGAGTCAAATAGTGCGAAGGGTAGAAAGGAGAAAAAAGACAGAGAGAGAGGTGTCGAACGAGAGAGAGAAAAACCAAAGAGCCGCCATGTGTAAGCCATTGGCGACCGCGGCGTGTCCTTCGTGACCTCTCCGCCTGGCACTTCCATGGCGCCTTCCAATCCCATAAAAACCCTTACCCCCACCCGTCTCCTCCCATCCCACATTGCGTTTTCTTCCTTGTGAATTTGAGATTTGGGATCGGCAATGGCGATGGATGGGGGAGCGGGAGCGAAACTTTTGTACATTGTGGTGGATGACGTGTCCGATGAGAATGGAACCGGGTTTAGGTACACACGATCGGTGCTCCAGAGCACGCTTCAGTTCATGGGTTGCAAAGCGAGACATGCTTTCAAGGTTCAACCTTTTTTTTTGCTCTTATTTTCGTTTTGTGGGTTTTTTTGTTTCATGTATGATGTGACCTTTGTGTGTGCGGCGAAATTGGTTCGTTGATTGGTTGAGGAAGGGTCGCTTTCAGTTTGGGGAATTTTGCACTCTGAAAGGGATTTTATTGTCTTCTCTTTGCTTCTTCGTTCTTTTTTCTATTCTTTTTGTTTCCCAAGTTAATTTTCGACGGCAACAAAAGTACAAACTTTGTACAGTGGCTGTGAAATCCGAATTTCCTGGAAAGCGATGCAAGTTGCATTCGTAACTTCGAATAATTGTTTCTAGGAACAACTTGTGGCATTAAAGCAAAGTGAGAGAGAGAGAGAGAGAGAGAGAGAGAGAGAGAGATTGAATGAATTGCATTTTCTTCCTTTTCTGAACATGGAGAACAGAAGGGCAGCAAATAGAAAAAGAAAAAAAACTACCTTTTTCTTATTTAATTTTCATAAATATTGTAATGTTGAAAGGACATAATTCCTTTCAGAACCTTTCTACTTGATCTATTTCATGCAAAATTGCATGACTCTATGCAAATTTGGAAAACATTCATTGGTAGGCCAAAATTAGTTTTAACAGATTGCAGGTAATTTGAGATATCAAATTACCCTTTTCTTCCCATTTAAGTATTTTATTTCACACTTATTTTAATTAAAATTTCAAAAGTAACATCTAATAGTTTTAAAAGTATAAATTTGATTACTTTGCTTTCAGAAACCAGTCGGTCAATTATGCACCTCTTTATGGTCCAAATATGTCTTTCATGCCATTCCCCCCCTCCTGTTTTATTGGTTTTGTTTTATTGAATTCCAGATTAGCCGAAGGGTATTTGAAGTGATACGTGCAAATGCTGCAGAATCTGAAGCCAATGAAAAACAAATTGCAAAAGAGAGTGCTGAATCGAGCTCTTCGGCCATACCATTTGAGTTATATAAGAGACAAACTACGGTTGTCGTTTCAAGAGATTATTTCATTAATGTGGTGTGTGATGCTCTAACATTATACAAGTATGTGGGCCCCAACCAACGAGCTGATTTGATTCTAGCTTGCAAGTATGGAAATATATACCGAGCTTTTATTTTATAGAAAACTATTTACTTGGCACTTACTGTTGAACATATGCATAATAGCAGAGATATATAGTATGAAATGCCGAAAGATTATTTATTCATACTATTTTGCAGGATCCGGGAGAGGAAAGAGTCGGTGACTATTCTTCTATGTGGAACAAGCGGTTGTGGTAAATCCACACTGTCTGCTTTACTGGTACTACTTCCAACAATTTATAACTTGCTTCAATTTTTTACCAAAAAAAAAAAAAAACTGACTTTTCTCCTTTTATTTCACCCTAAAGGGGAGTAGATTAGGAATCACTACTGTGATATCGACAGATTCGATAAGACACATGATGCGTAGCTTTGTAGACGAGAAGAAAAACCCACTCCTATACGCTTCAACTTACCATGCAGGGGATTGTCTGGACCCAGTGGCAGTGGCACAAGCGAAAGCAAAGAGAAAGGCAAAGAAGCAGAGAGAGGAGTCGGTTTCATCTTCCGGGGAGAAACCGGAGGCTCGTTTGGTGGAGACGATTAGTACAAAACAGATGGCAGTTGAAGGTTACAAGGCACAATCTGAGATGGTAATTGACAGCCTTGATCGGCTTATCACCTCCTGGGAAGAGAGGAAAGAATCGGTTGTTGTTGAAGGGGTCCATTTAAGTCTTAATTTTGTGGTGAGTGCCAACTGCCAAGTAAAAAAAAATTATGTGTTTTATGCTTTTTGCAAAGAGTGAGGCTATGGTACTATGCATAGCGCGGATTGGTCCATACTATGGATCACTATCTTTGTTTTTAAAGTTCAAATAATTGATCTGAACCGTTCAACATGATCTCTATATGAAAATGTACTTAAGGACTAAATTTTATATTTTTGTAGAATTTTTTAACTAATTTTTTAGATAGGTAGAAAATCAATACTTTTGAATGGCCTAGAATTGTTAGATCAAGTGATTTTCTAAAATTTATGTGTTTATGCTTTTTGCAAATATGGTCTTGCACAACTTCAAAATGTACATAATAGTTCGTTTATGGTACATAAATAGTCAAGCCAGTGTTCATTAAAGATATCAGTGACCTCAGATGATACTGGTACTGTACACCTATTTAAGTTGTTGCACTACGCTTCGGCTTCATCAACTCTATTATTTTTTTTTTCTAGATGGGTCTGATGAAGAAGCACCCATCAATTATCCCCTTCATGCTGTATATTACAAATGAAGGCAAGCACATGGAGCGCTTTGCGGTGCGTGCAAAATATATGACACTCGACCCGGCCAAAAACAAGTACATCAAATACATACGTAATATCCGGTCGATACAAGAATACTTGTGCCACCGTGCCGACAAGCACCTCGTGCCAAAGATAAATAACACCAATGTCGACCGCAGCGTGGCAACCATCCACGTCACGGTCTTCTCCTGCCTACGTAGATGTGAGGCTGGGGAGTCTCTCTACGACCCAAATACCCACACAGTGCCCTTGTTAAACGAGGAGTATAAGAGCATTTACAAGGCTAATTCCATAACTTCTAAAGGGTTTGTTCAGCTTACAAGGAGAAGAGGGTCGGATAGGAACCTCATGGCATTGTTGTACGACGATGGGTCGGTAGCAAAGGCATGGCCGGTTGAAGGATATGGTTTTGACATGGATGCAAACCCAATGTATGGGCCGTTACAGATCAGCACAGCAGAGCCCGTTAATCTACAATTTGGGAATTTTGGGTTGAGCGCGTGGCCAAGTGACGAGGCGGGGTCAAGTTACGCGGGAAGTCTCGATGGTTCAAGAGCTGAGGGCACAGGGACCATGTCGTCATGCTGCAGCTCGCCTAAGATGTCGGAAGGGTACTCTAAAGAGGTAGAGAAAAATTATGTTACTATTTTTTTTTGAGGTTGAAAAATTATGTTATTATTATTTTGTGTTTGATATGATGAGCCAAACAGGAAACTTAAAAGGAATATGTCAAAGATATGATTTTCCATTTAGAGAAGGAAAAGATTATGGTGTATCTTTGCACTAGCACTCACATTTAATGCAGCATTTAGAACCTTTACCAACAAATGTACCTGGTTTGTTCCTATGTGGCAATAATATATAGTGTGATTCGTGCAGCTACTTGGTGTAACCTCCTGTTATCTTTGGAGATTCTTTTCCTATTCAATTAAGGCTGAGGTGTAGTGTCTTCTGATTTCTCCTTTGTAGGTAATGGGTGGATTCTCAGTCTCGGGAAGCGAAGAAGAAGCTGATGTTTTTCGAGATGACACTGATGGGGACCTAAGTGACGGGTTTGGTATTGACCACGACCTAAATGAGGTACCTTTCCTTTTCCCCCTTCTCTTTTGAAAGATTAATTTACAAGTCCAAATGTATCACAGCCAATTAGATAAGTTATAAACTGCTAGAAATCAGCAAGCAATTATTGATATGTACCTGTACCTAATATTCTGATGTGATATTTACTGGTACAAGGGCAGGTGTAGGCCTATGTCTTGTTTTTCGCTGATATAAACCCCCAAATAAAGAACATAGGCAAGGAATAGAGGTCCTCTCTCGCTTCCTTGGTCTATTTAATGAATTGTTTGATAATACTATCAGTCTGACAATGCGCCGAATTTTGTTGTGCTTGTCTATAGATGGAAGGTTCAGTGGATGAACACTCCACTAAATCTGATGAGGAGTATGACGACCTGGCCTTGCTGGACGGCCATGGTTGCTATGAGGATGATGTAGAAATCCAGAATCTAACACAAACTAACTCATTTCAATCCACCAAGTGTGATTTTAATAGCAAGGTGGAGAGCTTTATAGAGAAATATGAAAGGAACCTTGACCTCGCATAAGAAATATGTTTTGGTCAATTATCTCGTTCGTATTATGTAGTGTCTGATTTTCTTTTCTGTACACAATAATTTACTACTTCGAGGGATTTCCTCATACGGAGGGTAAAAATAAATTGTGTAATTATAAATGTAGCGGGCTTTATAGAGGTGTATCTAAATATGTTTACCAGCAGATGTGTGTGTATGTTTTTTTTTTTTTTTTTTTTTTATCTTTGATTAAAAGAGGATCGCCTGTTCTCTGGATCCAAGTGCCTTGTAACCAATAATGAGTCTGAGATAGCCCCTGAAATTTTATCATTTATTTCTGGGTTATATAATATGTATAATTTTCCTTTTAAATAAGACTGTTCCTTATATGTATTTCATGCGTTAGTTGAAGCCTAGATGGTAACGCCGTTTTCATATATCCTGACAAAGCTTTATAAGAAATTTCAGAATCAATGACATAGAAATTAATATTTGACTAAACCTTTTTTTAATGCAAACTTGGCTTTCAAAAAAATAAAAAATAAAAAAATTTGACTAAACCTGATGCGGTCCAGTATTAGATATTCTTCCAGTCCCAACCTGAATCACCGAAATTTTTTAGTTACCATCCCATTTTTATGGGAATTAAATCAATACCACTCCCCCCCTCCAATTTTTTCCATTTCTACCACCCACGCGTACTTAGTTCGCTTGCCAAATTGGGCTGGTGCACGAATTGGGGAGGCACACCCAATTGGTACACGTACTGGGGAGGTACACCAAGGGTTTGGTGCTATAAGTGGTTAGCGCACCAAATTTAGTGCTCAAACGGGGTGAAGCGGTCCAACTGCGGTAAAAGGTAATTTTTTTCTTAATTTTTTAATTTTATTGTTTTTAAATTAGTTAGTTTGGTATATAGGTGTCCAAAATAAACCAGAATTGTATTAAATAGTTTGAATGGTGTCCAAATGGTAATATTTTAAATTAACTATATTTTGTAGTATTTTAGACCAATTTTTTTTAGAAATGTATCAAATTAGCCTTGCATTGTTTGAAATTACCTAAAATTGTACCATTTTTTTTACCGATAGTGTCTAAAAATTACTTAATTAGAAATGTACCATATTTGTGATATTTTAGATCAAAATTGAATAGAAATGCACCAAATTGACCTTGTATTGTTTGAATTTATCCAAAATTGTACTTTTTTTTACCGATGGTGTTCAAACATTACTCAGTTATAAATGTACCATATTTGTGGTATTTTACACCAAAATTGAATACAAATGCACCAAATTGACATTGTATTGTTTGAATTTACTCAAAATTGTACCCTTTTTTACCGATGGTGTCCAAAAATCAGTAAATTATAAATTTATATTATTTGTATTATTTTAGATCAAAATATAGAAATGCACCAAATTGATTTGTATTGTTTGAAATTTATACGTTTATTACTGATAGTGTCAAAAATTGACAACATTTAAAAAATTTCTTTTAGTACGGCGTCAACAAGCGGTACCAAAGAAACCAATCTGCCGTATGATGAATTGGATTTGAATATGGAGTTGGCCACACCGTCTTTCCACACTTGACGAATGAGAGTATTAGCCCGTTTGCTGGTTCCCGTACAAGAACCACAAGATCACAAATTCATATGTAAGTTTACATTTGTTAACTACTTGCAAATAATTTAAATATTCATTTGAATAAATAAATAAGTTATATTTTTGTTTATTTTGAAATTTAATGTAGGCTGACCTCACGGTGACACGGAATAACTAGATGAATATCCTCTACGACGAGCGATTTGCACCGGCATTACAAAGGATAGGTCTGTGGCATGTGTCCCAGCTCACCAAAGTAGTTGCAGATGTCATCCTTCTATTTGCGCTGGTCGAGAGGTGGCAGCCGGAGACGCACACATTCCACTTGCCTGTTAGAGAGATTACAATGTCTCTCCAGGACATGCGTTGTCTATGGGGCCTGCCCATTACTGGAGAGGCTGTGACGGGTGTGGAGTATGGAGACTTCTCGCAGCTCATTACCGATCTGTTGGGCCCCGGGTTGATGAAGCGGAGGAGTACCAAGAAAGGGATAATTACCTCTAAGAATGACATTAGTATACCATACTTGCGGGAGCAGTTCAGGTAACTTTTAATTTTTAAAATTAATTATTTGATGGTATTTTTCATAATTTTTACTAAATTAGTTCGAATTTACAGTGGAGTCCTAAACGCAGATGCTTCTCCCGAGGAGGTAGATCGGTGGACCTGGGCTTACATAATGGAGATGTTCGCTTACTGGATGTTCCCAGATTCATCGGGGAGCACTGTCCCTGGTTGTTTGCTTGAGTGACTGAGGGACTTGGTCCAGCCGAAACAGATGAACTGGGGTGCAACGGTCTTGGCATGTCTATATTAGGGTTTATGCACTACGTGTCAAGTATAAATTATTTTTTGCTTGTTTGTAATATAAATAAATAAATATCACACAAAAAAACCTAAAAATTAACTGCAACTTGTATCTAAATAGAACAACAAGGCGAATTTGTACAGTCTGATCGGTCTCCCCCAGCACGTGGACGAGATTCTCATTCAGCCGTCCATGACCATGACAGAAAGGTTGGGCTCCAGCATGGGGTGAGTCCAACGGGATTACATGTCCAGTGTATGCGCAGAGATTCTGCTCGAGGAAGACTTACGTCCAGACCCCGCACGGCAAACCTATAGGAGTTGCTTTTTTCGGAGTCAATTTGAGCAAATGACTCCAGACAAGCACGTTTGTTGGCGGTCGTACGACGAGCATGTTGAGGTTGTGGACGATGATGCTGTCCCTTGCTCCTTTCTGCATGACCTGCCTGCTATTTGCTTGGCTCAGCGTCAGTTCTAGTTTGCTCAGGTACCGCTTATATTATTAGTGTATCAAAAAAAATTTCTATTATGCATGTTTATTTATTTTTATATATTGCAGGTTCCGCTTGTCTTCTACCAGGTGTTTATTACCCTGGACGGGTACTGAGGCAGTTTGGTATGACTCAGCTTTTTCCTGTCCATGATCCTATCACTCAGGACACGTGGTATTAGCTTCACAAGGAAAACATAAATAGCACAAATAAAATACGCAAGACATACGAAAACATAAATAGCACAAATAAATTCGTGCACTAAAACATAAATAACACAAATAAATTCTACTACAACACAATATAAATATAAAGTCTACCACCTCTTGAACGATGAAACATAAAGTCTACCACCTTTATTACAAAAAAAAATTACCTTATTGAGTACGGTTTCTAGCATCCTTTCTCTTTCTTGTATTTTTTTCGAGGGTTGCTTTGTTGGTCTGGTGACCCTTTTTTTCCTTCCAGTATGCTCATCCATATTTGGATCCGGTTATGTCATCTCCTACCCAACTTCACTAACCGATTATCTGGAACTAAGATCGCTCTTTCATGCGTTGGCCAGACACTTTGATTGTCATACACGTGGAATTCACCACTCCATGTGTCGATGAGTATTTGAATGTTGTAGTAGTAATTTACGAATGCATTTGGATCGAAGTTCCTATATTTTTCACACATTTGTAAGTAACGTCATCCTCAATTATAATAATGATTAAGAAATTATTAGTAGATACTTGTACCTTAGACAACACACTGCCATCACATGAACATATGGTATTCCGGTGAGCTGAGTCTTTTGGCACGCGCATTCCACCTCATGATCGTTCTTCACAATGATCTTGTACATGCAATCTTGAGACGTGTATACCCATTTGTCTCTCTCTATATCAAATTGAATTTTCTCATCATGTGAAATTATAAATATAACCTATGAGAATTATAAATTACAAACCTGCGAGAAGTTTTGAAGACATTGTTGAGCGATTCAAAACCATTGCTAGTCATTATGGCCCAACGAGTCATGTTGTGCATAGCTTGATACACATTCTATGGCTTAGTCGGTTTTCCATTGTCATTTTCATTATACTTGCTACATGTATCCAAGTATGTTAACCAATCAGGATTTCACCTTCCGATTGCATCAAGGCATTCTTGTAATCTTCTTGTTTTCTTCTTTTTAACCATGATCTTGAAATTTTTTAAAGCAACTTTATCTTGAGTGTGTTTTCCAAAATTCTCAAACACATGTTGAGAGTCAGTACCGGTGAGCACACTCCTCGTTCTCCTCGGACCAACCCAGATCATCTTGTATGAACACCTTTTTTATGCCATTATGTCGGTCAGATGCCATACACATGAATCTATTTGGACCAATTACAAACTCCCGCACCCACTTCATGAACCATCCTCAATTCTCAAAATCCTCGCTCTCTACCAATCCAAATGCTAGCGGGATTAATTAGTTCTCCGCATTATATCCGGTTACAATCAACAACTTACCCTTGTATCTACCTGACAAGAAACAAGCATCGATGCTGATGATGGGTCTGAGGTGACATATTGCTTCTATACATGGTCTTGATGCCCATGCCAACCTTATGAAATACCGGTACCCTGGCTTATCGGTTGGCTTTGATATAATTTTACATTGGGTTCCAGGATTTTCTCTTTTGATTGCCTCCAACAAAGGGACAATCAGCGCCTAAGACCCCCCCAACTACCAAATGCCCGGGGAATCGCTAACTCTCTTTCACGCCACAGTTTGTTGTACTTTAGGACGATGCCCTCATACCTTTCAATAGAAACACCGAAAAATTTACACTTGCGAAAATACTAGATGAAAATATTTGAAGAGGGTTGTACGGCCATTTAAAGGCCACTGAAATTTTTATAATAGAAATCTATGCCAGAAGAGTTCTGATAGAGGCAGAGGTTGGAAGTTCTGGCCAAAATTGATTTCTATCGGAACTCTTCTAGCATAGATTTCTGTTGGTATCGGTCATTGTTTTATTGGTAGGCCTACTCTTATCTTGAAGGCAATTAATCATTTTTAGTGCTAATTTTAGATCTAATTTATGGTGTTTGTAAAGCTCTTGTCTTTTATTTAAACTATGTTTTTCAAAACTATAGATAGTTATTTATATAGGTGTCTCTAAAGAATGGTGGGGATGAATGAGCATCTTGACTTAGTTTTGTTCTTGTTGGTATCTAACCGAATTCTTAAATCATATATAAACTTAAATACCAATCGTGCTTAAATCATATTACTATGTACAACGATATGAAAATAAAAATAAAATAAAGGGAGAACATGAAGATACGATAACTAAGTTTTAAAAAAAAAAAAAAATTTGATGAGATTTCAAATGTTTTAAACGCTGGAGAAAGTCTAGTACTAACAATCAAATTAAGAGAGGAAATAAATATGAAGAATATCAGCATAAGTGTTACTTAATTCACTTAGGACATGCAAAATTTATAAGAATTGAATAGTTTGGGTTTAGGTTTCATGACATCAATTTATTCATTCTCATCAAGTTGAAAAAACCCGTGGACTATTTTAGAATATGTGTATCCGTGAGAGCCTTAAAAAAATGGTCTAAACGGCTGATTAGTTGGTGGTGGTGATCCAACCGTTACGAATAGTCTTATCGGAGTAGTGTTTGTGGATGAGATCGACTAATTGTCTGATTAGACTAATCAATCGTTCGTATGTATTTATTCGTTAATTATATGTACTATATTTTGCCTTGTTTTGTTTGGATTTTTTTTAATGGCAATTTAATTAACAAGCAAATTAAGTTAAAATAAGTTTATTTGATAAGTTTGATGAGTTAAATTAATTATTTTTAATAAAATATGAGCATATAGACAAAACTTTAATGAAAACGCAGAATTGTTAGTAAAATTTCGATTAATAGACCGCATACC
This sequence comes from Carex kokanica, assembly GCA_025461125.1. Classification (NCBI taxonomy): domain Eukaryota; kingdom Viridiplantae; phylum Streptophyta; class Magnoliopsida; order Poales; family Cyperaceae; genus Carex; species Carex kokanica. The sequence goes on along the minus strand of JAJGRX010001503.1, from coordinate 157,366 downwards.
GATTAATCGCTTGATAGTACTCTGTCTGTCCAACGAGTACATACTATTATTTACAACACTGTTCGTGAGTAGATTTTTCATGAAATTAGATTTTTTTTTTCCATTTTATAATTAAAATTTTTGTGGAAGATCGATGTCACATTAAAATCAAACATTGTTAAAACGGTTCTAACAATTCCAGTAAAACTTATTGCTAAAATGGTCCTTTTCCCCTTTATAATTAAAATAATTAAAGGTCAATGTTCTTGATCGTGTTTTTTGTATCTAGCTTTTGATTTGAAAATATTAAAATGTTTCTAACCAATATAATCAACAAAATCAGAATACAACCCAGTATAACTTACGGTGATCATATATAATTCCTAGGATCAAATAGTTCAATTAAATGAAAGCATAGATAGAAATGCGATATCAGCCCTAAGAGTTTTAAAGAAGATCCATAATCTGAAAGCCTAGAGAATAGTACCTAACAATAACGGGTCCGACTCTGCTACTTTTCTGATAGAAAAACAGCAACCAGCTTTTCCAGATCCAACCATTTAAATTTGTTGAGATTTGTGCATGAAAAAGTTTCTTTATCGAGATGTGCAAAATGAAATTTTTTGAATAGTTGGATCTAAAAAAGCAAAACCCTGCTTTTCTGTCGGAAAAGCAGCAGAGTCCATCCCAACAATAACATAGTGCACCACAATTAACGAGATTTAAGCAAATCCATAATCTGAAAGCATAGAGAGAAATGCCACTATGGTAAACAAATTTTGGCATAGTACTTGCAAACCAGCAATCTGAAAAAAAGAAACAAAAAGTAATCTCAAATTAAACAAGATCCATAATTTGAGATTGCAGACCACAATCTCAAACCAACACTCCGAGATTTCAAACCAGTAATCTCAAAATCACAAAAGTACTTGCAAACCAATAAATCTTAGAAGAACAGGAGGGATCGGATTACACTCTCTTTTTTAACACATTTTGATATCTACCATTTTCAAAGTCCAAATAGTCGATCCAAACCGTTCAACATGATGGATTATTAAAATGTGCTTGGAGATCAAATTTTACATTTTTTTTGAATTTTTTACTATTTATTAATATGGTTACAAAATTGTTGTTTTCAGACCATTGAAAAATAGCAATTTTGTAACCATCTTAATAAATAGTAAATTTTATTTTAAAAATGTAAAATTTGATCTCCAAGCACATTTTAATATATCTATCATGTTGAACAGTTTAGATCGACTATTTGGACTTTGAAATCGCAAAATTGACCTATAAAAAAAACAGTGTCAAGATGTGTCAAAAAAAAAATGTAATTGGATCCCTCCTCTTTGAAAAAACCCAATAATAACATAGTTTTGAAAAAAAAAACCAGTAATCAGTAAACACTGAAATCAGCTTTTAACTACAAAATGAGCATATTATATTTTTTTGTTTATGTACAAAATCAAAATGAGCAGATTAATAAATGACGGTGCCATATAAGGGTAATTTGGGAATAATAGAAAAAGGGAGGATCAGTTGTCACATATTTACTACATTCTTTGCAAAAATTTAATTTGTCTCTAGTAATTAATAATCCCTTCTTAGTTCTTACTGAACCCAACCAAAGGATCGACTTAAAACTGATACGCCAAATATGGAGACTGGCTAAGCTCAAAACGTTTGCATCAAGCCCTTGGTGCAAACGTTTTGGTTCTCCTATTTGCAAAGTCCAAACGGTCGATCCAAACCGTTAGATATTTAATCCATATTAAAATGTGCTTGGAGACCAAATTTCACATTTTTTGGAATTTTTTTGCTATTTATTAAGCCACTTTGAAAGTTGCTGATTCAGGTGAACAGTAAAAACAGTGCAATAAAATTCTGGACCGTGTGATCAGCAACTTTCAAAGTTGCTTAATAAATAGTAAAAAAATTCCAAAAAATGTAAAATTTGGTCTCCAAGCACATTTCAATATGGAGAACAACTTGAACGGTTTTCGACCGTTTGAACTTTGGAAATCCGAAAACAATTCGTTTGCACCAAGGACTTGGTGCAAACGTTTTGAGCTTAGCCACTCACCCAAATATGTTGACCTATATTATCAACAGTAACTAAAATTAATGAACAGTAACACATATTATCAGATAGCAACTATAAAAGAATATCATTAATGATATCAGTATTCAGTAAGAAAAACTACAAATGAGAAACTAATGAACCTTTAGGGAGTTGATACTTCTAGTGGCATCTAAGATATTTATAACTCAGAAATAGATAGAGAGAGAGAGAGATGGACTTGTATCAGAGAATGGAGAAGGTCCGATGCCCATCGGACCTACTTTTAGGTTCAATGAGCATGATGACCGTCCGATCTAATTCAAGATTTGTGAGCACGAAAATTAAAACAGATATGCACGAATTTTGAAGTGTTCTGCACGAATTTTAAAGGAAATAGACGGTGATTAAACCCATCAAACCAAAGTAGGTCCGATGCCCATCTCGATTGCCTCCCCCAGCCATGAATACGTTTAATTCGCGTCCACTCAGAATTTGTGAGGTTTACTGATGAATTGTTTTGAAAAAAAAAATCAGAACCACCTTTACTACAAACATTTATATATGTATAATATTTTTTGAAAGGGCTACAAGCATTTAGGGAAAAACTATCCATAAGTTATACTTTTCCCAGAGAAAAAAAAACCAATGGGAATTGTAGACGCCGAACGGACCTTTAGTGCGTTACAAGGTCACATTGGTGCCCTAGCTGTTCATTTTGAGCTGCATTTGTCAATCTCATGAACTTTTTTTTTTTATATAGTTATTGGTAAATAATTGTGATTTCGTATATTCCTTGATACAGTTTGTTAGTGGAATAACCGCCGACATTTTTAAAAATACCCCAAGTTAATTACAGATTAATAAAAATGTCCACGACTGTTCCGAAATTTTAAATATGTCCAAACCGGCCATTAAATGGCCGGTCCCGATTAAAAAGCCCGACCGGCCATTTAATGGCCGGTCCTGTGAATTTTTTTTTTTTTTTTTTAAAGACAAATAACTAAAATACTGAAATATAACACTAAAAAATTGAATTTTTTTTTAAATATTTGTTATATTATTTTTTTAATAGCATATACTAAAATACACTAAATTACTTGCAATTATGTTAATTTATGCTGATTTACACTAGAATTATGCTAAAATACGGTAATTTATTTGAAATTATATTAATTTATGCTGAAATTACAATAATTATGTAGAATTATTCTAAACTACGATAAATTACGCTAAATTATGCCATCTTTCATAAATCATAAAAAATAGTAAAAAAATTCCAAAAATAATAAAAATTGGTATTCTACAAGTTCATTATATAACTAATTTACTGAGCTACGTAGATTGAACAATAGAAATGAAAATCTTAATCGGAAACTTCAACTGAAGTTTTGAGACTCTTCTCTTTGTTTTTTGGCGATTCTGAATTTGGAAAACTAGCAAAGCTAGTATGGACGCATGCGCATTTTCACAAGCTTTCCGAAAAGTGGTCATTTGCTGAAATCGGACACTCGAGCGCCATTTTATGGCCGTTTGAAGTTTCGCCGTCGTTTTTCGCCTTCTCAGTGAAGATATCATCCCTGTTCATACGTAATTATGCGTAATTTAGTGTATTCTACCATAATACTACATAATTATTGTAATTAAGAATAATTTAGTGTAATTCAGCATAAATTAACATAATTTCAAGTAATTTAGCGTGTTTTAGTATAAATATGCTAATTATATATATAAAATATAATCTAGCAAATATTTAAAAATAAATTCAATTTTTTAGTGTTATATTTCAGCATTTTAGCTATTTGTCTCTTCAAAAAATTTAACATAATTTAAAGTAATCTAGTGTCAATCAGCATAAATTAACATAATTTCAAGTAATTTAGCGTATTTTAGTATAAATATGCTATCAAAAAAGTAATATAACAAATATTTAAAAAAACAATTCGATTTTTTAGTCTTTGATTTCAGCATTTTATCTATTTGTCTAAAAAAATAAAAATTAAATGGCAGGTTCCCCTCTTTAATAAAAAAAAAATTGCGGAACCGGCCATTATATGGCCGGTTTGGGCATATTTAAAATTTCGGAACAGTAATGGGTATTTTTATTAATCTGTAATTAACTTAGGGTATTTTTAAAAATGTCGGAATAACCGTGCTAGGTAAACATATGATATTTTATTGTAGTAATGGTCCTTTCACTGCTCGGGAATCGAATGAAGTCACCACGTGCTCTTTGAATAAAATGGTTTTGGTCGATCAACAAAGATGACATATTTTGAAATATGTCATCTTTAAATTTATAGAATATATAGAATAAATCATACTTAAAAAGCTTTGAATTTTATTGTAGTAATGGTCGATCAACAATACGGCGAGCTCTAGCTGCGTCAGGCTGCCGCATCATCCATGTCGAATCGGTAAAAGATGTCACGCAGCTGCTTCAATCCATAGATAGAGACGGTGTGAGACGCTCATGAATTGAAGAAAAAGAACGAGATTGGAAGGAGAAAGGGATATAATGGTCTGAAAAAAATTTAGAATCCGAAATAATATTATTTAAGTATTTTTAAATATATTAAATATATTTTATTGGTTAAATGGGTACATTTGTGAATTTGGGAAGTTTAGAAGGGAAAATATGTAATTTCAAAGTTTAGAGAGGAAAATACGTAATATTGAAGTTTTTGAGAGGGATACATGAAATTCCCCCTTTTTTAACTATTTTGGACTTTGCAACAAAAAATTTTGGACTTGTCATTTTAACCGGCCTGTACAAAACTCTAAATTTTGCTATTTTTTTTTATCTAAACCCTAACTAGGTTCACTGACTTCATTCTTTCTCTAGGCTAGAAATGGCAGAAAAGCCCACCGTCTTAGCGGCCAGTTCGTACCCATCCGGCCCGGATTTTTACCTAGAGACAGGCCAGATTAAATTTGGGCTTATATTAAAGCCTGCATGCAGACTGTAGGCTGTTGGGCCTCTCTTTGAAACGAAAACACGTAGCCCCTAGGGTTTTATCCGATCCTTCCGGACCATCTCTCTTTCGCTCGCTCTCAGTCTGTGTCTCTCTTTCATTTCTCTTTCCGCCTCCGCCAGTGGCCAGAACGCCATTCCTCCTACGCCAGGCTGACTTGCGGGCCCCCTCTTCCTCCTCTCCAATTCCGCCACTCCCCCTACGACAGATTGCCAATCCTCCTTTCCGCCTCCGCCAGATCGCCACTCCCCCCCTACGACTACAGCCCGTCTCCGCGCCGGTGGAATCAGGTATTCTCCCTTCCTCCCTCCCTCCTAGGTTTTTAGCTGTACAGTTCTCAATTTTGCTAAACTTGGTGCTAATTTTTACCAAGTCTCGAATTAAGTTTATCTAGCATGGTTCATGAATTGCATTTGAAACTGAAAGCGTCAACTATAGATTTTAATTTTAAGTTTTCAATTACAGTGACAAAATAGTATATGGTTAATATAGATTTTGGCTATCTTGCTAATTTTGGATAAGTCTTGAATTATTCCTGATATCACAAAATAGTATATGGTTAATATAGATTTTAATTTTAAGTTGTCAATTACAGTGACAATTTTAAGTTGCTTGGTTAATATAGATTTTTAGTTTGCAATAGTTTACAAGTTGTGCATATAATTTTAAGTGCTTGGCTAAGAGGGTTACACATAGGTTGTCATGTCACCAATCCCAGCCTTATCAGACTAACTAACACTTATATCGGCTATTATTTGCCATGTCAATACACTTATACAGCTATCCTCAAATCATTTGACTCGCAATTAGATTGTTACACTATTCTTTTTTCCTAAAGAAACTATAAAATTGTGAAAAAATTTGACTTCTCATACCTAGGAATGATGAAATTTGGCCTGTGAAACTTTGGGTTTGCATCCTTATAAGTTTGGTGTTCTGGCATTTGGCACCATTACTGAAATTGAGTTACTTCATGAATGGATGAAAACATGAAACGTCAATACTTGAGTAGACTTTAGCTTGCTCAATTTCGGTAATTGTGCCAAAAGCCAGAACACCAAACTCATAAAATGCAAACCCAAAGTTTCACAAGTGAAAATTTCATCATTCCTAGACATGAAACGCCAATACTTGAGTAAACTTTAGCTTGCAATAGTTATGATTATTGCTCATAGTGCAACTATCTTAGTTCAATAACTTGGATTAGAAAAATGAGAATTGACATCATAACTTGTGCTTCTGTGCATGTGTATGTATTCTCAATCAGTTTCTTAGAGATAAACTTAATTTTGGTCTTGTTCATACTTGCACAAATGTGGATGCATTTTTATACAAGTATCCACATATCTTTGAGTGCTTACATGAAAGGCTATACTGTGTAATCTTTTGTGAGTACTTGCATGCATTTGGATTCATGACTACCCATCCAAAACCCGAGTCAATGAAAACCTTTATGGTTTTTGTGATGACATGAAGGAAATGCATGTATAAATTTACTTTACAATATGCCTTATTCTTTTGTCAAATATAACCATATATAGCTAATACTTTTTGCGAAACCTTGTGTCAGTTAGTTTAAGAGTCAACCTAATATGGTGCTAAGATTAATTATCCACAAGAGAGAAGTCAAGTCAAGTCAAAATTTTAAACAAATATGAATGTTATGGTCCTTTGAAGAAACACATTTTTCATGCCATCTGTACAGTTCAGTTTGTTTCTTAATTAATATCAAGTCATACCATGCTTGTTTTAAAGTATTTGCATTGGGAAGGCAATCAAATAATATATAGTGGTGTCATCGGATTCCATTAAAACATTTAGAAATTGCAAGGTTCTAAGGATTTAATATTATGAAATATCTACTCCATTTCACATAATCAGTATATTATCATAGCTTCCGCTATGTATCCCGCAAATATCTTTTGCGCGGTCATTTAAAGAAATACATCATAACACTATTTGCATTTTAGCAACTCTTAATTAGTAATGGCAAATTGTTGTTTTCTTTCTTAATATATTTTCTTCCTTTTTTGTATGTTTCAGTAATTTTTTTTTAAAAGTTCAAAAGTTGAGAATCCATTTTTGTCTTGCTACTAATTATTTTACACTTTCCTTCTATGAGTGAAAAGCAGAAAACAGTTCTGTTCCTTTGCTTCTGATAAAGTGATAAAATAAAGACCATTAGGTTAATATGAATATTATGTTCTACTGAATATTAATTGGCTTTGGATGTACCATTCAATCATCTTGAATGGTTCCATTCTAGTCGTTCCAATGTGTATTACGGAGAATGCACATTCATAGATTGTTTATGTAAATATAAGTAATAATGTACATGTTTTTGCACATATATAGATTGTTCATGTATACAAATATAGAAGTAAAAATGTGCATGTTTTTGCATTTATAGATTGTTCAGGTATACAAATATAGAAGTAACCCATACTTACGGTTGCTGTAAATTGTTACTGAATGCATGTATTATCTTATGGTTAATAATAGTATAATGCAGACATATGAATGATGATGAATTCTGAATATAAATGATAGAAACGGTAATGTAAAATTGCTCGTGTTATTGTGTCCACACAAATTATTTAACTCCAGGAGTCCTCCAGTAGTAACTGAATAATGCATTGACTAAACAAGCTACTTTTCCTTTTTCCTACAGAGAGTTGGCAAAAGCATATTTCTCAGTTATGATCCAGAATTAATGAAATATTTCGCGAAGTGTAGCATGGTCAAGCTTCGACATGGGTGGTCTAGGAAATGAGGTTGAGGTAAGTTTTATATATTCTGTTTACTAATATTTGCTATGAATGTGGTTGTAGCCTTGACTTTATGATTATGATTGGGTTTCATTTCTAGTCTACCCCAACTTGTTTGGGACTAAAGGCTTAGTTGTTGTTGTTGTTGTAATGTGGTTGTAGCACTCTTGTGAGTGTGCAAAAATATCATTTCTGTGTTTTTCTTTATAACCATGAAAGAGTAAGGGGATGAAAAAAAAATGATTATTCACCAAATCACATCATATGCTTACTCTTGTAATGATGAATACTCTTTGTAAAATACTTAATTGTTTTTTTGTTTTTGTTTTTACCTAGTGTGAAGATATGAGGAGCCCAAAAAATGTAGTAGCCGTTATTCTAGGCAGTGGTGTTGGGATCCTTTTTTTCCCTTTACTCAAATAAGGGCTAAACCTGCTCTAAGTTTCCTTAGATTGAAATAATGTACTATACATATAACAAAGTACCCTACAATTATTTTTTGTCATATTAGGTTTTATGAGACACTTATAATTCCCTATGCGACAGGTGCCCATGAGTATTTTCATTTTTGCATGTGCATGAGAGGCACCAGGCCTCCAAGTGCTTGGTAGCTGAACACGTGATGCAGCGATGTACACGTGGCAGCAAATGAAGTGTATTTCGACTACTACTATGGTACAGTCATGCCTTCAAGAGGAAAGAGACGATGTGCAAGAAATGTTGATGATGGTAGTACTTGTATGGATGTAAAAGAGGAGAAGATGGACAAAAAAGATCCGGTTCAGATAGCGAGGAAGAAATCGAAATTGGTGCAAAGAGAGCAAGGAGTAGGAGAAGGTGGAGATATCAAATCACTCAACCGTGAGTCCGGGGAAATGTACAGTCTTGCTAGAAGCAAAACAAGTGTTAACCATCTCACTGCTTCAATGAGTATTTAGGTGTTCAGAAAAAAATGTCTTGTTGAACCTTCTGAGGTATGTCATTTTCTTCATTTGCTTCTTTTCCTTTGTCAATGATTGGTACTTTGGCATGTAGGGATTTAAATACCAGTTTACCACCCCAATTTGTTACCTCTTAATTACTTTCCCTAGTGGTCAATGAAGCTCAAATTAAGCCATGGTCATACTCAACTTGAACCTTTTGTGAATCAATCAATAATTTACTGTTTTTAATAAAAAAAAACATTTTGTCTAATGTATAACCTCAATATACCATTTTACTTTATACCAATCATGTCAAGAATACTAAAAAGGCTCGATGAATTGGGTAGAGTTGATAACGGAGGCAATGGGGACATATTCAAACAAAAACATAATTGTGCCGGTCATTTGGTAAAAAAAATAAAGTGTATTTCAAGATATTAAAGCTGCAAATTCTTTTTCATTTATTTTTCAGGGTGTCCAGGATGCGAATAGAAATTATGACGGATTTTACATAAGAGATGATATAATAATTATCCCAAAGAACTCGACTAATGGGATGATAATATAACTACTGTTTGTCTCCCTTTTGTAAAAAAATAAACTAACTTGTGAATATAAAGAGATGAGTTATATAGTAAGAGTTTCTTTTACTAAAATAAAGAGTACAAGTGAATGAGTTATTTTTCTCTCCTCAATCGTCTCCTCCAACCCAAGTAAAGAAGACCATTGCTCATCAGACTCAAATGCCATCTTCTCTAATGAATCACTATTGTTTCCAGGCTAGAGTAATGCTAATAAATTTTTCAAAGTGAATCGGCCTAGAATTGTAACCTTTTATATCATTTACATTTCCGAACATCATTTGGAAAGTTAATAAACTTAAATACTTAATGCTCAGTTTCAAAAAGATAAGAATAAAATGATCTAACTTTCAATTATGCCATGCAACATTTGTTTTTCATTTCTCAAGTTTTGGCTGCTCAATAATATCACACAATACACTTATACATGCAGAATAAGGATCAAGTCCTTGATTGATATTTTATTAGAGGTTAAATAAATAGTTTAGGTTTTGAACTAAAACCTGTGTTACAAAAACTCTTAAAATAGACTTAAGATGTACGAGTCATTAGAAAAAAAAAAAGAGAAAACGAAATAATAAAAACTGAATAATAATGGTTAACTTTGTTTGCCATTTTTTTCACTACTTGGATAATAATCAATAATAAAATAACAAATTTTGTGTGAGAACTGCATGATAAAATATTATTTCTAGTGAGACCATTTAAAGTACTAAGCTTATTTCTTCTCCTAGAAAATTAATGTGCAAACCGAGCTAGAATCATGTCAATCATCTACTAGACTTATATACTAGCATCGTTTCCATGGACAGTGAACGGGTTTGTATATTTTATCAATAGTTATTAATCCAGCTGATTGATCAGCCTATCTTGTCAAGTACTCACAAACGGTGGTAAATTTTAACTTATGTAAAAGGTGCAAAGTGGGACATCCAAATAGGAGATTAGACCAGCATATAATAAGTTGCATCTTCTATGATATTATTTTAATGGGTTTCTCAAGGATCAACTCTTATTCATAAATAGGAAAAAAAAATAAAAAAAATACCGCAAAGTGAGTATCAAGCTCATGGCAACCATCTCACATGGAGCTATTTAACAATTAACAGTGGATAAATACAAGACATAAATTAATAAGTCTTGAATCATCATTATGCATGGCGATCTGTTACACGTTACTTATTACCAAAATGCCACCATTTCTTCTTCTTCTTTGTTTCCCACAAAGGTAGCTCTGCATCATAGCACAGACTATATCATAACACAGTCACACTATCATTGATCAAATCGTATGAACTTGATTAATACAATTAAGCAAATTTACAGTCACTATCAGTCAGTTCCAGTATCTAACTATATATTCTGGTAGTACGACACCATTATGACCTTAAATGTACAGTACTAAAATGAGAGTTTGCAAAATTACTGACCAATTGGGGTGACAAAATGCAGGTTCCACAACATTAAAATTGAATACTAGGATAATCAAGAAAAAGAAGCAGAAAATCGTACCTTCTCAAAAAGAGAGAGAGAGAGAGAGAGAGAGAAAAAAAGAGGTCAAGGAAGTGAATATACCTACTCACCTCCTTTGGGATAAATCGAGTTGTAATGCACCTCCGCCCAAAAGCTTAAAAATATCACTGCACAGCAATAAAATGCACAAACTTGATTTAATTTTATATTCAAACTACGAGTACCCGAAGGTGCACACAGGATTTCTCCTTCTAATTGGAAGTAGGGTTGGAAAAGACGGAATATATTATAATTGTACCTCGTTTTGACTTCTCAACTTTAGGAAGAATTTCTATGTAGCATGTATCCTTGAAAGATGTTAGCACAAATATTTTGACACCGTACTGCATTGCAAGACAGAGTACCAATCAGGATAATCAAACCAGAAAAAAAAAGTGAAGGAAAATGCGCATTTTAACATGTCCCTACAGACCCTAGAAATATCAAGTGCATAAAACATGAAATATCATGCATGCCGTCAAAACATGGGAAACACCACCTATCCTCCTCTACTAATTACCTTTTCTAAAAAATCTTAAACTACCCTTATCTTTCATATAATTGAAGCAAAGCAAGTGCAATAGAGGGGCAGTTAGGAGATCTTTTGTACAAAATTGAAAAGGAAGCTTGTATATCTATCCTGCATTTAAATTCTTTACAAGGGTAATCTGTGATGTTTAAATTCTACCGTGTCTTTATATCATTTTAAGGCGCACGAAAAATATAAGGGAATGGAAATAAAGCCATACCGTGTCAGCAGCAGCTTGCAAAGTAACATGATCGCCCCATTGTCCACTTCTGTTTTTACAATATGTAATATTAATATTAAATAAATTAAATTGCAAGCTATTAAAATTCTCTTGATGAAAACCAAAAAGCAATCAATCATACTCTGACAGCTTCTCTAAATAGTCATTGTAAGGCATCGGTACATATCCCTCATACATCTCACGGTGTGATTCAAGCTGCATTATAGTAAAAAAAAATTAATTTGAGATCTTTTTTTTTTAATCTTTGAATTGTCATTTTTTTTTTGTATTTATTTGTTTGCCCTCTATTGAGATTTAAGTGAAGTCACAGAAAAAGCAAGGATGAAACATAAAGCACAAGTCAAAATGGTAGAAAGAAAAGTTAAAATTTACCTGACTGACAATCTGCTGCCTTACAAATTGGTGGTGCTCAGGGCTCCGGTAAAATTGATCTGACAGTGCTCTAAACTGTAATAAAATAGGAAATATCAGCTGTTGACTTTTGCAAAGTTGAAGAAGAATTCACATGCAAAGCTTTATATGTTAGTAAGAAGTTAAATAATACAACTGGAAGGAATATATGCAGCACAGACATTAAACCAACGACTGCAATGCCATGTTTGAGTTCTTACTATCTTAGTGTACCAGTAGTGTTGAACTCATATTTCTCATATCAAATTAATATCTAATATTTATTTGTTTGTTTTGCTTTTTGTTTCTAGCGTTTATGAATATCATGACTCAACCAGCAAATCCAAAACACCAAAAGAAAATGCCAAAAGCAACAAAATACTAACCTGACAATTACCATCTCCTTGCACCTTTCTCTCAACTACATCATACAACTGCAACCTACATAACATATAAAGATATTTGTGTAAGTACTAAAGCGACTTGTATACAAAGTTACAAGGATTGATTTGACCAATTTTTTGCTCCAATAAGGACAACTAGCTGAGAAAAAGGAGTGGTCTAGATACTGAATTCAAAATATTTTAAGGTTTACAATATATTTTAATGATTAGAATGGTTCACAATATATTCTGTGGTAACAACATAACTGTGTATTTTTTTCCTAAATTACAATATTCAAACAAATAAAAAAAATTAAAATAAATAAATGGACCAGTATAATTGAGTAGTAATTACATTTTGAGTCCCCCACAATTGTTCAACTAAACCACCACCACTGAGTCACTGACAATCATATTAATTGCGCACAAAAATCTATATGGTAGGTTGACAAAATTCTTGTGCTGCTATTTACACTGGAGAATTTCTGAACTACAAAAAAAACCCCGGTTTTGTCAAATTGAAATGACCAAAACCTGTTATGTATTAATCTTTTGTTTACTTTTTGAGGTCAGAAGAAAAGTGATAATTTGTAGGTAATATAGCAAAGTAAAAAGTTATATGGAAAAAAGAAATCTAGTTTTGGAGAGTGATAGACATAGTGCAGAATTTTTTTTAAAACTTGATGACAATTTCAAAGATTTCAAATGCATATTATTGTAGCATGAACGAAAGTAAAGAAAAATGCACCCAAGTAGATCCTACAAGAACCGGCATTCCATAATCATTTACTACCATGATGCTAAAACAAAAATAAATTAAAAGGGCTGTGATAGAACTGGAGAAAAGTAAGGCAAAGTTTATTTCTTTTTGAGGTTATATCATCTTCCATAATATCTATAAGGGTACCTGGAACTGAAATCTTACGAGTAAATCCTACAAGATAGTTATTCACACCGCATACAAGAAAAATACAATTATCAGTATTATCTCACACTATAAAATCAGTTAATAAGCGTTTTGATGCCAGTGGCCCTATTTGATTCTACAAACCAAGAGGGGGATGGTTTATGGGATCTAGCATAGAAAAATATACAAAAAAATATGCTTACTAATATATATCCAATAAAACATGGCACATTTTAAAATATGTACCTGTTTGTTAGTCTCTCATGGTCAGTAGTGGCCTCGTCATAAGAAGGAATCGCTCCGTTTATCCTAGGTACATGCTGCACATTAAAAAGTTGAAATGATATTACCTCCAAGGAAAATGCACAGTAAAACAAGAAAAATAAGAATATGCAGTACACTATATTACAACATGCATACTGTGCTAGCATAAATAAAGAATTTTACAACAAGTTAACAGAAGCTTGTTCATTCCATGATAGAAATTTCAGATTTATTTGGGCCATAAATGACATATATTGAAACATTAAATCTGACATATATTAGGTAGCCACTTGTGAAAATTCTTCTTTGTATAGATCAATTTAATTCTAATATTGCAGCAGTAGAGCTGAAAAAACTAAAATTAATTAACAAAAAAGACAACAGAATTGTTGATATGACATGTCAGCCAAAAAAATCTAGAAAGGATCCCTCGAACTACCACTTTCCTTAAAACACCTCTAACTTGAACAACACATATCTACAGGGTTGGTTTGAAGTTCCAAAATAGTGCATGCAGGACACTAGTAACCTACTATGCATTTTCTGCTTTAGTTTAAATATATATTGCATCTAAAATTGAAACCAAAAGCTACAGATTAGAATTATTATTAATATGAAAATCGACCAAATGATAGAATGAACTTACACGAATAGGAACCATTTGGTACAATCTTTTCTCCATTTCATCATCAATTTCAGAGTAATTTGACAGATCCATCCACTCTTCTCCTGCACCTGAATTTTGACCTGGACTTGAACTTGAGCTAGAGGGGCCTGCATCGCCATCATTTCCTACATTATATTAAAATTATAAATAGAGAAAACAATTAGCAAAGGTTAAGTAGGAAAAAAATAAAGAACAAAGAAAGCAAACAAATCCAATTGTGAAATAAGATGAACTTATAACATACTGGACTTGAAATTGAGGAACATTTATGGAAAATAACACCCGATAGGAGTTAAAATTGCTTCTATAACATGATACCTAGTTGGTCTAGAAAATTGAGCTGATAGAGAAGGCACCTAATATTTTGGGCGAAAACTTATTAGATAATGCTTTCCAGGTATAGAATTATCCAAATCTGAAGCGATACTAAACTTTTCAATAGTTTGTATCATTTTGGCTCTTCTGAATTTTGAATCCAAAATAAGTATGATAAAAAAAAGTCGCATCTAAACTATTTCAAGTGTTGTTTTGAAATAAGAAACATACAAAAAAGCCTTTTTCTAAAAAACTAATTATTTCATTGTTTCAACAATGAAATAATGATAAAAAAATACTTTTGGAGAGAAACATTAAATTTGCATTAGTGTTTCACATGCAAGTTTTATATTTTTACCATCAAAGCTTGTATGAATATACAGCTGCAATCCATCCTTATTTCCAAGTTAGAAATCCAAGGATAAAAACATTAAAACATTAATTGCTAAAAGCTGGAGAATGCATATGTTTTAATTTACATTAGAGAACTTTTAATGGAATAGTCCACAGATCTAAGAATAATTACCAGAAGAATATACCTGAGTTGTAAACTCTCATAGCAGAGGCAGAGAAATCATGCGGGTCGAAAGAACCATGCGAGTACCTTTCATCTGAATGTGATGATCTAGCTACCTCTGCAACATTTTTCATATGATTCTTTGTTATGACATCTCAAATTCCAGAAAGCTCTCTTTTGCTTGGATTGGGGTTTTGTAATATTCCTAATTTGAGTAATATTCCATCTTAGGGTGATAATCTGAGGCACCAAAGTTACCTTCATTCGAATATAGAACATCAGAGTAGTTGAAATCGTTTTGGGGCTGGTTCAGATCTCCATAGTAGTTGGTGTTTGGAAAGGGACCATGAAACAAGTCATAGCCCCAAAATACATGTTGATCCCTCTCATACATAGCTTCTCGGCAATCCTTGAATGGCAAAAAATAAATAAATAAAAACATAATTTCACCAGGAAAAACTGCACAATTGATCAAACCTACTTAATCTCTTTAAATTTGCATGTGAAAAAATGATATAAATGAAGACATATCAGATATCCTAGACTCCTGATTAAAGGTGAAGTGCCAATATAAATAAATGAAAATGTATATGTTTCAAATTTCAATCAGGTTTCTTACATGGTAATCTATGTACACCAAAAATTATCCTGATTAACATAAGAATTACCATGCAGTCCTATAACAGTAAAGCACAACTAATTGATCAAACCTATCTAATCTGCACTGAGAGATAATCCTAAATTGAGATTTATTTTCTTCTTTCAGTTCCAGCCTAATTGTCTACGAAGAACAACAACCAACAAAAATATGAGATCCCCCGAAAACTCATTTTACCTTTCTTTTTTACTTCTCTTTCTGAAAAGAAAATTCAGCAACAACGAATGATATAATCTCGAATGATATGATCTCACGCAAACATTCAATAAATAGAACCTCTATTTTCGTTCTCTGTTTAATAGAGGAAAAAAAAAAAAAGGTCGCTTCAAAATAGGAGCAAATTTCGCTAAATTGCATAATTTCTAATGGAAGTACTCCAGTGAAATAAGAAGCTAATCTCTAATTTCATGATATTAGACTTAGAAATCTCAGAAGTGCATGGAATTATTATATCCACAAATTCCAAGGACAACGAAACAAGTCTAAAAGCTAATACTTATTGTTAATAAAAACTAAATTTGTAAAGCAAGAAGCTCTGACTGAAACATCTCAAAAATAAAAAAAACAAATACTTCTGTTAGGAAATAAAACAATAATATGCCTTCACTCCATACTAATAACAGTAAAAATTAACATAAATTAGGATGCAAAGAATGCAAAGAATGCTTGAAATAATAATAAATTGATATCAGTAATTACGAAAAAACTTATCACAGCTCAATTCTAGATACTGATCTAATTCGTCAACCTTCAAAATTTAACAACGAATTATAAGCAATCCGGTGCAATCAGTGCTCCAATCAAAGATCACCAAACAAAGGTGTGTTACTTTCAACACAAGCGAAGAAATAAAATCGAAAATTACAATAACACTTACGATAGACGCTATTCGAATACAAGTAAGATAAGATTTAACACTTCCAATGTCACATGCAATCTCCGTGAGCCAACAAGAGAGGAAGAAAACGAGAGAGCGGGGAGTGAGATTAAATAGAGGTGGCCTTGGTTTGAGAGAGGAGAAGAGAACCAAATGGACGCTAGAGAATCAAATTCTAGATCCTCTGATATTTAATTGTGTATATTTTAGTGTGGCAAGTCAGTTAGCGAACTCATTTGTCCTTTGCTTGCTGAGTTGCTGTAACCTGTAAGCCTGTAAAACAATAACAAAAGGCATGTTATATAAATCGATACGGAGAAACTAAAGGAGTGGGGACGGTCCGATTCCCAGTCGGAACCGTCCAATAGCATTCAGATTTGTGTGCTACTGATCTACACGAATCATATAGTAGTTTGCGCGCATCTTGAAGGATATTGGACGGATTTGATCGGGCATCAGACCGAATTTGGTCCGACGCCCATCGGACCGCCCCTGATAAACGCGAAAATCATTCTCTGTTCAGTATTCAGGATCAGGCAACGCGCTTACTGGACCGTGGACCCCACCAGTAAGTCACTTTTACTGAAAGTTTAGGCTTACTGGTAAATGCGAGTAATTAGTACTGCAGAGTGGCGAGAGAACTTGATTGCTTGAGAGTTGAGACAGTCACGCAGAAGGAAAGATGCCCCTTGTCAGATGTCCGATATACCCTTCTGATTTTGTATATTTACATAGTTCGTATTCTGTAGTTATAGTTATTTTTTTGTTAATATCAGGTACTCCTCAGCAACTTTTCTAATTTGATTGTCTGTATTGATATATTTGCGTTTTAGTTCACATACAAGTTGAGGGGAAGCAGCCGATCCAATTTAAATTAATTATTTATATAAACTGCATTTGGGATACATTATGCATTCCGGATAAAATTTGCCCCCTGTTTAGACTTAAAAAAGTCTATGGAAGTTCTAATTTACTTTGTTTTAATTCTAAGATCTTATTTTGTTAAATTTCAAAATATTAAATATAATTAAATCGAGTTGGAAGATAACTTGTGCATAAAGAGTGTGAGTTTAAGATTATCGAACGTAAAAATCATCAAATTGGTTTTATACAATTAATTTAAACTGTTGATCTCGATCTATTCAACAAGCTAACAGTTTATGTTCTAGAATTTAAATATTTTTGCATTTATTTTGTTAATATCAAGATGTTGAAAATTATTTTTAAAAAAAGGTGAATCGTCAAGTAGATCGAGATGAACACTTTAAGTTCATTGTTTGAAACAAATTTGACAATTTGTTATATTAAAATGTGTAAATTTCATGGTAAGAAACTTGAGTTGACAACAGGTTGCAACTTAAAAAATCTAGTTATTTCAAAAAAAAAAAAATCTAGCTATTAAATTGTGTACCTCGATGGAAATAATAACTAAAATTTACAAGGAATTGAGATTTTGATAGCACCAAAAAACTACCGCAGTGATTGACAAAATTGTGTTGAATTAATACTAAATCCATAAACTTTATATTTTCAAAATCTCATAGCTGGAAATCAAGATGGAAAATTATTTTTCCAGTTCGTAACGAGCACTTAATTAAACTTAAAATGACTCCAATTTTGATGTCCCCATTATATGCTTCTATTTTTAAAACTTTAATAACTTTAAAAATTAAAATAAAACCATTATATATGTTGTATAACATTTTCTATAGAGTGAGGCTATGGTACTATGCATAGCACGGTTGGATCTGTGCTACGGCTCAATATTTGAGTTTTCAAAATTCTAACAGTTGATCTGAACCGTTCAACATGATTATAAAATGAATATGTACTTGCAAACCAAATTTTACATTTTTCGAATTTTTTTACTATTTTTTTAGATAGGTAGAAAATCACTTGATCTGAAAATTCTGGACCATCCAAAAATAGTGATTTTCTGCCCATCTAAAAAAATAGTAAAAAAATTCGAAAAAATGTAAAATTTGGTTTGCAAGTACATATTCATTTTATAATCATGTTGAACGGTTCGGATCGACCGTTAGGATTTTGAAAACTCAAATATTGAGCCGTAGCACGGACCAATCCGTGCTATGCATAGTACCATAGCCTCACTCTTTTCTATATGTATAAAAAATAATCGACTTTATTTTGATTGGGATCAAAAGATGATAAAAATATACTAATGTGGATAATTTCTGTACTATAATTTTTAACTTATTGATTCATATAAAAGCAAAGCCAAAAAATAATAATATTTTATGTATATTAAAAAATAATATAAATCACATTTAACAGTTTTATTTTAACATATAAATTTAAAAAAATATAATTAAAAACTTACAAATAAAGATACAATGATTTCATCATGAAAAATAAATATATTGAACTCTCCAGCGGTCCAGCCTCAATCTCTCAAAAATAAGACTTTTACCAAACTGTGCATGTTGATCGGACGGTTCAAATATTTTCTACGTGGAGTCAGGTTAACGGTCGGATTCGAACTTCGTATTTGTAATAATGTATAAGTAGGGAATCTTTAGCTTTGATTACATCATAAATGCCTAAAATGGGGTGAAGCTGACCCGGTCAAATCTGCCTGAGCGCAGACCCCGTAGAAAGCAAGGAATATTGATGAATCATGGATTGACACGTGTATCATTAATTAAAGCTGTCCTATTTGGCATCAGAGAGAGTTAATTGTCGCAGAGTCTAGGTTTACGAACTGGAATGAGAGTAGGTTCGATGCCCATCGGACCTACCTTGGTTCGATGGGTGTGATGACCATCCGATCTGCATCAAGATTCGTGCAAGTCTGTATCAGTATCCGTGCAAGTACGTAGCAATTTCCGTGCTCATAGATCTTGATACTAATCTACGGTGATAGAGCTAATTGAACCTAAATGTAGGCCCGATGCCCATCGGACCTACTCCTATCTCTTACGAACTTGCCTTGTTTTTCTTATACCATCATTTAAATGTTTTCCCTAATTGATTTTACTTAAATTCATTTTCTGAAATAAAGAACCACGTGATGAAAATATATACAAGGATTTGTGTACAGCTGTACATTAAATTAGTGTTTTGCTTCCTCCGAAATATTCTTATTTATAATAATTTGTAAACCTAAATAAAATGTGTTAACTGTTACAATATTTTCATAAGGAAAATAAATAAATTATAATTTAAAAAATTCCAGTTAACATGTGGAAAAAATTAAGTCAAATATAATCAAACCATAGAGCACTCCGCATCCAGTAAAGTGTTCTGAAATATTGAATTCAAGATTTACGCCTCATAAAAAAAATTCCGTCAATTATATTGAACGGTTTGGATCGCATTACCTAACCACTCTACGCGATATATTTAATTAACTCGTATATAATCAGACCATAGAGCACTCCATGTCCAATAAAGTGTTTTGAATTGTTCGATTCAAATCTCAAATATGCTCGCCTCTTAAAAAAAAAATTCCATGAATTTTAGTGAACGGTTCAGATCGCATTACCTAACCACTCTGGAATCAGAGTAGGTTCGATGCCCATCGGACCTACCTTGGTTCGATTGGTGTGATGACCATTCGATCTGCATCAAAATCTGTGCAAGTCTGTATCAATTTCCGTGTGCATAGATCTTGATGCTAATTGTACGGTTCAAGAGCTAATTGAACCTAAATGTAGGTCCGATGCCCATCGAACCTACTCCTATCTCAACCACTCTACGTAGTATATTTAATTAACTCATACATAATCAAATCATAGAGCACTCCACATCTAGTAAAGTGTTCTGAACTGTTCAATTCAAATCTCAATCTGCTCGCCTCTTAAAAAATTTCCGTAAATTTTATCGAACGGTTCTGATCGTATTATCTAAACAGTAAGTGTTATTACTTCAACCATTGAATTTGAACCATCAAATCCATCATCCATCAAAAATTAAGGACATCCGTAGTACCAAAAATTAAATGGAACATGAAAGCATCAATTTGAAAATAAATAAAGTGGGTCAGATGAGACCCAGAAACTCAGGGATGACGCTAATGTGAGTCGGATACAGCTCAGTGGTTGCTAAATGCTAATAAGGGTTTGTGTGTTTTTCTACGAGTGACGCTATGTAATGTGTATATTACGGATTGATCCGTACTGTGGATATCATATATATATAGAGACAGAGGGGCTAATATCAAAACGTTTGTACCAAGGTCCTCCTACAACCAGTCGTTTTTGGATTTTCAAAGGCCAAATAGTCGATCCAAACAGTTAGATGTTTAATCTATATTAAAATCTGCTTGGAGACCAAATTTTACATTTTTTGAAATTTTTTTACTATTTATTAAGCCACTTTGAAAATTGCTGATCACATGGTCCAGAATTCGGTTACACTGTTTTTACTGTTCACCCATAATAGTAATTTTCAAAGTGGCTTAATAAATAGTAAAAAAATTCCAAAAAATGTAAAATTTGGTCTCCAAGTAGATTTTAATATAGATTGAACATCTAACGGTTTGGATCGACTGTTTGGACTTTGAAAATCCAAAAACGACTTGGTTGCACGAGGGCCTTGGTGCAAACGTTTTGATATTAGCCACTCTCTCTCTCTCTCTCTCTCTCTCTATATATATATATATATAGAGAGAGAGAGAGAATGGCTAATATCAAAACGTTTGTTCCTGGGCTCAGGAACAAACGATTCCGTTCTCCCATTTCCAAAGTTCAAACAACAAATCCAAACCGTTAGATGTTCAATCTATATTAAAATGTGCTTGGAAACCAAATTTTACATTTTTTGGAATTTTTTTACTATTTATTAAGCTGGTTTGAAAACCGCTGTTTTTCAATGTTGCAGAAATTTCATAAAAACAGCGATTTTCAAACCAGCTTAATAAATAGTAAAAAAATTGCAAAAAATGTAAAATTTGGTCTCCAAGCACATTTTAATATAGATTGAACATCTAACGGTTTGGATTTGTTGTTTGAACTTTGAAAATGGGATAACGGAATTGTTTGTTCCTGAGCCAAGAACAAACGTTTTGATATTAGCCATTCTCTCTCTCTCTCTCTCTCTATATATATATATATATATATATATATATATATATATATATATGAGGAGGGTTCCAATGCCTCATCTCCTCATACCTCATCCATACCTCATGTTATATATCTCCAGTTTCAAAGTCTAAACTATCGATCCGAACCGTTCAACATGATATTCATACTAAAATATGCTTGGGGATGAAATTTTATAATTTTTGCAATTTTTTTACTATTTTTTAAGATAGGTACAAAATCACTGTATCTTGACCATTCAAAAAATAGTGATTTTGTACCTATCTTAAAAAATAGTAAAAAAATTGCAAAAATTATAAAATTTCATCCCCAAGCATATTTTAGTATGAATATCATGTTGAACGGTTCGGATCGATAGTTTAGACTTTGAAAATGGAGATATATAACATGAGGTATGGATGAGGTATGAGGAGATGAGGCATTGGAACCCTACTCTATATATATATATATATATATATATAGAGTCCGACTAGGCTACTCCATGGAATAAAACGACTTGGTACTCCACGCCATATCTTCATTTTCAAAGTTCAAATAGTCGATTCGAATCTTCCAACATGTTCTCCATATTGAAATGTGCTTGGAGACCAAATTTTACATTTTTTGGAATTTTTTTACTATTTATTAAGCCACTTTGAAAATCTGAAAATCCTTATGAACAGTAAAAAACAGTAAAAATTTCTAGACCGCCGGATCAGTGATTTTCAAAGTGGCTTAATAAATAGTAAAAAAATTCCAAAAAATGTAAAATTTGGTCTCCAAGCACATATCAATATGGAGAACAACTTGAGCGGTTCGGATCGGTCGTTTGGATTTTCAAAATTGAAATAATGAGGCGTGGAGCACCAAGTCGTTTTACACCATGGCTTAGCTAAGCCCAGCACTATATATATATATATATATATATATATATATATGTATATAAGCTAAGATACAAACGTTTGTTCCTAGGCCATGGAACAAACGGTTTGGTTCTCCAATTTTCAAAGTCCAAACAGTCGATCCAAACCGTTAGATATTCAATTTATATTAAAATCAGCTTAGAGACCAAATTTTACATTTTTTGAAATTTTTTTACTATTTATTAAGATGCTTTGAAAATTGTTGTTTTTCAATAGTGCATAATTTTAATAAAAATAACGATTTTCAAACCATCTTAATAAATAGTAAACAAATTCCAAAAAATGTAAAATTTGGTCTCCAAGCTGATTTTAATATATATTGAATTTCTAATAGTTTGGATCGACTGTTTGGACTTCAAAAATCGGAGAACCAAACCATTTGTTCCATGGCCTAGGAACAAACGTTTGTATCTTAGCCACACTCTCTCTCTCTCTCTCTCTATATATATATATATATATATTTATTTATTTCAGAAGTTCAAACAGTCGATCCGAATGGTTACACATGATCTCCCGTATGAAAATGTACTTGAGGATTAAATTTTACATTTTTTTAGAATTTTTTTTACTATTTTTAGATAGCTAGAAAATCACCGCTTTTTTATGGTTCAAAATTTTTAGATCAAATAATTTTTTAACTGTTTAAAAAAATAGCAACACATTTGAAAAAATGAAATTTTTTGTCTCGGATTACATTTTTATGTAAAGATCATATTAATTAACCGGTGCATATTAAATATTAAATGCTTGAACTTCAAAAATAAATATATAAATTAATAGCACAAGTCGACCGTAATTATGCAAATCACCATAGCCTCACTCTTTTCCTAATTTTCTAGAACACTTATTCAAAAAATAGTAAGTATTTGTAAAAACAATTATTAAAAGTTCAGACAGATACACATGATCTCTGAATGAAAATGCACTTGAGGATTAAATTTTACATTTTTTTAGATTATTTACTACTTTTTAGATAACTAGAAAATCACCATTTTTTATGGTTCAAAATTTTTAGATAAAATGATTTTTTTATCTATTTTAAAAAATAGCAACAACATTTGAAAAAAAAATGTAAAAATTGGTCTTGAAGTACATTTTTATATAAAGATCATATTAACATGTGCATATTAACTACTTGAACTTCAAAAATGAATATATGTATTAATAGTACAAATTGATCCGTAATATGTATACTATCATAGCCTGACTCTTTTCCTGTATTTTTTAGAACAATTATTAAAAAAAATAGTTAAATGTTTGCGGATTATACATTAAAATTAACTTGATAACTATCTACTTATACTTGTATAACACATACATCAAAGAAAACTAGTTATTCGACACATTTCGAAATAGACGCAAGATGAATACTTAAATGGGTGAAATTAAGACATTTTCTTGCATCTGAACGACAAAGAACAAATTATAATCAAGGTTTTCTTTTAAGTTTATCAGTTATTTTTGTGATTTAACTCCAAAATATATCAAATTAATTTCGAACGACACATCAAAATTGTTAGAACTCGGAACTGATATACTTCACGAGTGATGTATTTACATACAAAATTTACAAAATTTCAAATTAATTTAATATAAAGTTAAGTGGCATTTTTTTATTATAAGTTAATTATAATGTATTTATTTAGTATTGTTTTTCAGTTGAATTCACTAAGGAGCTTATTAACATTCTAATTTTACTCATTCAAATATCTCCATTTCATTATTAAGCATGTTGGGTGTCTGATCCATCAACGGCTACGATTGAAAAATAAAATTTCAGATTTAATCTCAGCCCTCCAATCACATAATCTGTCTTCTTTTGATTAAATGCATCGTTTTATGTGTAGAAGTCTAAATTTAGTTAAAAACATACTCGCCACACGTACTGCCACAAGATATGGTACAAATTTAGCAACTCTAAAATTTAGCGATATATTTCTCCGTTTTCTTATTTCTTTGTTTCCTTATTTCTCTCTCTTCAATTAAGCAGACTCCACCTTTCTTTCTTTTTTTGTTTCCTTACTTCTTCGTTTCTATACGGATCACAATGAAAATTAATTTTTTCTTTATTTCTTTATTTCTCTTTCTTTGTTTCTGTACTATTGTCGTGGAAAATTTAAAATATATTTCCAACCACAAAACATAAAATTCTACCATATCAACAACTTTAAAATTATTTATCAAACCTGCATTATAATTTCAATTTATGCTGCATATTGAATATTTATAATATATCGTTTTACATCTTCGAAATTTATTCTATTACATCTCTGAAATTAGCAATTTAAAATAATTATAAATTGTGATGTGGTACTCTTAGAATAATTACTAATAAATTACTAAAATAACAATTACTCTATATGTTTGTAATTAAAGAGTAGGGTTAAAATAATTCATTGTTTTTGTGCCCACATCATGCTTGACATATTTAGCTACGTTTTCAAAATCCAAACAACCGATTCGAAGTACTTAATATGATATTCATATTAAAATGTGTTTGGAGACCAAATCTTACAATTTTTTTGACACTTCACTAATTTTTAGACAGGTATAAACATAGAAGATTTTCGACCTTCTAAAAACAGTAATTTTGTACCTATCTAAAAAAAATATATAAAATTATGCCTCTAATTAATGATATTTTAATATGGATATCATGTTGAGCAGTTTGGAACAATTGTTTGGACTTTGAAAATAGAAATAAGGGAGTGAATCATGATTTGAGCATAGGAATAATAATAATGTTATTTATATGTAAAGGTCATTTGATATGTGATTTGTCATTTAATCTAATTTTTGTATGAAAATATGTTATTTTATATGAGATTGTTGTTCTATTCTTATAATATATGTTACGTTAAGAAGTTTCAACAATAAGATAATTAAAATGTTTAAAAACATAATCAAAAATTCTATTGATAAACTAGGAATCAAAAAAATAAAATAAATAGAAACTGCGTTGGAAACACGAAATTTTGACAATATACAGGTTCAGTGCGTCCGCACTGGTGGTGAGTGCGGGTGATCCATCCGCACTGGCACCTTGTTCCTTAACTTGTTTTCTGAATTTCTGTGAGTGCGGGTGAACCACCCACACTGGATATCAGTGCGTCCGCACTCATGACTCCCCTGTGCTATGATTCTTCTTCAAAACGACTTCTAAGTAGTGAGTGCGGGTGATTGACCCGCACTGGAGGAGAATGCGGACGCATTAGGCTCGGACTTTTCTTGACAAGTGAAACTTGGACGAAAAATGTGACTAAGTACTGAGTGCGTCCGCACCCAGATCCAGTGCGGGTGAAGGACCCACACTGGATGTGTTGAGAATTGATGAAAATTCGACTAAGTACTGAGTGCGTTCGCACTCAGATCCAGTGCGGGTGAACGATCCGCACTGGATGCGTGGAGGGCTTACTTTATGAAATTTCTGTGTGTGTCTCTCTCACCCTCTCATTTCGCCCCCTTCCCTGTTCTTGTGTGGTCCGCCCAAAGAAAGAAAAGAAGAGAGAAAAAGGAGCTCCAATCCCTCCAAGTCGCTCAAAAGTCCGAGAAATCGAAGTTGGAACCGAGAAAGTGGCCGTAGATCTCTTCTAACCCTCCTATTCGGTATTTCCTTCTCTTCCCTTTCCTCTCCAAAATCTCAGATTTCTCGATGGTTTGGATTTTCGTTTTTAACCCGAGATTTGTGCTTAAATTGCTGGTAGTCTATCTCCTTCGACCTCCTTGCTGATTATTTGTCGATTCTTTTCTCGAATTCCTCTCAATTTTGGATTTCCTTTTTCTAGGGTTTTTGGGTACCAAATCAGAAATTTGAGGAAATGTCGGTGATTGATTAGGCTAGTCCGACCGAATAGATTCGTAATCGGTAAACCTCTCCCTCAACCTTGTTAATTAGCGATTAATTTGGATTTCGACCAAATTAGGGTTTAAGAATAAGTGCTTTGAACAAAGATTTAAATCAAGTATGTATGTTGGTATAGGTGTAGGCTCGGGTGAGCAAGAGTTTGCGGGACCTTTCGAGACGTCCGAACCATAAGTGCGAAATACGCTCTTCGTAATCAGGTGCGGGGTTCTTGGACTTGTTTGATGTTTCATTTTCAGGAATTAAATTGTTTTCGATTGTCATGTTGTATGTTGATTGCTGCATAATTTGAAATTGTGTGATTCATGTGCATAACTCAATTGAATTAGTGAATTGTTGTGAGATGGTTGATTTGCATATTCGTATGGTTGTCAATTGATGTGTTCTGTTCATTATTCTGTGTGTGAATGAATTTGCCAGGTTGACCCGTAGAGGTAGCTGGATAAGGTGACGGTGACCTATCCGTTGACCTGTTTCTGAATTTGCCAGGCTGACCCGTAGAGGTAGCTGGATAAGGTGACGGTGACCTATCCGTTGACCTGTTTCTGAATTTGCCAGGCTTTGATCCTATTTGAATGAAATTGCAAAGTTGAGCCATATGGCTGACTTTGATTCCGTGTAGATGCATTTGTAAAGCCGAGTTATATAGCTGACTTGGAACCAGACTTTAGTAAATGGTTAAGCCAAAGCACTGCAGATGGGTGTCAGATAAAGGGTCCAGCTCGGTGGAACATCTGTAGGTGCCAGTAACCCTACAAATGAGGGTTTGACAAAGGGTCCAGCTCGATTGAACATCTGTTGGTGCTGCCAGTCATAATAAGATAAGTTAGGCCAAATGTGTGATTGTTTGAAATTCATCTTGGAAATTCCGTAAGTTGTATTTTATTCGATTATTGTTGTCAAGCATGTGCATTCATCTATATATTGTGTTAGAACTGTTAATGTAATGTTGTGTGAATTTCATTTGTGGATATGAATTCTGATTGCAAGTCCAATAACTTGATTGTGGCAAATTCGCACTGAGAATTTATTCTCACCCCCACCCTTCGGGTAATTTGTACAGGTTCAGGTGCGATTGATTCTGGGGAGGCACGCGAGTAGTAGGTCTTTGGTAGAATGCCCTGATATGACCCTAAACATAGATATATTATGTTGTATAGTTCTAGATTAGGCCTGATGGTTGGTATCCGGATGAGATACTTTTGTTGTATTATACTCTGACCAGACTGTGTACTCTGATTTGTATCTAGAAACTTGTTTTCTATCATTTGTTGTGTATTTTCTGAATTGAAATATTAATTGCCTGATAAGCATACACGGTGTTGTATGTTTACGGCGGGGGACTGTCGCGACCCTTGGCCGCGGGGTGTGACAATATATTCCCGTTGCAACGCACGGGCACAATACTAGTAAATATAATATTTGGATCATCAAAAAGAAATTCAACAATGGCACTATTTTAATTAGTGTGTAAGATTAGTGGAAGAAATGTACAAATCCAAACAGTGCAAAAAGAGTTTTTGGATTTTGTCCAAAGAGCTTAAGATAAAGCCACATCTGATTTGCATTGAGATTCGTGCAAATATATTTAAAACTTAATAAATTTAAATGGCTCTTTGAATCTAAATATTTATACGAATTTTAATACAGATCGGACAGTTTAGGTCAGACTTTGGATGAGACTTTGGACAAAACCCCCACCCTTAGGATTATATTCATAAAATAGTGCTTACTCACCATTCTTGCAAAATGTTGAATTAACAAAATAGTGATAATCTAACGCTAGTTCAAAAAGATAAAGTTATATTTAAATTGCCTTCAAATGAGAACAACAAAGTTATTTCCAAACCAGTGTTATTACTGTGCATCTAAATATATGCTATTCTCAAGTCTCAACAGTATTGGGTCATGGTGACCCGCTTTACACATACTACATACCATTGCCCGCAGAAATCGTAAGGAAAATGTAAGATTCCGATTTAGACAGCTATCTCGGTAGATGAACTTATTGGTATTTTTTTGGGAAATTTTATTGACAGCCATCAGTCTGGCCTCTGAGTCTGAGACTATTCCTTCAATTCTGGACCAGACAATGTCGAATTCAGATCCAGTGCAACGCCTGACCGGGTACAATGAGATCTGAGTCGTGAGTTGTAATCTGGCACGAATTTCAAAATGAACCTCTTATATTTCAAACAGAATGGTTCAAATGTTTCGTGTATTTTATGTCTTATTGTGCCTCATATCTTATATCTCAGTTTTCAAAATTCAAACCGTCGATTTGAACCGCTTAACAGGATATTTATATTATAATATGCTTGTAGATCAAATTTTATAATTTTTGATTTTTTTTTTTTTACTATTTTTCTATATGAATACAAAATTACTGTTTTTTGGATGCTTCATAAATAATAATATTGTACCTATCTTAAAAAAGAATAAATAATTTTCAAAAAATATAAAATAATGGTGTCCAAGCATATTTTTAATATGGATACCATGTTAAGAGGTTCAGATCGACAATTTGAACTTTGAAAATAGAAAAATAGAATATAAGACACAATGAGACATGAAAGACACGAGATATTTAAACCCTTCTCTATTTCAAATAGGTAGCTAATTAATTTTAACTCGGTCAGAAGTATTCTCCTCGGTCCGGTATCTGAGGGTACACTCACTTGACAATGTTTTAAATCTAGTTCTTTCATGATATTCATAACTGGTTTACAAAAATAACGTCTGAAGTGTTTATAAAAAATCAATAAAATTCACAGATTTGCATTAAATTAACTAGATACATCAAATTCAACTTATTCATAATTAATCTATTAATGTGACAATGCCACAAGACCGTCCCTCCACTTTTCAATTGTTGTCGGATTACACTGTTTTTTTTGACACATTTTGATACCTACTATTTTCAAAGTCCAAATAGTCGATCCAAACCGTTCAACATGATGGATATATTAAAATGTGCTTGGAGATCAAATTTTACATTTTTTGAATTTTTTTTACTATTTATTAAGATGGTTACAAAATCGTTGTTTTCAGACCATTGAAAACAGCGATTTTGTAACCATCTTAATAAATAGTAAAAAAATTCAAAAAAAAATATAAAATTTGATCTCCAAGCACATTTTAATATATCCATCATGTTGAACGGTTTGGATTGATTATTTGAACTTTGAAAATCGCAAAATTGACCTATAAAAAAACAGTGTCAAGATGTATCAAAAAATAGTGTAATTGGATCCCTCCTCGCACAATATTTATTTATTTAGTGATAACATAGTATTTATGATCTGAAAAAAAAAATACAACTATAATAAATACCGCCACCGATTGAACAATTGACATATTATTTTTTTTCCGGCTGCGGTTTCCACAACTTTAATCTTTAGCCGTATATTTAAAATTATTAATGACACGTCAATATCTATTTTACGAGATAGGGCCCATCGGACCTACATTTAGGTTCAATTAGCTCTAAGACCGTACGATTAGCATCAAGATCTATGTGCACGGAAATTGATAATACTTGTACGGATTTTGCACACGAATCTTGATGCGGATTGAATAGTCATCACACCCATCGAACCAAGGTAGGTCCGATGTCTGGTTCCCTATTTTACACGTCAGCCTCGAAGAGGATGTCTATGTATTTGGTGTTTTATTAATTGCGAGTCGTTCTCCGAAAAGACGTAATTTTATTTGTTGATTGCAACTGGCAAGAGAAGAATGACCAAAGCTTACTTGAATGGCCATTTTTTATCTTCCATTTTTGTCATTCAATACATAAGAAGGAAACCCGGGCGGTCTAATGTTGGTTGGAACCGTTCGATCCGTATCAAGATTTGCGTAGATCAAGTGCGTACGGATTTTGATGTGAAATGAACAGCTCCGATCGAGCAAGAGGGAAATGACCAAAACTAACTTGAATGGTCATTTATCAGAGTCCGACTCTGTTGGAATCTGCTTTTCTGAATCCAACCATTCAAATTCGTCGAGATAAGTGCATAAAAAAGTTTATTTATCGAGATACACAAATGAAAAAATTGAATGATTGGATCCGGAAAAGCAGCAGAGTTCATTTCCATTTATCATCCATTCCCGTGATTAAATATATAAGAGAGAAACTGAGGCGGTTCAATACGGAACCGTTCGATCTGTATTAAGATTCGTACGAATTAAGTGTAAATGAAATTTGATGCGAATCGAATGACTTTGATTGGACAAGAGGGATATGACCAAAGCTAACTTGAATGGTCATTTATATATGTTTCATTTTTTTCATTCAATATACAAGAAGAGGTGAGGCTATAGTAAAATGCATATTATGGATTTGATATGTGCGATTGATCCATAATTTTTAAATTTCAAACAGTCGATCTAAACAATTAAAAATAATATTTATATAAAAAGAAAACTAATTTTTATAATATCTTTTACTCTTTTTAGATAGGTAGAAAATCACTACTTTCAGATAGCTCATAATTTTTAATCAGGGGATTTTTTATCTATCATGTAAAAAAAATTCTTAAAAATTCTTTATTTTAATTTATAAATATATTTCAATATGCAGATCACGCTGAGCTATTTAGATTTTAAACTTTAAAAACGAATATATAAGTTCATAGCACAAAGTGCTATGTAATATGTATATTAGTACAGAGGAGGGATCCAATTACATCTTTTTTTTTGGTGACACACTTTGACACCTACCATTTTAAAGTCCAAATAGTCGATCCAAACCGTTCAACATGATGGATATATTAAAATGTGATTGGAGATCAAATTTTACATTTTTTTGAATTTTTTTGCTATTTATTAAGATGGTTACAAAAATCGTTGTTTTTGGACCATTGAAAAACAGCGATTTTGAAACCATCTTAATAAATAGTAAAAAAATTCAAAAAAATGTAAAATTTGATCTCCAAGCACATTTTAATATGGTGATCATGTTGAACGGTTCGGATCGACTGTTTGGATTTTAAAATTGCAAAATTGACATATATAAAAAACGGTGTCACGATGTGTCACCAAAAAAGGTGTAACTGGATCCCTCCTCATTAGTATAACATCACTCATATGAGAATATAATCAGGCCAGTCGTTGGTTGATGTAAACATCAGTTCAAATGTATTTTCTTTTTTCAAATAGAAAAATATATATTTTAATTTCGGCTTGTGTCTCCAAATTCTAATATGATAATGAGTTTTTTTCTGAAAGAAAATTGACTATGAGTTGACAAAGTGCCTTTGAATTTGAATTCACAATTAACAATACTCTTACGTCAAATTAGCATTCATTTGATATATAGAACAAAAAAGTAGGAATATGACATTTGCTCTTCTGAAAGAGAAAATTGCACGCACTCATAATTAGTTTGATTTGGAAAGTGCTAATTAATTTATGAGGAGGAATCAAATTACACCTTTTTTGGTGGCACGATTTGACACCTATCATTTTCAAAGTCCAAATAGTCGATCCAAACCGTTCAACATGATGGATATATTAATATGTGCTTGGAGATCAAATTTTACATTTTTTTTTATTTTTTTTACTATTTATTAAGATAGTTACAAAATCGTTGTTTTCAGATCATTGAAAAACAGCGATTTTGTAACCATCTTAATAAATAGTAAAAAAATTCAAAAAAAATGTAAAATTTGATCTCCAAGCACATTTTAATATGGTGATCATGTTCAACGGTTCGAATTGACTGTTTGGATTTTGAAATCGCAAAGCTGACATATAAAAAAACAGTGTCATGATGTGTCACCAAAAAAGATGTAATTGGATCCCTCCTCTTAATTTATATGCATTATCTGAGTCCATCTCTGCTGTTGTTTGGAAATCTAAATCTCAAAGTTTTATTATTTTTTAATTAAGCTGTCGGATTAAAATGAATGCGCATAGACCGACTTAATAATGAGAACATAAGATATAATAAGATGGAATAAAATTTTCAGAGTGAAACATAATTTGGATATTATTTAAATGAGTAGGGTTAAAATGTCCCGCTATTTTCATGTTCCATTCATACCTCACGTTTTTATTTTTATTTTCAAAACCCAAACAAGTGATCTGAACAGTTTAACATGATCTCTATATAGAAATGTATCTGGAGACCAAATTTTTTACTATCTAAATGTACAAAAAAAATTTGATCATTCAAAAAAAAAAAAATTTATACCTATCTAAAAAAATAATATATTTTTTCAAAATATATAAAATTTGATCTCTAAGTATATTTTAATATGGATATTATTGTTAGTGTAATAATCTAGAAGTCAATAAAACGATAAATGTATCATATATATTTTGTTCATGAATTGGATGATTAATATCATCTTGTTGCCTTGAGTATTATTGTATTTATGAATCATTCTTTTATCTGACTAGAGTCAATGAATGGAATTGTGAAACTTCATAATATAGATGATATATATTCCTAAAAGTCACTAACCAAGGTAATTAGCAGGAACACTAATTACCACTATAAGGTTAGTATGTGGATTAAAAGATGATTAAGTTTTACAAACCATTGACAAGAGATGTCATTTTAATCACATAGATACTGTAGGGATTTCACGTATGTCTATATGGTGAGACTTTAAAATTTTCCTATCACCACTTGGCTCAATACACAAAAGATCTTATTTATACGACAAAAGCAAACAAGATTTTCAATAAACTAATGTGTACTAAATTAAAATAAATTAATCTCATCTAATTTATTGCTAAAGAGGATTAAAACATTTACCTAAAGAGATTGTCAAATCTCTTGATGGAGAGAAGCCGATTTTCCTTCTCTTTCTCGTGTTCTTCTTGGAAGCGCCTCTTGGTTCACCTTGAACCTAAACAACGAACTAACACACCTTTTAGATAGATGGATGTGAAGTTCAAGACTTAGATCCAACCACCTCTTGATCTTCAAATTAACAAATTATTTGATTTCTTGGTGACTAAACCTATCAAGAAGAGATTAGAGAAGAGATTGAACCACTAGGGTTTTGGCCTTGAGCAAAGGGGATTGCTACAGTAATTTTGGCTAATTGCTACAGTAATTTCGTCCAAAAAATGAGCAGAAAAATTCTCTCACTTTTCCTTAATTACACCCCTTTAAATAGGCAAGG
This sequence comes from Carex kokanica, assembly GCA_025461125.1. Classification (NCBI taxonomy): domain Eukaryota; kingdom Viridiplantae; phylum Streptophyta; class Magnoliopsida; order Poales; family Cyperaceae; genus Carex; species Carex kokanica. Next base: position 123,852 of record JAJGRX010001503.1, on the reverse strand, counting down.
GTTAGGGCAACTATTTGTGTAATGTTTAAATTAATTACACAAATGCCACTAGCCTTGTTTAGCCATTTTATGATCTCTTTAATCTCATCTTGTGATTAGTTTAATAAATTAATTTATGAATAAATAATATTAATCATATTATTCTATTATGCAATATTCTTATTATTCTTATAATGCATTAAAACATTATACCAAATAATATTTGCATAACTTCACAAATTTATTTATGATCTAAGCATGTCATATTAGGACATTTTATTTTATCATTTCATCTCATGTATTTTATCTTATACATCATTATGAAATATAAAATACTTGTTGTTTCTCTTCAGTTGGTGTGACCGTATAGATGATTTTATGTCATCTTGGCAATAATATAAAACTTTATATTATTGACTATAAGAGGTTCTATCATTACATTATAGTTATCCAAATGACATAATAATCATTCACTCAATCCACTAATTTCGTGTCTATCCTTGTCTCATGATATTATGAATAATATGCAAAATATGATCGTGTCATTCTTGCATTATATTCTTTTCTTGATTTCTCAAGTGAATTATAATTATAACTACATCAGTTATATTGCATGCGATATAATTCCACTTTACCAAGGGGCCCAGTAATATCATAACTCAAATTGAGGGACAATGATAATATTAACATATAGATTTTTCCCGCACAAGTTGTACATAACGAACTACTATTTTATTCCTATCTGAAGATAGTATTTAAATAGCAATCACATTATATACTTCTCATGTGAAAAACCTACACATCTCATATCTTAGATTCTAAAGACACAATGAAAACATTAATGACACAAAACACAATCCATATAATGTTTCATTCATTTAGGTCATGTTCAATATATAAAATGCACATATTTATATATTCATGTTATTAAATGATAATCCTTTATCAACATTTATAGAACTTCAATGTACTTTAATCAACATGACAATCTTTCTCGGTAATTAATGTTCCTCCTTAATTACCACGATTGTGAACATATTTAGTGATTAAATATTTCTCATCTTAGGAGTTCTATGGTTCAAGACCTAGAGCATCTTCCTGAACTCTTCCAAAGATATAACATATAAATCTCAAGGAGCATGAATAATAATATTCGTAATAAAATCATGAACTACATATAAATTATCACTAAAAGAAATAACTTTCAAAACACACATCCTTCAGATACATGTTCCAGGAACATGGTATTTGACAGACCCCGAATGAAATATTAAATGGAATTGTGTTCGTGTCATTAATGTTTTCATTCAGTGTTTAGTTCTAAAGTATGAGGTATTCATCTTTCCTACTAAGAGATGTGTATGTGTGACTGTTACCTAACGCTGTCGGTAAAATGCAGTTATAACGGTAGCTCTTCGGTATACATATCTTAGCTGAGGTAGTGATGGTTTACCAAAAGTACTACTGTCCCTCGTATCTCTATACGAGTTATAGTATCACTGGGCCCCTTGATAGAATAAGATTATCTGCATGCGGTATAATTACAAGAGTAATTATATTTGGTAATCTGCTCAAGATCAAGAAAAGATTAAGTTTGCAAGGATGACACATGCCTACCTTGAAACTGATCTGATAACTGTTATATCCCGTAATTTAAGAATAATTAAATTGTCTAATAATCAGAATTTACCATTAATCAAAATCAATTAGACAATTAAGAAAACAGAAAAATTCAAATTTTAATTTCAAATCCACTTGCTACACCATTGACTACATAGTTCGGATTTGAAAAAAATGAGAAAAAACTGTTTTTGAACTTTTTCGGATCCGGACCCCTTCCCTATAATCCCTCCCCTCTCTCTCTCTTCTCTCGCTGGAGACAGACCCCCCACCCTTTCACTTCCCCTCCACTTTCCCTCTCACTTTTCCCCCGCTGTTCTCTCCCTGTTCCCGGACCTTACCCCGTTTTGCTTGCGCCTTCCTCTCTGTGCTAGAAAATACAAACCTCTCTTTCTCTCCCGCGCCCTGTACCACTGTGACGTTTGAAATTTCCTTGGTGGCTGAACTCGTAGCGAGTTGGTGAGTTGCGCTGTGGCGCGATCTGTGCTGAGAACCGGGTGAGGAGGTTATGCGTGTACTGGTTCTGACTTGTGAGCACCGCTGATTTTGAGAAGGCCCTTGCTGATTTTGACGGTCGGAGGCGAGACGAGGTTCCTCGGAACCGACCGAGAGACCCAAGGCCGTGCGGTTTTGCTCTTCACCCGGTAATCTTGACCCTTTTTCTTTTGTTGTTGGATTTTGCCTTGTGGCTGTTGCCTTGACCTGTGGCCTTCGTGCCTTTGCTCTGATCTGTGGCCGTGTGCCTTGTTCTTGTGTGGTGGCTGTTGCCTTGATCTGTGGCCTTCGTGCCTATTTTGCTCTGACCTGTGGCCGCGTGCCTTCTTTTTGTGTGTGGCTGTTGCCTTGATCTGTGGCCTTCGTGCCTATTCTTGCTCTGACCTGTGGCCGTGTGCCTTCTTTTTTTTGTGTGGTGGCTGTGCCTTGACCTGTGGCCTTTGAGCCTTTCTTTGTCTGTCGGCCTTTGTGCCTTTGCTTTGCTGGGTTGTCTGTGCTGGTTTATTTCTTTGAGTGCTTTGTGGTGCCTTGTTTGATTTCCTGGCTGTGTCGGGTTTAGCACTGACTTGCTTGTTTCAGTGGTATGGGGTGTGCTTTGCTTTTGTTCTCTTGTTGCTGGCACTGGCATTTATCTCTGTTTGCACTTGATTCCGGTACCGAGCTGGTACTGGCCAGTATATTGATGGCTAATCGGTCTGATTCTGGGAATACTAGCCTTTTTGAATTGACAGGGACCAAATTGTAATTTGAGAAGAATTATGGGCCATAGAGAAATATTGGGGCCTTTGATGCAATATTGATAAGTTACAAGGGCTGAAATGCAAAAAAATTGGTTTACTTATGTGCTGGCCGAAAATAAGGAAGAAAATAAAAGTGGGCTTTTGAGATATTTAAGTGAAATAAAATTGGATTTATTTGCTTCGGGTCTCGAGCCTCCTGGTTGGCTCGATCCGAAGTTTTCACTTAAAGATCGGGAAATGATTAGACTAGCCCTGGATACAGTTGCCTCATAACATAATTTGAGCAGATACAATGATCCGAATATGGGCACCGTATGATCCCGAAACACACCAAAATTTAAAAGTCTCAACATTAGTTAATTAGGATAAACACATTTAAATTAGAGTTAATTTAGTTTAAGTAATTTAATTATCTATTTTACTTAGTAATAAAATTTGTTATAATATTATAAGTAATTTAAGAATTTACAAAGTTATAAAATAGGTTGTATAAATGATTTTCGTATCATATCGATTATTTAATAATTAGTTAGTGGCGTCTTTTATCTATATACATACCTTAGAATAAATTAAATTGACTATTAGAGAATTAAATAAGATATGTATTTCCGTTACGAACATTTAGACAATTAATATCGCATTATCTAACTTGGTAAATTATTTACGTAATTTAAGTTCGTAAATAAATAGGATTTCTTTTAAATACTTAGAGAATTTAGTTAAGACAATTATTTTCAATTAAAAGTTTTATATATAATAAAATAAGGGTAGCAAGGGTTACGAAAATTAGCTTCGATCCTAATTAGGTTACACTACGAATTTCAGGACATCCGACTTATCCCGATCCCGACCCGTGGACTGATACCGCGGGCGACGGTACTGGAGCAGGAGTGGACCCTGCAGACTACGCCGGTGTTTAGCGCACACACGCCTTCAGCTTGCCCTACAGGTGTGGGATATCTGAATTACTTTTTCGTGGCGTACTCTAACCAGTCGACCACTTGACCTGTCATACGCACTTTAAATTTGTAGTTGCATTAGAGCATGTTTATTCTTCCAGAACTGTAATTAGAAATTGCATAACCCCTTCAAATTGATAATTTACTGCTTTTAAATAGGAGTAGGGTAATTTAATTATAGGTTTAGAATTTATAGATATTAGGCTATTATTTGTCCTCTTCTCGTAGAGGACAATAGTATAATCATTTAATCGATCATATGCATTGGTGAGGGCTGAGTAGAGACTGAGTGACTGCGTTCCGTCTTGTAGTATGGGATACGAGACGGCCCGTTAGCCACTGAGCCGTTTGATCACTTGATCTCTCGGGTGGTCTTGCATTAGGAAATATTATATATATATATTAAAGTTGGAATTATATTATACTCGTTCATTTTACATTTTGCGTACACTGGAGGCTGCGGTCGCCGGGTGCGAAACGATTCGAGCTTGGTCTCCCTTACATTAGGAGCTACTCGCCATATACGGATTTTGAGGCTGCGTGTCTCAGTGTGTGATATGAGGCTGCGTGTCTCAGTGTGTGTTATGAGACTGCGTGTCTCAGGTTTTTAAAAAAGGGGCTGCGTGTCCCAGGTTTTTATACGAGGCTGCGTGTCTCTTGACTGTCCTATTAGTCTGGCCGGACGATAGAGTTCCGCTCTGCACATATGAGGAGACGGATTAACTAAACTTTACGACTTGCTTGTAGATTTCTCCTATTTGTATATGTAAGTTGAAGGATCGTTTTAGAGCAAGGAAAACACACGAATTTTTGGATATAACCATCGGCGAGCGTGCAATGACATGTGGGGCAATGCTCGATGTCACTAGGCATCGGGTATCATTGCACCCCTTGATCGCGGTCCTTGGATTATGTCATGTTGAATTACACTATGTGTACCTTTCAAATTCAATTTACACGGCACGGGGTGATATTCTATTCGTATTATTATTATGCATTGGATTTGACACACAATACTGCGGTATTGGACTCCGAGTTGAACACTTATATTCTATTCTCCTTGTATTTTATTTCGGGAAATTTTGCATGCTGTCATGATAGGATAATCGCATCATGTCATCTATTATATGTATTTTTCGTTTAATAGATAATATAATAGGTTGTTATATTTAAATCATGTGCATTCTAAAGTTACGAATTTCCGACTTTTCCGTAGATTACCATTAAATGTGCTTTGATCAAAGAGGATCCCTGAAGGGGTAATTCTGGGTCACATACTGGGCGATTAGTCGCTCACCCACCTTTTGATGTGGGATTTTTAGGTACAGAGACTGGTGTTCCGCAGTAGGAGATGCCAGGAGCTGTCCCTGAGGGCCACGCCGCTTGATGTAGGATATATAGGACTTTTGTTAGGGTTTTGGAGTCCCGAGACTTTTGTTTTTATCTCGGGACCGTAGATTATGTATTCCCTTTCAGTAGATCATGTTTTGTTATCCGTGGATTGTATGGACTGATATATTTATGTTTATGTTTATTTGTGGATTGTATGACTGTTGCTTCACTTTGTATATATATATGTTTCCGTTTCCGCTGTGCATTTATGTTGTTATTGTATTATTTAGCCTTGCGTGTTTTAATGGTAATTAAACACGGGGCGAGGACTGATCACACCTAAATCTGGAAATTCCGGTTTGGGGTGTGACATCCTTTGGGTGGTATCAGAGCCAGGTTTTATCGTAATCCTTCGTGCGATAAACTAAATACCGCTCGATAATACAAATAGAAAGCAAAGTCATAAATCGGTAAATATCAATATAAATATATGTATATATATATATACAAGTCAAGCACTGGTGTGAAACCAAGAACGAATACATTACGTAATATCGACAATCGGAATCACCTTCTTATCTTACGCCCTCCTCGTGACGTAAATTGATGTTCATTCACTTTTTGACCCTACAGGTTTATACGATGGACGGTCACCACCGACACCGTCACCGGCAGCGCAGAGCTGCCTCTCAGCCACCAGAGGCCCACCCTGAGCTCTCATTGGATACTGCTTCATCCCGTCCACTGGTAGAGCGGGCTGGATCATCACAGAGCGCGTCAGGCGCTTCACGAGCGTCACGAGCTTTGGGCGCGGGAGGCGCGGCTGGCGCGGGAGGCTCAGCTGGCGCGGGAGGCTCGGCGGGCGCGGGGGGCGCGGGGGGCGCGGGGGGCGCTGCGGGCGCGCGAGGCGCGGCAGGCGCGGGAGGTTCAGTAGGAGGACGCACTCCGCCCCCACTCCCAAACGAAATGGACGCACGAGAGGTGATGCGGGAGTTCTTCACAGGGTTGGCCCAGATTACGGGTCAGTTACCAGGCGCGGGTCGCGCTGGGGGCGACCCATTTAGTTCTGCGTATCGGGAGTTTTCACGCCTACATACGCCCCGTTACGACGGGAGTGGTACCTATACTGCTGCCGAGGCATGGCTCACTTCCGTACAGGGGACACTTCGTCTCGCTCGATCACCTGCAGAGTTCCATACTGAGCTGGCTGCGACTCTTTTTGATGGAGATGCTCTACATTGGTGGTCTACACAGCAGCCTCAGTATGTGGGTGGCCCCAGCATCCCCTGGCTTTGGTTTGCCGACTCCTTCCGTTCCCGTTTTATGGGGCGGGCACAGCTTCGGGCCTTACGACAGAGCTTCGAGTCTCTCACTCAGGGCAGCCGTACCGTGCGGCAGTACGGTACTACCTATATTAGCTTATCCCGCTACGCGCCCGACTTAGTGGCCGATCCCCAGGATTGTCGTCTACGCTTCATAGAGGGCCTACAGCCGGCCTTAGCTGTTCATTTGGCAGGATACCCGAGCACGTCGATCGAGTCATTGATGGATAGTGCGGAGTTGTTGGAGCGACTCCAGCAGCGGAGTGTCCGACCGAGGACGGACTCCGCCACGACTTCTAGTAGGGGTAGGGGTGCCCCCTCTCAGCAGATGGTTAGACAGCCTCAGACTCAGCCATTCCGCGGTCCGGCGGGGTCGACAGCCCCTCGATCAGGCGCGTGTTATATCTGTCAGGCTACCGATCATTGGTCGTATGCTTGTCCCCAGAGGGCGGGCCCTAGTCAGACGTCTGGCCGGGGTTCTACGGGAGGATTCGGAGGACGAGGACCGTTGCCACCTCGCAGCAGTGGCAGCAGCAATACACAGCGTGGTGGTAGGTTTGGGTCTGGGTCAGGACGAGGATCCGGGGGCGGCCCACAGTCGGGTCGTGACTCAGCACGCGTACACGCTACCATCGGGGAGGAGATTCCCGCAGGTGAGACCCCTGAGGGAGAGCCTCTACCGGGACCACCTCCCACGGGCACCGAGGCACACGAGGACGTCGATCTCATCACAGGTACTTTATTTATTTCCGGTTGTCCTGCGTACGTGCTTATTGACACGGGGGCTAGTCACTCGTTCGTATCGTTAGATTTTGTGAGGACCCACGAGTGGTCCACGGAGGCTAGGGCTCGGGCCATGGAGGTACAAACGCCCTTAGGGAAGGAAGTCCTGGTAGACAGGATTTGCAAGGATCGCAAAGTACGAATTGCCGATAGGGACCTAGCAGCAGACCTTACGGTGTTAGACATGCGAGATATTGATGTGCTGCTGGGTCTAGACTGGTTGATCACGCACCGCGCCTTGGTCGATTGCGAGAGACATACGGTACGGTTCGGCCGTCCGAACGAAGTGTCATTCGTTTTCAAGGGAAGGAAACCAGGGACCGGATTCCCTATCATATCGGCACTTCGAGCGAGTCACTTGATTACCGCGGGATGCAGCGCCTATCTAGCGGCCGTGGTCATGACGGAGAGTAGAGACAGAGACTTGCATAGCGTTTCGATCGTGAGTGAGTACCCCGATGTATTCCCAGAGGAGCTACCTGGGATGCCTCCCGAGCGAGACGCCGAGTTTTGCATCGAGTTACAGCCTGGTACGACTCCAGTTGCGAGGGCCCCTTATCGTATGGCACCTGCTGAGCTTAGAGAGCTCAAGGTACAGCTTGAAGACCTTCTGGAGAAGGGATTTATACGACCGAGCACCTCGCCCTGGGGCGCTCCAGTCCTCTTCGTGAGAAAGAAGGACGGATCATTACGCCTTTGTATCGACTATCGAGAGCTGAATAAGTGCACGGTGCCCAATCGATATCCGTTACCACGCATCGATGACTTGTTTGACCAGCTACAGGGTTCGCAGGTGTATTCAAAGATTGACCTACGCTCAGGATACCATCAGATGCAGATTCGGGCGAGCGACGTCCCGAAGACTGCATTCAGGACCCGATACGGACACTACGAGTTCAGAGTCATGTCCTTCGGACTGACGAATGCGCCGGCATACTTCATGAGTCTCATGAACACGGTGTTTACAGACTTTCTGGACTCATTTGTAGTGGTGTTTATCGATGATATACTTATCTACTCACGGAGTCAGGAGGAGCACGCCATGCACTTACGGAGAGTATTAGAGCGACTTAGAGAGCATCAGCTATACGCCAAATTCTCGAAATGCGATTTCTGGATTGAGCGAGTTGACTTCCTTGGCCACGTGATCTCGAAGGACGGATTAGCGGTGGATCCGCAGAAGATAGAGGCCATTACCGGGTGGAGACGACCCGGGAGCGTCACCGAGGTCCGTAGTTTCTTAGGTCTAGCCGGCTACTATAGACGATTTGTGGAGGGATTCTCACGTCTTTCTCGACCATTGACACAGCTGCTGCAGAAAGGAGTCAAGTACGAGTGGACCCCTGAACGCGAGAGTAGCTTCGAAGACCTCAAGCGTCGCCTTGTCACCGCACCGGTTCTCGCGATGCCCAGGACCGGTGTGGAGTATGCCGTATATGCGGACGCCTCACGGTACGGGTTAGGATGCGTACTGATGCAGGAGGATCACGTTATTGCATACGCCTCCAGACAGCTCCGTACTCATGAACAGAACTATCCCACGCACGACTTGGAGCTGGCGGCCGTGATCTTCGCGTTGAAGATCTGGCGACATTACTTATATGGCGTCAGGAGCAGGATTTACACGGATCACAAGAGTTTGAAGTATGTCTTCACGCAGAAGGAGCTTAACCTCAGACAGCGGAGGTGGCTCGAATTGATGAAGGATTACGACCTGGAGATATTGTATCATCCGGGAAAAGCCAATGTAGTGGCAGACGCCTTGAGTCGCAAGGGTCAGGTGAACCTGGCTACGATGATTACACGACAGCACCACTTACTCGAGGATATGCGACGTCTCGATTTGTGGGTGGCCCCATCCGAGGAGTTGACAGGCGAGACCAGCGACAGCCGCGAGATGGTGGTGGCCTCTCTAGTGATACAGCCTACACTGACGGATGAGATACGCCTCGCTCAGAGTAGCGACGAGCGACTTGAGAGGATCCGTGCCACTGTCACCTCTGGTCGCCATACCCCGTTTAGAGTAGACGACGCAGGCGCATTGAGATTCGGTGACAGGTTATGCGTACCAGATACGGCTTCTTTAAAGGACAAGATCCTTAAGGAAGCACACGACTCCGTTTACGCCATCCATCCTGGAGAGACGAAGATGTATCAGGATCTTAAGGGCTACTATTGGTGGAGAAACATGCGCAGAGAGATCGCACGATTCGTAGCCAAGTGTTTGACTTGCCAAAAGGTGAAAGCCGATCGTCAGAGACCACCGGGACTCATACAGCCGCTAGAGAAATCGACACGAAAATTCGACATCCTTACGATGGATTTCGTGACAGGACTGCCTAGGACTAGATCGCGAGACGACGCGATATGGGTCATAGTTGATACGTTGACCAAGGTGGCACACTTCATCGCCTTTCGCCACGGGTTGACAGGAGAAGAGATGGCCATGCTTTATATGGTACATCAGTTCAAATTCATGGAGTTCCGACCAAGATCATATCTGATCGCGATCCTAGGTTTACCTCGCATTTTTGGCAGAGTTTTCACGAGACCCTCGGGACTGACATAGTTTTTAGCACGGCTCACCACCCTCAGACAGACGGACAGTCCGAGCGCACGATACAGACGCTAGAGGACATGCTACGCTCATGCGCGCTCACGATGCGAGGCGACTGGACGGATCATCTGCACATGGCAGAGTTTTCGTACAATAGTAGCTATCACTCGAGCATCGGTATGTCACCATTCGAGGCGCTATACGGACACCGAGTTCGTACTCCGGTATGTTGGGGACCTATCAGCACTGTCCGCCCTACCGTACCCCAGCTGATCGAGGAGTGTACGGATAAGGTGCGGATTATCCAAGATCGGCTAAAGACGGCTCAGGATCGCCAGAGAAAGTACGCAGATCCGAAGCGCCGAGACTTCAGTATGAAGGTGGGAGAGCACGCACTCCTTCGAGTATCTCCCCGCAAGGGAGTCATGAGATTCGGGGTCAAGGGTAAGTTAGCACCGAGATACATTGGCCCGTTTATGATTCTGGAGCGAATCGGTCGCACCGCGTATCGGCTAGCATTACCACCTTCTCTTGCGGGCGTACACGATGTATTCCATGTATCGCAGCTACGACGTTATATACGTAGTGACGCACATGTGTTAGACTATGAGCCGCTGCACGTGGAGCCAGATCTGACTTATGAGGCTAGACCGATACGCATATTAGACACACAGGAGACGGAGCTACGACGGCGTGTCATCCGTCGGGTGTTAGTACAGTGGGAGTATCACACGCCGCGGGAGGCGACTTGGGAGCTCGAGGACGCGATACGAGAGCGATACCCGGAGTTGTTCACATCGACACAGTAGTTTCGACAGTTCGGGACGAACTTTTTATTTGGGGGGGAGAATGTTATATCCCGTAATTTAAGAATAATTAAATTGTCTAATAATCAGAATTTACCATTAATCAAAATCAATTAGACAATTAAGAAAACAGAAAAATTCAAATTTTAATTTCAAATCCACTTGCTACACCATTGACTACATAGTTCGGATTTGAAAAAAATGAGAAAAAACTGTTTTTGAACTTTTTCGGATCCGGACCCCTTCCCTATAATCCCTCCCCTCTCTCTCTCTTCTCTCGCTGGAGACAGACCCCCCACCCTTTCACTTCCCCTCCACTTTCCCTCTCACTTTTCCCCCGCTGTTCTCTCCCTGTTCCCGGACCTTACCCCGTTTTGCTTGCGCCTTCCTCTCTGTGCTAGAAAATACAAACCTCTCTTTCTCTCCCGCGCCCTGTACCACTGTGACGTTTGAAATTTCCTTGGTGGCTGAACTCGTAGCGAGTTGGTGAGTTGCGCTGTGGCGCGATCTGTGCCGAGAACCGGGTGAGGAGGTTATGCGTGTACTGGTTCTGACTTGTGAGCACCGCTGATTTTGAGAAGGCCCTTGCTGATTTTGACGGTCGGAGGCGAGACGAGGTTCCTCGGAACCGACCGAGAGACCCAAGGCCGTGCGGTTTTGCTCTTCACCCGGTAATCTTGACCCTTTTTCTTTTGTTGTTGGATTTTGCCTTGTGGCTGTTGCCTTGACCTGTGGCCTTCGTGCCTTTGCTCTGATCTGTGGCCGTGTGCCTTGTTCTTGTGTGGTGGCTGTTGCCTTGATCTGTGGCCTTCGTGCCTATTTTGCTCTGACCTGTGGCCGCGTGCCTTCTTTTTGTGTGTGGCTGTTGCCTTGATCTGTGGCCTTCGTGCCTATTCTTGCTCTGACCTGTGGCCGTGTGCCTTCTTTTTTTTGTGTGGTGGCTGTGCCTTGACCTGTGGCCTTTGAGCCTTTCTTTGTCTGTCGGCCTTTGTGCCTTTGCTTTGCTGGGTTGTCTGTGCTGGTTTATTTCTTTGAGTGCTTTGTGGTGCCTTGTTTGATTTCCTGGCTGTGTCGGGTTTAGCACTGACTTGCTTGTTTCAGTGGTATGGGGTGTGCTTTGCTTTTGTTCTCTTGTTGCTGGCACTGGCATTTATCTCTGTTTGCACTTGATTCCGGTACCGAGCTGGTACTGGCCAGTATATTGATGGCTAATCGGTCTGATTCTGGGAATACTAGCCTTTTTGAATTGACAGGGACCAAATTGTAATTTGAGAAGAATTATGGGCCATAGAGAAATATTGGGGCCTTTGATGCAATATTGATAAGTTACAAGGGCTGAAATGCAAAAAAAATTGGTTTACTTATGTGCTGGCCGAAAATAAGGAAGAAAATAAAAGTGGGCTTTTGAGATATTTAAGTGAAATAAAATTGGATTTATTTGCTTCGGGTCTCGAGCCTCCTGGTTGGCTCGATCCGAAGTTTTCACTTAAAGATCGGGAAATGATTAGACTAGCCCTGGATACAGTTGCCTCATAACATAATTTGAGCAGATACAATGATCCGAATATGGGCACCGTATGATCCCGAAACACACCAAAATTTAAAAGTCTCAACATTAGTTAATTAGGATAAACACATTTAAATTAGAGTTAATTTAGTTTAAGTAATTTAATTATCTATTTTACTTAGTAATAAAATTAGTTATAATATTATAAGTAATTTAAGAATTTACAAAGTTATAAAATAGGTTGTATAAATGATTTTCGTATCATATCGATTATTTAATAATTAGTTAGTGGCGTCTTTTATCTATATACATACCTTAGAATAAATTAAATTGACTATTAGAGAATTAAATAAGATATGTATTTCCGTTACGAACATTTAGACAATTAATATCGCATTATCTAACTTGGTAAATTATTTACGTAATTTAAGTTCGTAAATAAATAGGATTTCTTTTAAATACTTAGAGAATTTAGTTAAGACAATTATTTTCAATTAAAAGTTTTATATATAATAAAATAAGGGTAGCAAGGGTTACGAAAATTAGCTTCGATCCTAATTAGGTTACACTACGAATTTCAGGACATCCGACTTATCCCGATCCCGACCCGTGGACTGATACCGCGGGCGACGGTACTGGAGCAGGAGTGGACCCTGCAGACTACGCCGGTGTTTAGCGCACACACGCCTTCAGCTTGCCCTACAGGTGTGGGATATCTGAATTACTTTTTCGTGGCGTACTCTAACCAGTCGACCACTTGACCTGTCATACGCACTTTAAATTTGTAGTTGCATTAGAGCATGTTTATTCTTCCAGAACTGTAATTAGAAATTGCATAACCCCTTCAAATTGATAATTTACTGCTTTTAAATAGGAGTAGGGTAATTTAATTATAGGTTTAGAATTTATAGATATTAGGCTATTATTTGTCCTCTTCTCGTAGAGGACAATAGTATAATCATTTAATCGATCATATGCATTGGTGAGGGCTGAGTAGAGACTGAGTGACTGCGTTCCGTCTTGTAGTATGGGATACGAGACGGCCCGTTAGCCACTGAGCCGTTTGATCACTTGATCTCTCGGGTGGTCTTGCATTAGGAAATATTATATATATTAAAGTTGGAATTATAAAATACTCGTTCATTTTACATTTTGCGTACACTGGAGGCTGCGGTCGCCGGGTGCGAAACGATTCGAGCTTGGTCTCCCTTACATTAGGAGCTACTCGCCATATACGGATTTTGAGGCTGCGTGTCTCAGTGTGTGATATGAGACTGCGTGTCTCAGTGTGTGTTATGAGACTGCGTGTCTCGAGACTGCGTGTCTCAGGTTTTTAAAAAGGGGCTGCGTGTCCCAGGTTTTTATACGAGGCTGCGTGTCTCTTGACTGTCCTATTAGTCTGGCCGGACGATAGAGTTCCGCTCTGCACATATGAGGAGACGGATTAACTAAACTTTACGACTTGCTTGTAGATTTCTCCTATTTGTATATGTAAGTTGAAGGATCGTTTTAGAGCAAGGAAAACACACGAATTTTTGGATATAACCATCGGCGAGCGTGCAATGACATGTGGGGCAATGCTCGATGTCACTAGGCATCGGGTATCATTGCACCCCTTGATCGCGGTCCTTGGATTATGTCATGTTGAATTACACTATGTGTACCTTTCAAATTCAATTTACACGGCACGGGGTGATATTATATTCGTATTATTATTATGCATTGGATTTGACACACAATACTGCAGTATTGGACTCCGAGTTGAACACTTATATTCTATTCTCCTTGTATTTTATTTCGAGAAATTTTGCATGCTGTCATGATAGGATAATCGCATCATGTCATCTATTATATGTATTTTTCGTTTAATAGATAATATAATAGGTTGTTATATTTAAATCATGTGCATTCTAAAGTTACGAATTTCCGACTTTTCCGTAGATTACCATTAAATGTGCTTTGATCAAAGAGGATCCCTGAAGGGGTAATTCTGGGTCACATACTGGGCGATTAGTCGCTCACCCACCTTTTGATGTGGGATTTTTAGGTACAGAGACTGGTGTTCCGCAGTAGGAGATGCCAGGAGCTGTCCCTGAGGGCCACGCCGCTTGATGTAGGATATATATGACTTTTGTTAGGGTTTTGGAGTCCCGAGACTTTTGTTTTTATCTCGGGACCGTAGATTATGTATTCCCTTTCAGTAGATCATGTTTTGTTATCCGTGGATTGTATGGACTGATATATTTATGTTTATGTTTATTTGTGGATTGTATGACTGTTGCTTCACTTTGTATATATATGTTTCCGTTTCCGCTGTGCATTTATGTTGTTATTGTATTATTTAGCCTTGCGTGTTTTAATGGTAATTAAACACGGGGCGAGGACTGATCACACCTAAATCTGGAAATTCCGGTTTGGGGTGTGACAATAACTATGAGACAAAAGAATTAACACGAGTAAAATAGTTTACTGGATCGTGATGTTGTACAGTACAGTATCATCTGTGTAATTGGATGGTCATGATGCGTTATGCTAGATGCCTCTCATGATTATAGAAGTTAAAACAGTTTTAATTCTATTTATAAACATAACACAGATCCTATCGGGTCACACCGTATAGGAGTTAATTGGAGAATCTTACTGACTAATTATAAATTGATTATAATTAATATTAAGATGGTTATAATTAATTATACTTGATATAATTAATTATACGTCATTTAAAATGACGAACAAAAACACTGGTTAGTTTATAAATGTGTTTGACGCGTTGTATAAAAATTACCGTACGAAAACCGCAGAGGAATATAATTGTATATGACAATTATATATTTGATTTGGATATTTACTATACATAATGGGTTTGGGTTAATGGGTTTAGAATCCATTAAAATAATCAAACCATTATGAAGAAGTCAAAATCAAATTGATTTGGCCCAAGGGCATTTTGGTAATTTCGCCAAATGGCAATTTTGTAAATACCACAAAAACCGAGGGCATTTTGGTCATTGACGAACCTCCTCATTTGCCTATAAATAGAGGGGTAGGGGTAGAGAGAAAAACACAAATTTCTGAGATGTCGAATCGTCTGACCGGATCGATAATCTAATTTCTCTCCCAAATAGTGTCTACGGTGAATAGTGTTCCCGTAAAAGTTCGTGAATCTGTTTTGCGTTTGATGTAAATTAGTTTTTACTAATTTTGTGGTGAATAGTGTTATTACGAATTTCGCGATATTTCTGTTTTTGCTTATTAGTGAATCAGAATAATTGCAAGTCGTGAATAGTGTTTTTACGCCTCCGTAAATTCCGATGAATAGTGTTCCCGTGAAAGTTCGTAAATCTGTTTTGCGTTTGACGTAAATCAGTTCTGACGAATTTCGTGATGAATAGTGTTTTTACATAATTCCGCAGTTTACGGTATTTCTGGCAATAAGAAATAAGCCGCTCTCCGGTTAGTCCTGGTGGATAATTGATAGAGGCACCATACGTTTGGTGCTCCGAGGCGAATCATTCCCAGGTATTGCTCTTCACGCTCGGTCTGCTTTCCAACTGAGATTTGAACACGAGGTATAAATGTTATATTAAATCTATTTAATTTGTTAAGTAGATTTAAAACTTTAGAAAATCAATCATGGAGTAGATCTGTAAAAGAATTAAAAGGGTCCTTGCAATGAGAAGATGGGAATGGGATCACATTCGATATTCTCTCCGACATACCCCTTTTAAATCCTTGGCTTAAGTTAGAAGTAAAATTTTTGTTTTACATTCTTTCCGCATCATAAGCAAATAAATGGATTTGAACAGTCAAAACCCCAACAGACTTAATCAATGGGTTTGAACCGTCAAAACCCAACAATTATGTCCTTGGTAGCATTTACCAAACTTTAGAAAAAAAAATGTGAATATTATGTTGAGCGGTTCGGATCATCTGTTTGAATTTTGAAAACATAAATAAGGACGTGGAACAGGGACATTTACCCTACTCATTTAAATATAAACAAATAATAAATTATCGGGATTCATCCAATGTTTGGGGCTATTTTTGATAGCTTGATAGTAGCTATCAAGTTATTGGGACTGTTTTCTAAATGATGAGAGATCCACTTACAACATTTGAAAGTTACAACATCTTACAACAATTTAATTTTGCGATTTTTAAAGTCCAACAATCAATTCAAATCGTTCAACATGTAATATGTATTAAAATGTGCTTAAAGATCAAATTTTATTTTATTTTGAATTTTTTTTACTTTTTTATTAAGTATTTTACAAACTTCTGTTTTTAGATAATTATGTGGACTACTAAAAAACAACATGTTTGTAGCTATCAAGTTATTGGGACTGTTTTCTAAATGAGGAGAGATCCACTTACAACATTTGAAAGTTACAACATCTTACAACAATTTAATTTTGCGATTTTTAAAATCCAACAATCGATCCAAACCATTCAACATGTAATATATATTTAAATGTGCTTGAAGATCAAATTTTATATTTTTTTTGAATTTTGTTACTTTTTATTAAATATTTTACAAAACTTCTGTTTTTATAGATAATTCTGTGGACTACTGAAAAACAACAGGTTTGTAGCTATCAAGGGGCTGTTTTGTAAATAGCACTTTTACTAATTCCAATTTTGACACGCAATGTAAAAGATTGCCCTGTCTACCGAAAGCTATCAGTTGAAGTCATGATGACTGTAAACCTTATCTAGATTTTTACTGGTGTTGCATTTTTCTAGAGTTTGTAAGAATTTAAAACGAATTTAAATGGCCGAGGTCTTTCTCTTCGTATATGGTTTTGCTTTTTGGGATAACGACATCAATGGCTGCATCCAGAACATAGAATTGAGAAGTTCTCCTTGATTTGATTTAAAGTCTTTGAAATGCAAGTGACTTTATTCAAAAATTGTTTTTGGAGAAAAGAAGCATACAATCCAAAAATAATTAATGATGTACATTGTACAATTTTACAATTTTAGATCACTTATTATCTAGACAAAAAATTTGGAGCACTTGCTATAAATATTAAGGGGAACTCGAAAAAAAAAACAATTATTCAAATATTCAAATTTTGTCAAATACAGAGTTTCTATTCACTAGGAAAATAATCAATTATGTATATTTGAAAAGTGAATCCAGCATAAATTCCGAAATTTTTATGTAGCACAGAAAAAAAAAACCAAAACGGTACCAAATCCTGAAAATTCCAGATTTAGCACGGCCGCAGATCGGCTGAGCGGCCCCATTTACCGGAGGCCGCAGATCAGCTGAGCGGCCCCTGAGCTTCACATATTACCAAGGTTCTAAATAGCGTTTATAGCGTCGTAGCGGGAAGGCTAAAAAAAAAGCTATAGCGAATAGCGTCGCTATAGCGGAAGCTATTCCAAATAGCGTTTTTTTTTTTTTTACATTTCGTATATTCAATATTTGTACTAAATATCAACATTATCTAAGGTCTCATAGAACAATAAATAACACCAACGTAATTAAGAAATTATAATATTCATATTGAACCCGTACAAAGTCCAAATTGCGGTTCAAAATATCCATAGTAATATCATAAACTATCGATTTTTCCTATTAAAAATATCTTAAGTATCATGATTCATGACATAATCTATTTTTTTTTCTATTCAAATTTTAATTCCGGTTTGGACTTTTTTTCTATTCAAATTTCAATTTCTATTCCCAATTTCAAATTGATTTATTTGTAGCAAGTAGCAACAAATTTAATTTCGGTTTGAGATTTTTTTATCTTTATTTAAAACCCATATAAATTGCTTAAAAATAAAAAATAAAAAAAAACCCATATTGTGTAGCGCAAATAGCGCTGTAGCGGACCGCTATAGCGACCGTAGCGCAAATAGCGCATGTTGATGTCGTAGCGTAGCGTTTGGGGTCCAAAAACGCTATAGCGCCGCTATAGCGCGCTATTTAGAACACTGCATATTACCATATCACCAATTTACAACAGCTTGCTTTATAGACTTCGTCAAAGTATGAACATGGTCTATGATTAACTGATAATTCCAATACAAAATTAGTATATTGTACAAAATGGATGCATGATGTTATTACTCTGGAGTCCAAATATTTAAATGCAAGATTGGTCCATGCAAAATATACTGAATCCATGAGGTCTAACATGTCGCTCTCAAATTTACAGCAGCTATATACTTTATAGACTTCGTCAAAGTATGAACATGGTCTATGATTAACTGATAATTCCAATACAAAATTAGTATATTGTACAAAATGGATGCATGATGTTTTTACTCTGGAGTCCAAATATTTAAATGTAAGATTGGTCCATGCAAAATATACTAAATTCATGAGGTCTTTGTGACAGAGTAAATTTCAAAAAATTGGGGCCGCTCAGCTAATTTGCGGTCTCCGGTAAATGGGGCTGCTCAGCCGATCTACAGCCGTGCTAAATCTGAAATTTTCAGAATTTGGTGCCGTTTTGATTTTTTTTTTCTTTCTGTGCTACATATAAAAATTTCGGCATAAATTTGGAGTATGTTAGAATAAGAAATAGAAGTATGTTATAATTTTAAAAGAATGCAATGTGCACTATGTGCACATTGGCAAGCAATTAGAAATGATTAACTTAAATTTGGAGTTACGTGCATAATGTGCACTATTGGCAAGCAATTAGAAAGAGACATTTTCTAAGGGTGAAGTATAGTTTGACTTTTGCCTCATGATTGGTTGTGGTCTAAAGAATGAAATAGGGATTTAGTCCTCATTATTCCATCAAACGAGTATTAATTGAGACGGACTAAGATGGCATAAGCTGATCTTTAGACCGGTCTAAATTAAACCACTTAAGAAGAAAAGCCAACTAGATTCAATGATTGGCTAGATCATTCGAGTCAATGCCGGGACTCACCTTCCCGCTTATCAAAGAAGGTCTGGGGGCAAGTCAAGATACAAGATTTGTCAAAATTTAATTTTATTGCACATCATGACCTAACTCGAATGATTATAATAAAATATTATTAGTATATAATTATATAATTAATATCTTATAGTGTTAATATATTAATAATTATTATAATAATATTATATAATTAGTATCTTTTTATTAGTAATTATTATTAATATATAATTGTATAATTAATATGTTATATTGATATATTAAATAATTATTATAATAATATTATATAATTAGTATCTTATTATTAATTATTATTATTAATATATAATTATATAATTAAGATCTTATATTGTTAATATATTAAATAATTATTATAATAATATTATAAAATATTATACTTATTATTAATATATTAATATTAGAGGAGGGATCAAGTTACAACAATTTTGAGTTACAACAATGTTACAACAACAATTTTCTACATTTTCAAAGTCCAAATCATCGATCCAAACTGTTCAACATGATTATCTAAATAAAATGTGCTTGCAGATCAAATTTTATATTTTTTGAATTTTTTTTACTATTTATTAAGATGGGTACAAAATTCAATGGTCTAAATGCGACTAGTTTTTGTACCATTCTTAATAAATAGTAAAAAAATTCAAAAAAAATATAAAATTTGATCTGGAAGCACATTTTATTATGGATATCATGTTGAACGGTTTGGATCGACGATTTGGACTTTGAAATCACAAAAAATGGTTGTTATAACATTGTTGTAACTCAAAATTGTTGTAACTTGATCCCTCCTCTTAATATTATATAATTAGTATCTTATTATTAATAATTAATTAACTTAGGCTTCCAAAACTTTAGTCCTTCACCAACTCTAACCAAACAAAGAATACCTTAAGCCAGATCTAACTTTAGACCTCAATCAAACATGAATAATTTAGACCGGTCTAAGTTAGAATAATCAATTTAGACCATGGGCCTAACTTAGGTTTACTTTACAACCAAACACCATGGGCCTAACTTTTAATAGCAATAAATTAAGGGATTGCAGTAGGTCCCAAGGGCATTGCACCTCATCACATCCAAAGTCTTCCTAACCGTCCGATTTGCAAGACCAGACCAATTATCATATGGACAAAATAGAAAATAACAACAACAACAACAACAACAACATCAGCAGCACTAATAATATTTGACCAAGTAATATCAGATTATAATACGCGAGTCATGTCGGATTTTAATTAATATATACTTTTTTTTAACTGAACCAATATTATAAAATGTTCGATCAAAATTTAAATAATACCTAGAAAAATATCAATTTATCATTTTTGTGATCTTACTGATCAAGTTCTTTCTTTCTTTTTGCACTGGCTTTTTATGAAATAGGTCTTATGTGAAAGTTATATATAAGACAGGAACATGGCATTATTTTCAATAGTGGTCCTAATGGTTTTCCTTATCCGACGGGACCTTTAAAATTTTGATTTTGATGTGTAGAATTGTCTCCTTCCATCATTTAAATTTTGTTATCTTTTTCTTCCATCGATTATCTCCTATGACCTAGTGACAATTGGTTGTTTGTTGGGTTGTGTTTGTATATGGACAAATCATGAATAATTTTACGGTTTTAAATTAATATCGGATCAAATTAACCGGATTGACTATCTTGTGTCTTAGGTTAGCCCGTTTTCAGATTGCTTTAGAATTTTAGGGGTGGAACAAATCATATATTAAACTCACAAAAGAGTGAGGCTATGGTACTTCGGCTAGTGTACTATGGCTAGTGTACTACGGTTCAATATGGTACTTTTTAAAATTCTAACGGTCGATCCGAACCGTTCCATGTGATACCATATGAATATGTACTTGCAAATTAAATTTTATATTTTTTCGAATTTTTTACTATTTTTTTAAATAGGTAGAATTTTCAGTGTTTTATACAAATTCTGGACCATCAAAATTCTACCTATCTAAAAAAATAGTAAAAAAATTCATATATTGCAAATGTGGATCGGATATTAAACGGATATATATTGTAAAAAAATTATCATATTATTCAACAAATTATTTCTCTTATTAGAAAATAAAAATAACATAAAATCTGAATGTAATTTAGATATTTAAAATAAAAATAACATAAAATATGAACGTAATTTAGATATTTGATCATTATAATAAATCAAACTATTTTTTCTCATATTAAACATATTGTGTCATTACAAAACATATACATGGTTAACAAAAATTAATCATCAACATAATTACATTTTTTAAACAAAAGATGCCAAAGAAAAACATTCTGTCTAAGCCTACATGATTCTAAAATAAACAAATATCTTAAAAATTTATACATACAAAATATCCCAAAAATTTAAACATACGGATATCCGAAAAAGTATATACGGTTACAGATACAAATAATAATTATCTGCATCCGTATCCACTTTTGAAACTAAAATGTATTCGTATATGTATCTGTATATAGGGGTGTTCAACCGGTCGGTTTGGGTCAAACCGAACTTCTTTTTTTGCCGAACCGCGGTTTGAACCGAATTTTGAAAACTCAACCGAACTGACCGAATTAAAATTCCAAACCGATCTAAACTTCGGTTTTTTCGGTTGAACCGAATACATACATTTCAAGTTACAAATAAACTTACAAATAAACATTTCAAAACCGGTTGGTTCGGTTCAAACCGATTTGGATAACATTTTTGATAACCACACAAGCCAGTTTTTGATAAACCGATCCATTATAAACCACACAAAATAAACCGATCCATTTTTTATTAAACCGGTTGGTTCGGTTCAAACCTATTTGGAGATCCCAAAACCGAACCGAACTATTTAAACCGAACTTCTTCAAAAACTAAACCGAACTGAACCATTTAAACCGAATAACCGATCCAATTAAACCGAAATTTGCCGGTTTAGTTTAAAACCGAATAAACCGATCGTCCGATCGTCCGATCCATTTGAACACCCCTATCTGTATAAATTATATCTGTATTCAAATACAAGTCTGGATACTGCAGAGCTTTTGAGATACTGTACGATTAGATACTATACTATTATATCCGGATCCGCTAATATCCGATCCGTTTGCACCCCTCACTTTAGAGTTTAGAGTTTAGATACTGTACTATTATTAGTTCTTAATTTCCTACGAGAATTCGAGGCTCAATTCAGCTTTTGAGATCGGCTTTGCTTTGCAGTACTACAATAACAAAATAAAATAAAAAGATGGTACGAATTAAGTTGGTTTTGGTCAAACAAAATAGTGTCTTATCCCTTCGATTAATAAATTGGGTTAGAACAATAAATTCAACAAGTGCCATTGTACGATCCGACTAATATGAGCTGAATTGAATATTACGCAAAATTCAATTAATGCAATCCGTTTACACATGCGTGAATTTTACGAGTAATGAACTAATCATGCAAACTTAGCAGCCACATAAGTTAAAAACCATAAATCAAAAGAAAAGTCGAAGCTATACCACTAAACTAAAAAGTTAAAACCATAAATTGTTTAGTGCTCGCCCACAGAAATGTTAATCAGGAATAATGAGACGCGCTTAAAAAACAATTTAAATATGTACTTATATGTTGACCTCATACTTTAATCCTTGTACATAGGCTAAAACCACATATATATATTTTCTTTATATATGCACTTTGTATTTGTACAATTATATATAGTAAATCACCTCCATGCACATCTGTATAGATATACATATATAATTAGTAAGGCTATGAAATGCTTTGGGAAGTAAAATGTCCGTTTTACTTCTCGCTCATATCAAGTTTTTCTCATTTTATAAATTTTTGGAACTTCTTTGCAATTTTTTAAAATCATTGGTTTAAATAATATTTTTCTAATTTTTTACCATATTAAAACAACAATTTTAAAAAATTCTAAAAAAATAGCAAAAAAAGTTCCTAAAAATGTAAAATTTGGTCTCGAAGCACATTTTAATATGGAGAATATGTTAAACTTTTCAGATCGAATATTTGAACTTTAAAATAACGATATGAGCGGAAAGTAAAGCGTACACTTTACTTCCCAAAGCATGATAGTCCATATAATATATTTAGGGCCTGTTCGGCCGTCACTTTTCCAATGGGAAAAGGATGGGATCGGGATTTTGTCCCAAGACCCTGTTCGGATGCCTCCTTTTCTTCCAAAATTTTTTCAGCGTTTCTTTCCAACTCTCCCTCCGCACAAGCTAAATTCGTGGAAAAACGATAATTCACTCCGACTCAATCTTTTTTTTCCCAATTGTGTGCGTTGTTACTCTTTCTCTCTCTTCGGTCACTTTTCCTTAATCCATTTTTTTTAAAATTGAACTGGAGATGCAATTTATCTACGTTAAGCTTGTTCTTTACAAATATCAAATGTTTTGACATAAATGCATGAATTGTTTTGGCATAATTAAATTTATGAAAGTGTTGATTGAGATGTGTATTATGTTTTCTTAATTTTGTATTTACATATTTTAAATGTTTGTTTGTTTATAAATGTTCATTTTTTGTAAATATTTTTAAATGTTTATTTTTAGTAATGTTTCATCTATTTGATATTATTATTTAATTGTATTATTATAATTTTATTAATAAATATAATTGTATAATTTTAAAAAATTAAACAAAATGGAAATTTTGTATTAATCACCACAATGATCAATTTTTAATTTAATTTTAAATAATTTTTCGGTGATTTAATTAAGAAAAACGAAAATATTGTTATGTTATTGTTTTAATTGATTTAATTTAATTTAATTAATAATTATTTTATTGATATCAAGTATTTTAGAAAGAAAATATAATTTCCGCTAACTATTCCCATGATACAACCGAACACTTATTCATTATATTCCCATAATTATTCCCATGCATACTTATGAGTTTGGGTTCCTGCAAATAAAAAAATGAGTTCCCGAACCCATCAAATCCTATCCCGTACAATTCCGTGACAAACGAACAGGCCCTTATTAGATACGGTTAAGGGTGTGACAATAGGGTCGATAATTTATGATCTTGTAAAAATAGAATAGCATACGAATTTTTTTACTATATATTATGAATGTTTTATTTATTCTTTTCTTGAGAGACACATATTTTGCATGCATATTATCTATCATGAGTATCAAATAGTAATACAAATTTGTTATTTCTTTTAGTTAACAAAAGGGTCCAGATTTCTCATTTTTAATACTTTATATTAATGATTTAAAATCACCTGGTCGGTTTTAAACACATCTCTCTCACACCAAAAATAATGTCTCAACTAAAAGAGTTAGACATTTTTAATACTTAATATTGATAACTTATCATTTATATATGAATTTAAGATCTGTATGTTATCCTAGCAAACTTTTAGCCACTCTATGAACTTTTGTTGTCAGGCTTGTCTGATGCCTGAAGAAATTGTAATATGTTCTTTGCTTTATTTTGTTATACTGGGACGATTAGTGTACCTCCACTATGTAAAAACTGAATATTAGTTTCATAATGAAATTGATGGGTTTTACCCCACTTTTGTTAAAAACAAAAAGATCTGTATGTTATTATATTTGTAAAAATATATAACATTTTCTCTGTGAGAATTCATTGGTAAATATCACACTATCACAGATAGTTCCTTTTTCTCAAGTGACCACAAAATACCACATTTTTTCATCATGAATATAAAGCAACAGCAGTCAGCAGATAGCATGAAATGAAATAACATAGCCCAATTGGTGGAATCTCAAAGTGGGTCCAAAAAAGGTGACTGTAAACTCAATGATAGCCACAATTTTCTCTATATAAATGCAGCATCAATAATCACCACACATACAAATTTATAGGCAACGACTTCACTTTTTGATGTTTGTATCATCAATTAATAAAAATATTAACGATGACTTCCAAAAATGCACCAGTTTGATGCATTCATTATTCATGCCTGTCAGCCTAGATTCCGAATTCTCTGCATTACCTCACTGTTTGAATTTGAATCCGTCCCAAACCTGTAACGCACAAGCTCATTTAAGATTTGTGCCAACATATAACGAACGAATTAAATTCAAACTCAAATGGTGTGGTGCCTTCTTTTTTTTTTTTGTAACGGTGTGGTACCTTAGGTGATATGACTTCGTCAGCCTGTACCGGTATTACCAGTATGAGCAATTGGGTATTTTATTATTCATCGAGTTAGCTTCTCTTCAAATGAGCATACTGGTACGGACCCGAAAAAGTTGGCCACAATTTACACATTTCATGGCTTTCTTCTGTATTCTGGTCAGACTGGTACTAAATTGCTTGCACAGAAAAGTTTGGTCTTTTGGTAATTGCATTTTCTTTGATACATTGAAGCTAAGTTTCAGCAATGAACAAAAACTTTAGTTAAAAATGTTTACACAGAAACAGGAACTAAACATTCAACAAACAGATCAACCATCTCCACTCTTATCATCAATCATATTTAACGCAGCACCTCTCCTGTGATTTCAGCTTCTATTTTTCACAACCTAAAGAAAATCCACCAACTCGACTTTTCAAACACATAACACAGCACCTTTATGCCTCTAATTTTCGCAAGTAAATGAAATCAAATTCAACACAAACTACACCATTTAACAACTCATACTTTACATTAAACCAACCGCAAGCTTATTTATCAGCATGCTTCTACAATTTCCAGTTTCCAACCCCTCCAAACGATTTTACTATGACCACCCCCAAGTTTCCTCAACTTGCGAAATGGCCTCTTCCAATCAAATTCCTTCTTTTTTGCCTCTCTCTCTTTTGACTCCGTCACCGCCACATCATTACTCAAGAGTGGTGGTTGTGGGGGCCCAGTTTCAAATGTTTCAACTATCACACGTACCATTTCCAACACCTCACTCATCTTTGGTCGGGATTTCGGCAACCTGACAAGGCATTTATTTGCCACACTTGCAAGTTTTGCGGCGGCTTTTATATTATAATTGCCTTCAAGCCTGGGGTCGACAATAATTCGAAATCTTCGAATGTCTGAGATATAGGGTTTCACCCATTCTAGAAGCTTCTGTTGACCCTTCGGACGGTTCTTGTCTATAGGGCGCCGACCCGTTATGAGTTCATACAGAACCACTCCATAGCTCCATATGTCACTCTTCGCAGTTAATCGACCGGTTTGGATGTATTCAGGTGCTGCATACCCCAGTGTCCCAACGACCTATTTATAATAGGAAAAGGAAGTTAAGAACTTTGTCTTTAATAAAAAAATAAAATAAACTTACAAGGCTATGATTAGTGTTTATTAGGGTTTTGTTGGATCTAGGTATGAATAGACCAAATGATTGGTGGTACAGGAAATTGATGCTGTACCAGGAAGGTCTGGGCTCGTATGTACTGGGTATTACCAGTTGCCTCAGTTGCTTACCTGGGCTGACTGGTACAGTCATGCAGTAGTATGTGTGGCTAAAAATTAAAATACAAAAATTGTGGCTAGTGGGAATTGAACCCAAACTCTCCACAATAACTACACAAGCTCTTACCACTAGACTACAAGTGAACATGTGATAATTTATGAGAGGGGCTAGACTATATAAAATGTTCCACAAAAAATTAAATTAAATTAAATTTCAGTATATATAACTAAAATTTTAAAATTATAGGGGTGGCTTAGCCACCTTTTGAATGGCTTTAGATCCGCCCCCGTGTGTGAGGACTATGATCTTGGTTGTTTACCAGAACTATAATATATAGCATTACAGTTCCATTGATTCATATCAGGGAGCAGCAGAACCAAACAAAGTTTACAATTGACTATCAATTATACCCTTCATTTTTGTGTGTGTGTGTGCGCGCGCGCGCGGGGTGGGGTGGGGGGGTTAACTCAAAGATCATGCTACAGTTTACAGGCATGTACTGCCATAATTGGAAACCAAACTAGTACCAGATAAAAGAAATAGGAAACTGAATGGGTATAATATAGTTAAATATTCCAAAAAGAGACAAAAGGTGCTCACCGCCGTGGAAACATGGCTTAGACCTTCATCCGGTCCTTGCCTTGCGAGCCCAAAATCAGACAACTTTGCATTCCAATTCTCATCTATGAGAATATTTGACGTCTTCAAATCACGAAATATGATCTGAAATTTAACAATGGCTCATCTTTTAGCAAATGCATGTATGATCTTATTTGTATCATTAGAATAAAATTTGCACTACTAGCTGTATGTAAGGTCTGAACTGACACAAGCCCATTGGATATTTTTCTTCTTCTTTTTCGTAATATTGAGAAATAAGAAGGTACTTTCCATAAAACATCCATAAATATAAATGAAAATTTACTTGAAAATCCATCTCTTCATGCAAGTAGGTTAGGCCCTTGGCTGCATCCAAGGCTACACGCAGCCGCATCGGCCAAGAAAGGGTGGCATTAGCCCGAGCTGATAAGTGGTCATCTACACTTCCGTTCGGCATATATTCATAAACCAACAGGCGTTGTATCCCTCTCTCATCATCCTCTGCACAATACCCGATTAATTTTACTAAATTGGGGTGATCCACCACCCCTAACACATTAACCTCATTCAGCCATTCCTTGTGCCCCTGAAAATGATTTTTTGGATAAAAATTATTTGGATTTGCAATCTCATGCTTAAATTAATTGGCAAAAATGATCTCTTTGTTCTATTTAGGCCATTGGCCAGGCTATCCGATGTTAATTCACTATGCCAGCTGGCCTTCCTATCCTAGCAGTGTAAAAAGTAACAGAAGCAGCAGCATGTGCCAAGTTGCACTTGAACCATGCAATTGTTAATAATTATTGACCTCTGTAAAATAGTGTAAACTGCTGGACTGCACCCATCAAATTCACATTCTCACAGATCCTACCCCCCACCCCCCCACAACACACACATGCGAACCAAAATGTTGGATTCGTAAGTATCATCTTCTGAAAGACTGTATTGTATAATGATGCAAACAATTGAACAAAAAGTGGTAACACCATATGCAAATGGTATATTTCAAGCTGAAGAGGAACGACTGCAAGACATCAATCAAAACAAGAGTGAGGCTATAGTACTATGCACAGCGTGGATTGGTCCGTACTATTGGGTTAATATCTTCGGTTTCAAAGTGATTGGTAGAAAATCAATACTTTTGAATGGTCTAAATTTTTTATATCAAGTGATTGACAACCTATCTAAAAAAATAGTGAAAAATTATAAAAAATATAAAATTTGATCTACAAGTACATTTCATACGGAGATTATGATGAACGGTTCAGATTAGTTGTTTGGACTTTTGAAAACAGAGGTATTGATCCATAGTATGGATCAATCCACGCTATGCATAGTACCATAGCCTCACTCTCAACACAATTCTCTAATAACAACAAATGACAACTAACAACAATACAGAAAGGGAACAGGAACCCTTGCCTGAAGTCCTTTGCGATTTAGCTGTTTGACAGCAACTTCAATTCGGGTTACCGGATCCTCGGAATCGCGGATTGTGCCCCGGTAGACGCACCCGAACCCACCTTCTCCAACCATGAATGATCGGCTGAAGTTCTTTGTTGCGGTTTTCAGTTCAGGAAATGTGAATATGCGCAGGTTGGTCGGTCTCTGGGAGAAGCTCGGGTACTGGGTACGGGCCAACGAACTCGCACTTGCATCGGATGCGGATACATCTCGGGAGTT
Organism: Carex kokanica; assembly: GCA_025461125.1. Taxonomy (NCBI): domain Eukaryota; kingdom Viridiplantae; phylum Streptophyta; class Magnoliopsida; order Poales; family Cyperaceae; genus Carex; species Carex kokanica. Next base: position 95,167 of record JAJGRX010001503.1, on the reverse strand, counting down.
GAAATCCGACCCAGATCGGAAGTCCCTGTCTGTGGACGTGGTGCTCACGGACCGCACTGATGCAGATTTTATAATCGGAGTTTCTTCTTTGTTCTCTCCATTTAGTAAGGGGATGCACCACCTCATGGTAGAAACTTTTCTATTTCCAGAGTTTTATATATGCCTGCATTAATAAACTACATATGGATTAACTATTTTGCATTAATTAAAATTAATAAATGACATAATCAGCATGCACGAGATGAACTTTTTCTTCAGCAAGGGAAAGTCGATCAGAAAAGGCAATGCCTGTAATAATTGCATTTAGATATAAGAATTACACATATAAAGTGAAATTTGATCAAATTGATCAGATCCTGTTCCTTTATACGTGAATTAGCTAATCAATGTAATTGTTACAATTGCGAAAAGACAACTAATGCAAGTTAATTTGAGATTTGTCTCAAATATGCTCCTTGACTGCAAGGATTTTTTTGTTCTATGGGAATTTTGTGTTCTCTCCATTTAGAAAGGGGATGCACCGCCTCAAGTTATTGGATTTTTTAATATGCCTACGCGGAAAGGATTAGTATAATGTTTACTAGTTTGCATTTAACAAATATATTATGAGATACTCAGCATGAGGGAGAGATAAAGATTTGAATTTTTGGTTTCTAGGATATTGTAAGAAATGCTCCAGATTAAAAAGTACAATTATTGTACCAAGGAAATATTGGAACAGATACATCAAAGAAAACAATTGATTTTACACAAATATTCCATCTTTGAAGCGAAAAATCAATAAAAATCATCTCGGCCCCTTTTCGTTTTCATTTGAACCACTTAAATTGTAAGATTTGAGCAAAGATAACTAACAGAAAGTAACTTGAGAATTTCAATTAAGCAAAGAGAGCTGTGTTGTTGTAAATATGCAACCTTCTCCTCAAATTCAACAGCTCAGAGCAAATAACAAATCCCCAAATAAAAGTAACAAATCAAACCCTGGAAGCAGAACTAAAGTTCTCAACAAAAGCAAGGAATGAACAATTCAACTAAAATCCATCAAAAAGTTGGGTACTGAGGAAAGCTATCAATTTAGTAAGCAAATACCTCAGGTCAACTCACGGCTTTCCCTGGGTCTCTCCCAGCTTCCAACTCACCACCGACTGTGAGATGTGCTCCAAAGATGACACTTTCTCCTTCAAGCACAGGCCACACAAAGACAGAGAGAGAGAGAGAGAGAACCAATGACCAGACCCTTAAGAGTCAAAGTTGGGTGCTGGTTTTCTTTCTTTGATTTCTTCTTTTTTATATTTATTTTCATCTAGAGAGCTGCTGACGCCAACAATGAAATCAGAATTCAATTTCACCCAAGGTAACAGAATATTTCTGTTTAGACCCTGACCGTCCGATCAGATTCACACGAATATTAAAGCTTTCCCTGATGCCAGATTCTGATCGGACGGTTTAGATCTAAACAGAAATATTCTGTTACCTCAGAGGACATGGACTCGTGAAATCATATATGTAGATTCATTCAGGGAGAAAAAAAAATTCATTCGTATTGTAGGAATTTAGAATACTTTGTACTTGGACAGGAATACTGAATACATGATCAAATTAAAAAGAACATATTTTAAGTCACTGAATTTTAATCTATCATTCTTAAATCATTTTATCTTTCAAATTACTTTATTATCATTATCCAAAAAAATAAATTTCCTGCTGGAGATCAAATGTCATTTTAAGTGTAATGTTTCTTTTTATGGCATTGTATTAGTTTTTAGACCGAAACGGTGACGGGACAATTTATTTGAAATGTATTAATTCATATATAAAAATGTTAGTGGCTTGAAAAGGAATAAACAAAAGTTCAATAACAAACTCGTGATATATGAATATCTATATTTGCAAAAAATATTACCCAGTATATATCAAGAAAGAATAGTATATAAAGCAAAGATTTAAATAGCGTTTATTGCGTCATAGCGGAACGGTTAAAAAAACGGCGTTATGCTCATATAGCGCCGCTATAGCACCGATAGCGCCATAGCTTTTATGGTCCGAAAACGCTATAGCGCGCTATTTATAACCCTGATATAAAGTAATGATTGGTGCGTGAGTTTTTATGATAAAGGTATTTCTCTTTATAAGTATTTACTTTATTTATAAAAAAAATTAGTTTCTAATTTTTAAACAAGGAAAAATATTCATAACAAATATGGATTATTGTAACATTACTTTTATATCCTTGTAATTTTACATTATAAAACTTTAATAAAATACCATGATCATCTAATGAAATGAATATGAATATGAATAATCCAACAAAAATTTAATTTATAAGAGCAATTTCTTTTATTTAACTATTATTTTATTTCTTATGACTCTTTTTTTTAAAAGGAAGCTGATATGAGTTTCCGCAGTTGAGTACCTGCACTGTACCCGCACCTAAACTGTCATAACTACTTGTGGGAACTGCAACCGTTCCAAAACTGTAATTTTGTTTTACAAATGTTAATAGTAACATTGTGAAGCTATGACGCCCAACTAGAGATAAAGAAATAATTAAAGAAATGGGACCACCACGTACCATTATGGAAGTTAATCGTGACGGCATACCTTGCGGGTACAGTGCGGGTACTGTAGTGCGGATACAAAAATAATTATTCTTTTTAAAAAGCAGCAGCTTTTATCCTGATGTGCAAAGACGCTCACGGGTTACATTTTATCTGCAGTACACCGAATAAAATTCTAAAATTAGCAGAGAATATTCCAGTACATTTTATTTCAATAATATACTGTATATTCTCATTCCATCAGTGATTGCAGTCGGATTTAATAAAAAACTGAGCCCTAGATATGAGGCGTAAATCATTTCAATGGAATCAGTTTTTCTTTACAAATTAAAAAATCAATTTGTTGTGACAAAAAAGTAGACCGAACTATTGATTCAAAATCATCGATATGTATTCTGACAAAATATTTTTTTAATTTCTAACAAAAACTGTATAACAATGTAATTGCTGAAATGTCTTACTGGTGAATTTATTGAAGGAAGGACTCATTTAAACTTTGTTTTTCTAAATCGCTCACATAGTCACATGGAGGGGGTCCTGTGTGAACAAGTTGTCTTCTTTGTTTACAGTCGGTTCTTTGTTTATTATTTTTATTCCTGTGTGAACAAGTTGTCTTCTTTGTTAGCTTTCATTTAATAAAGACACCGCCCCAATAAGTGGCGAGGTTAGAATTTGAGTTAGGAGCAGGCAAAAAATAGATTCAGATTTGAATAAATTAATGGGTTTGGGTTCAGATTTGGATTCAAGACATAATTTAGAAAAAAATAGCAAGAAATATATTAATGCAAGGAATATATCAAAGGCTCTGGCCTCTGGCGGAGAGGTGTTTTTTTTTTTTTTTTTTTTCTTTTCTTCGCGTGAATCGCATCGCTCACTCTGGCTCTGACCTCTAACTCTAGCGACTAGCGATCCATATATATTTTTTTTTCAGCTCGGTTATGGCCTATGAGCTTTGAGCTCTCATTGGAGTAGGCAAGCCTATAATTTAGGGGTAGGCAACCCATTAAAAAGCCCGGTTTTGAAAAAAAAATTAAAAATCCAGAGATAGGTGTCTATCCCTGTGTCTTTGTAGCCTCGCTACTGCCCACAAGTTAGCTTTTGTTTTTAGTGAGGGAGATGATGAAAAGACTTGAGAGAACTATTTCCATTTTATGTCCTCAGAACTGTTTTCATAAAAAAAATTTAGGATGTGTTTTAAATTAAAACATGATCGAATTGTACAATTTATGGTTACTTATTTAATAAATGTTGAAAATTTGAAAATTCAAAATTTAATTTAAATCTAATGGCTAAATCAATATTATCTGTGTGAGAAGTTGTATGTTTAAAATTTGATTGAATTTTTTTAACGAATATTAAAATTAAATTTTTTGACTCTAATATTTACTCGGAAAATATTTTAATTGTCCAAAATTTTTTTACTAACATTTCCGACCGAAAGCTGTGTTTTTTTTTTTTTATTTGATTCCGGGAATCAATAGACGTACTTAAACGAACACAGCAAAGGCAAATTTTTAAATCTACGTCTAAAATGTACAGCTCTTTCACACCTATGCATCTGAGACAAAAAACGATTGGATAGGAGAAGTCACTGACGGTGAGCTCACAAATTTGCGTGAATAATTGTAAATATCGGAAACTGGATTGAATTTGACGTCAAGATTCAAAGATATATTTTATATATATTTTACTTTTTGCTGAATTTCAACACCAATTTGACTGAGTCCCCTGCGTTTCAGGAACGCTAGCTGCTATTAACCTGGTAAATATTTGTGCAAAGATTCTGAAGATGATCAAATTAATAACTATACCACATATATAATTTGACATACAAGTATACAACGAACGTAGACATATTTGAAAATTAAGGTCAACGGGCAATATATATATATAGTGCTGGGCTTAGCTACTTCATGGAGTAAAACGACTTGGTGCTCCACGCCTCATTATTTTCATTTTGAAAATCCAAACGACCGATCCGAACCGCTCAAGTTGTTCTCCATATTGATATGTGCTTGGAGACCAAATTTTACATTTTTTGGAATTTTTTTACTATTTATTAAGCCACTTTGAAAATCACTGATCCGGCGGTCCAGAAATTTTTACTGTTTTTTTACTGTTCATAAGGATTTTCAGATTTTCAAAGTGGCTTAATAAATAGTAAAAAAATTCCAAAAAATGTAAAATTTGGTCTCCAAGTACATTTCAATATGAAGAACATGTTGGAAGGTTCGAATCGACTATTTGAACTTTGAAAATGAAGATATGGCGTGAAGTACAAAGTCGTTTTACTTCATGAAGTAGCTAAGTCCGTCTCTCTCTCTATATATATATATATAGGCTGTGGCTAATTTGCTGCTGGCAGCAATTCGGCCGAGGTGTTGCCGGGGCTATATTTAGCCGTGTGATGTCCAAACAACAAATTCAAACCGTTAGATGTTTAATCTATACTATAATCTACTTGGAGACCAAATTTTACATTTTTTGGAATTTTTTTACTATATATTAAGATGGTTTGAAAACCGCTGTTTTTAACGTTGCAGAAATTTACTAAAAACAGCGGTTTTCAAACCAGCATAATATATAGTAAAAAAATTCCAAAAAATGTAAAATTTGGTCTCCAAGTAGATTATAGTATAGATTAAACATCTAACGGTTTGAATTTATTGTTTGGACATCACACGGCTAAATATAGCCCCGGCAGCAAATTAGACAGACCCTATATATATATATAGAGATAGGCTACCATGCTTTGCAAATTAAAGCACCTCTTGTGCTTTGCGCTCATTTTCGGATTTTCAAAATTCAAATGTCGATCCGACCGTTCAAGTTGTTCTCCATATTGAAATGTGCTTGGAGACCAAATTTTACATTTTTTGGAATTTTTTTACTATTTATTAAGCCACTTTGAAAATCGCTGATCCATTGGTCCAGAAAATTTTACTGTTTTGCTAGTGTGACCATTGGATCAGCGATTTTCAAAGTGGCTTAATAAATAGTAAAAAAATTCCAAAAAATGTAAAATTTGGTCTCCAAGCACATTTCAATATGGAGAACAACTTGAACGGTCGGATCGACATTTTGAATTTTGAAAATCCGAAAATGAGCGCAAAGCACAAGAGGTGCTTTAATTTGCAAAGCATGGTAGCCTATCTCTCTCTCTCTCTCTCTCTCTCTCTCTCTCTCTATATATATATATATATATATATAGAGAGAGAGAGAGAGAGAATGGCTAATATACAAACGTTTGTTCTTGGACTCAAGAACAAACGGTTCGGTTCTCCGATTTTCAAAGTTCAAACAGTCGATCCAAACCGTTAGATATTCAATCTATATTGTGCTTGGAGATCAAATTTTACATTTTTTTAGAATTTTTTTACTATTTATTAAGCTGGTTTGAAAACCGCTAATTTTATTAAACTTATGCACCATTGAAAAACAGTGGTTTTCAAACCAGCTTAATAAATAGTAAAAAAATTCTCAAAAATGTAAAATTTGGTCTCCAAGCACATTTTAATATAGATTAAATATCTAACGATTTGGATCGACTGTTTGAACTTTGAAAATCGGAGAACCGAACCGTTTGTTTCTGAATCTAAGAACAAACGTTTGTATATAAGCCATTCTCTCTCTCTCTCTCTCTCTCTATATATATATATATATATATATATATTTTTAAAAGAGAGTGCGATATAGTTATATGGAAAAAAGGGTAGTTCTTTATTTTCAAAGGCAGTCAGAATGGAAGTTTCTTATACACACCCTCTTCTGACTCATTCAGATCATAATACCAGGTCTTTTGTGATGCAAACACGGTGAACTACTTAAAAAATTTAGTTGTTTTATATCCTGAGAATTAGAGTAAACTCACCAAGACTTTTAGTGAGATTAACTTTAAAAAATATTAAATTAGTTTTAAATGACAAATTTTCAAGCTGTTCGTCTATTTCTAAATTAGTGAGATGTATTTATATGTAAAATTTTAAATTACTTTAACTTTAAAATAAATACATTAAAATTAATCAGAGAAAAAGAAAATCTGACTCTCTCGGCGAGTTGGTTCTCCCCAGTTTAAAGCTATTACCAATTTGCTGTAGCTATTCAATTATGCACGGATATAATATTTATATGTACTCTTTTTACTAATACATAATTGAAGCAAATTTATCAAGGATAGGAGGAACGCAAGCTGCGTAACTGAAGCGGAGAGAAGTATGACACATGTGCATAGGATTATAGGAATTCAAAACCAGTGCAATATCTGACCGAGTACAATGAGATGTGAGTCATCAATTTTAATATGACACAAATCTCAAAACGGAGTCTCCATATCTAAATATCGGAATGAGAGTAGGTCCGATGCCCATCGGACCTACCTTAGTTCGATGGTGTGATGACCATCCGACCTGCATCAAGATTCGTGTGTTCTGCATCAAAATCCGTGTAAGAATGTATCAATTTCCGTGCACATATAGCTTGATGCTAATTGTACGGTGATAGAGCTAATTGAACCTAACTCTAGGTCCGATGCCCATCGGACCTACTCCTATCTCCTAAATATCTAACTAGACATTGTATTATTTTTTATCCGACTGAAAGTATTGTACTCGGTCCGATTTCTGAGGAATACAAACTCTGTGCATACATCAAAAGCCGACATTTTTAAAAATATCTAAAGTTAAATAAAGATTAATAAAAATGTCCGAATCTCACAATTTTTATTAAAAATGTCCAAACCAGCTATTTAATAGCCGGTCTCTTGAATTTTTTTTTTATTAAAGAGGGAAACCGGCTATTAAATGGCCGGTCCCTTATTTTTTTTATAGAGACAAATATATAAAATGCTGAAATCTAACACTAAAAAATCGAATTGTTTTTTTAAATATTTGTTAGATTACTTTTTTGATAGCATATTTATACTAAGATACGTTAAAATACTTGAAATTATGTTAATTTATGCTGATTTACACTATATTACTTGAAATTATGTTAATTTTTTTATAAGAGACAAATAGTTAAAATGCTGAAATATAACACTAAAAAATCAATTTTTTTTTAAATATTTGTTAGATTACTTTTTTGATATATAATTAACATATTTAAACTAAAATACGCTAAATTACTTGCAATTATATTAATTTATGCTAATTACGTTAAATTACAATAATTATGCTAGAATACGGTAAATTACGCTAAATTACGTATAAATAGGGATGATATATTAACTGAGAAGGCGAAAAACGACGACGAAACTTCAAACGGCCATAAAACGGCGCTCGAGTGTTCGATTTCAGCAAATGACCACTTTTCGAAAAGCTTGTGAAAATACGCATGCGTTAGTGCCGGCATTTGCCGGATTTCAAAATTTAGAATCGCCAAAAAATAAAGGGAAGAGTCTCAAAACTTCAATTGAAGTTTCCGATTAAGATTTTCATTTCTATTGCTCAATCTACGTAGCTCAGTAAATTAGCTATATAATGAACTTGTAGAATACAAATTTTTATTATTTTTGGAATTTTTGTACTATTTTTTATGATTTACGAAGATGGCATAAAATCGGCCCTATTCATATGTAATTTAGCGTAATCTATTGTAAATCAGCATAAATTAACATAATTTCAAGTAATTTAGCGTATTTTAGTATAAATATGCTATCAAAAAAGTAATCTAACAAATATTCAAAAAAACAATTCGCTTTTTTAGGATTAGATTTCAGCATTTTATCTATTTGTCTCTAAAAAAAAATTTAAATGAGGGATCGGCCATTTAATGGCCGGTTTCCCTCTTTAATAAAAAAAAGGAAAAAATTCAAGAGATCGGCCATTAAATGGCCAGTTTGGACATTTTTAATAAAAGTTGCAGGATCCGGACATTTTTATTAATCTTTATTTAACTTTGGGTATTTTTAAAAATGTCGGCATCAAAAAGACCAAAAGACCAATTTAAATAAAAAGATAGTTGAGAATTAAAAGACCAATTTAAATAAAAAGATAATTGAGAATTAGTCTTTAATTTAGTGGTTAAATACAATATTTTTTGTGTAAGAAGCCGCAGATTCAATATCTGATTTAAAGATTTTTTTTATAGATATATATAAATAAGTGACTTGATCCCTTCTCTTGTTTAACACATAGAGATATGTATCTGTGTGTGCGTGCGTGTGTATGGAGTTGGCTAGTATGTTATCAGTAGTTAGATTCCTTCATATGCTAGTGTATTTCTGCCATCAGATTAACTTTAAAAGTTGTGCAAGGATCAACGTTGATAATTCCATTGGAGACAGAAAATTAAAAAATGAAGCGCTCCGTTAGAGGGTTAAGCACTGAACCCCTTCTTCTCTCCTTATCGTCTCCCTTTCAAATTCTCTTCCTATCACCTCTCTCTCTCTCTTGATTGATCCATCGATCGATAAACCGATCTGAGATCCGCCTCTGCGTTTTGTTTGTCGCGCTTCCGATCAGACACTTTCTCTCTCGCTCTCGTGTCAGGAGCGGCGATATGGTTTAGAGAGAAAGCAAAAACTCCAGCGTGCATGAGAGAGGAAATGGGAGTGTTTGAGAGGGGATTTTAGACTAACGAAGGCTTGTTGAAATGCATTTTTTTTAGTCTCCGTTAAATTCATTTCTGCCAACATATGATCCTTGCACGATTTTTAAAATTAATCTGATGGCAAAAAATACAATAGCATATGAAGAAATAAACTATCCATAGCATACTAGTTATGTATTAATATATATGTATATACAACCACTAAACAGAACTTGACAATAACATATGAACTTAAATTATTAAATAAAATATAAAATAAAATAAACAACTTAGAGGCATCCTAAAACCAACCCACAGAAGCCCGAGCGATTGGCAAAGCCATCAACGCCTCATAAAAGCCTTAGCAAAAAATCTAACGGACAGGAACTCAGGTAAACCACTGAGTACTGTTACTGTAGATTAACAGTAAACCACATGTCTTTCTACAAAAACAAAATAGTAAACCACATGTTGAGGCTCTATTGCTTTACTATATTTACTATTTCTAATAATGCTAAAAGTCTCTGACTCTGACTCTGTTAAGGTGGCAAGGCTTAAGTTAGAAGAACTCTTATCCTCTGAGTACTACAGAGGTACTTTTCTGTGGAGTAATTGGATCCGGGCCTTTTAACTTTGCACGAATCTCAAAGCACAAATAATACTGCCCCTTCCAGAATCCCGAATAGGCACCGGCTGAGAGTAAATCTGGGCCGTAAAGTAGTGGGCCCCACTTGTGCGGTACTACAGAGGATACTTGTTCAAGTTAGAATCGGATATATATTTTTTTAATGTCTCTATGTAGATAAAGAATATTAGCTTAATTTTTTTAATTTTCTTATCGGAAAACTAAATAAATGTACCAGTCGGATGAGCTACTTATCTCTCTTGCTACAGCTCATCATCTCAAACAAATAAGAAACAATTTTAAGAAACCTAGATACAAATTAGGGAAATTAGGGAAGGTTCTTAGGAGGTCAATCAAATTTCTCTATGCCTTAAATTGATAATTGAATTTGATTAGATTCTCTTAAGAGTTTTTTGCACTTTTGATTTGTAGGAATCATATTACTCCTCCACCTCTCTATTAGAAACGGTCAACAGTATCCTAATTAATTTTTCCAATACTATTAACAAAATCCTCCAAATCACCAAAACAAAAATTCAAATATTTATGTCAGTCTACTTGAGAAGAACTATGGTGTTCTTAAACTTACCAAGTTCTTTACTGAGCTTGACTTCACATTTTATTGGATTGACTTCAAATGGGGAATCGAAATTGTTAAAACCGATTTAAATTTATGATGCATTTATATGTAAAATTTATAAAATTTATAATTAGTTTAGTATAAAGTCACCTGGTTTAAAAATTCTAGAAATCACCCGAATTAGTTTAGTTTAGTATAAAGTCACCTGATTTATTGGTAGAAAATCACCTGATTTAAAAATTCTAAACCATCTGAAAATAATAATTTTCTACTTACTTTAAACAATAGTAAAAAAGTATAAAAAAATTATAATATGGTACATTTTCATATGCATATCATAATGTTTAAATCAACTATTTAAACTTTGAAAATAGAAATATGAATTCATAGTACATATATTACCATATCCCCACTCGGTTATGAATCATAGTTATTTTTAATGCAAAAATAACCGTAACGATATTCCATTAATCCTTCATGACAAAAACAGCAAAGGTTGATCAATAGAGAAATGATAAACTAAACTAATCGAATAAAAATACAAAAGAAGCTAAAAAATAGAAGAAATAAAAAGCTATAAAAGAGGCATCAGAATTTTGGGTAAAAGAAATATTTTAGTTGCGCCCCTGAAAAGTTTCTGTATTTTTAAATTCAAAACTTATGTATCATATCAAAGTTGTACACAATACCAGTATTTCTAATAATATGTCATGTATCGTGTCGATATCAGTTTTTGAATTAGTGGTTGAAGGCAATACTCTCTGCAACTAATTGGAGTAGAACTAGGGTGTTTCTAAGTGTACCAAACTCTTTTGTGAATTCAACTCTAAAACCTATCGGATTGGCTTCAAACGACGAATTCAAACTGTTGAAATCCTTCTACTTTACGAGTGATGCGTCTATATGCAAAAATTTTAAAATTTTAAATTAATTTTGTATAGAGTCAAGTAGTCAAAAGGCGTCCAAAAAAATAAATACATTAAAATTAATTTATAAACATTCTAATTTTGACAACTTGACTTTATACTAAATTAATTTCAAACTTTAAAATTTTCACATGTAGACACATCAATCATAAGGTTGAAGGCTTTCAACGATTTGAATATTCGTTTGAAGTCAATTCAATATATTTTAGAGTTGAGTTAACAAAGAAACTTTAAGAACTTAGGAACACCCTAGTTCTACCCTACATAATTGAAGCAAATGTATCACGTAGACAAATAATTCAAAGGACCAGTGTATACATAATTGAAGCAAATGTATCAAGCATAGGATGAACCCAAGCCGCGCAACTGAAACAGAGAGGAATAATAACAGAGAAGCATAACAAAACCAACCCACTGAATTCTTACAAAAAAAATGTAATGGATAAATACTCAGGAAAACCACATAAATACATAATACAGTTACATTAGATCAACAGTAAATCACATGTTGAGGTTATCTAATTATGCTAATAGGTCTGACTCTGTCAAGGTGGCAAGACTTCAGTTAGGATCGGATATATATATATATATATATATATATATAGAGAGAGATGGGCTAACTTGCTTTGGGAAGTAAAGGGGGCGGTTTACTTTGCGCTCATATCTTCATTTTCAAAGTTCAAATAGTCGATTCGAACCTTCCAACATGTTCTTCATATTAAAATGTGCTTGGAGACCAAATTTTACAATTTTTGGAAATTTTTTACTATTTTTTCAGAATTTTTGAAAATCACAACTTTTCATTAAATAAAAAAATAAAAAAAAATTCAGCAAAGTGATGATTTTCAAAAATTCAGAAAAAATAGTAAAAAATTTCCAAAAATTGTAAAATTTGGTCTCCAAGCACATTTTAATATGAAGAACATGTTGGAAGGTTCGAATCGACTTTTTGAACTTTGAAAATGAAGATATGAGCGCAAAGTAAAACGCCCTCTTTAATTCCCAAAGCAAGTTAGCCCATCTCTATATATATATATATATATACTAGTATCATGCCCGTGCGTTGCAACGGAAATATATTATAAGAGAAAGAAAAAAAATCTTATATAAAATGACATATTTTCGTAAAAGAATAGACTTGACAAATAACATTTTGTAAATGACATATTAAATGACATCTATATGTAAATAACATTCCTTAAATTGAATATATATATTTTTTTTTATCTTTTTGACATTTTCATAAAAAAATCTCAAACAAAATGACATATTAAATAATAAATAACATTCCTTAAAGAGTCCAGCTAGTATGACATCGGTGTTATATGACACCAACTACAAAATTGATTGGATAGACTTCAAACGGTAAATCCAAACCATTCAAACCGATCTATTTTATTAGTTGTGCGTTTACCCACCTCAATCATATCAGGATCTGAAAATAATTAATGAAAACTACTCAAAAAAATTACTCAATTTTTTTAAAAAAATGTACAAAAGTCCATAAATTAGTAAAATTTGATTTGAGTGAAAATTACCATTCCAACCTCTGAGTCATGCGTATGATGCCCATCTATCATTCTCATCTACCCGAGATGTCATACTACATGAATTGAAAACAAATTAGCATTTTTTAATCATTAGTTAAAAAAAGAAATAAGAACACCTCTTTCAAGAAAAATAAGATGAAAAAAACATGTTCCAGTTGTCCTGGATATCTCCAGTTTACTGTGCCCAAGTAGCCGGATCATTTTGTCTCCTGTATAAATATTCATTTTTGAATTTCTTATTATAACCTGCTAATATCAAGGGGTATTTTTTTTTTAGATTATGGCAGTAGCTACCAAGAAAAAGCATTTAACTATTTAAGTCCAAAATAATAAACGTCAATTACATCCCTCAATCCATCACAATTTCTTACCACCTATAGACAGACATGAATATGATTATAAAACAATGAAGCAAAAAAACTGGCATTGGATACTGGTACATCAGCAACAGTCCGTCAAGTATCATCTGATACCATTCTTGTACTATTTTTAATCTGGGTCAGGCAACAGATTGGACTCCCATAGCTCTTCTCATTCCTGCATTACAAAATTTTAACCATAATCTGCCCTCTATAACTATTCTTTCTGACAATAGTCTTGGAGTTATAGATTTTTTGGAAAAAAATTTGTCGTTCCTTCTTTTCCTTATGTTCCAATAGGTATGTAGGAATAGTGATCTCCACTCTTTGTAGCATTGTGCTCCCCTTGATTTTGCATATTGCCACAAATCCACCCATGATTGTTCAATTGTCAGCGCCGGTACCAGTAATCTGTACCCCAACCGAACCGCTACCCTGCATCACTATAGATACCTAACTTGAGCACCTTTGCGTGCACGTAACCGGCAAGAGCTTTCATTCCCGAAGGAAATGTCGACTTCTTGGGAATAAGGTAACCCTACATTTATTAAAAAACGAACGAAGAAAATCATCATTTCAACAAAACTTAAAAAAAGATGTATATTAATTTGACAAATTTGAATAAAAAAAAAGCAGCTATATACTGATAGTAGGAAATTCAGTACTAAAAAGAAAAGCAAATTGATTGTGTACCTGATAATCTCGATTATATTCTCCCCACCAGTCATCTGCATTTTTTAAATAATTGCAAAAGTTAAGGAAAATTGCATCAAGAAAAAATATTAGAATCTATTTTACACAAAAATGATAAGTGGTAATCCAAAACCTCTTATCAGTGTTCACCATAGCATTAGCTGTATAAATTAAACAATAAGTTAGAGATGAAATTATAAAGAATAATTTACGGTTAAATCTTACTATAATTGGCTTGAATATAGAGGTTAAGAGGATATATAAAACGAAGGAATAAAGAGAAATAAGGAAATAAAAAAATAAGGAATGAGAGATAGCTAGAGAGGAGAAATAAGGAAACGGATAAATTGATTTTCTCTCCAATTTTGTTCTCCATTTAATTTTAATTGTAACATATCGTGTGGAAGTACGTGTGGCGAATATGTTTATAACTAAATTTAGACTTCTACACATAAAAAGAATGCACTTTATCAAAAGTAGAAAGATTATTTGATTGGAGGGTTGATATTAAATCTGAAATTTCATTTTTCAATCATAGCCGTTGGCGGATCGGACAACCAACGTGCTTAATAATGGAATGGAGATATAAAATCTCCATGTAGAATTGTAGATAAAGATTATTAGCTTCATTTTTTAATTTTCTTATCGGATGAGCTAAAGGCACTTGTTTATCTCCCTAGCTACAGCTTATCATCTCAAACAAATTAAAAACAAATTTAAGGAACCAAGATACAAATCAGGGAAGGTTCTTAGGCTGGGATATAAAAAGATTATATACCAAGATAGACAATAATTAACTTTTTAATATTAAATATGTATGTTAAGTCCACCATTAACAATAAAATATTTTTTGACAATCACTCGTGCACATGAGCACCTCTATTATATCTCAAGTAACTTAGAATATTAAAATTTCTTCGGAGGTCATTCAAATTTCTCTATGCCTTAAATTGATATTCAATTTGATTAGATTCTCTAGAGTTTTTGCACTTTTGATTTGTAGGAATCATATTACTCCGCCACCTCTCTATTAGAAAAGGTTAATAATATCCTAATTTTTTTTTCCAATACTATTAACAAAATCCTCCATATCACCAAAAATATTTATGTCCGTCTACTTGAGTAGAATTATGGTGTTTTAAACTTACCAAGTTATTTGATGAACTTGACTTTAAATTTTATTGGATTGATTTTAAATGACAGTTCCAAATTGTTAAAACTGATTATTTCATTTATGATGCATTTATATGTAAAATTTATAAATTTTTGAATTAGTTTAGTATAAAGTCAAGTAGTAAAAAAATTATGAAAAATGAATGTATTAAAATTATATTATAAATCTTCCTCTTCATCACTTGATTTTATACTAAATTAGTTCTAAATTTATAATCTCTGATGATAAATTTTTGCAGACATTGAAATTTAAAAGGCTAGATCTTGTCTTTCTTAAAACAGAAAAAAGAAAAAAGAAAAAGAGAAACTCAGGAGAACCACTTAGCACAGTTACCGTAGATGAACAATAAACCACATGTTGAGGCTTTACTGTATTAACTATATCTAATAAAGGTGAGGCTATGGTAATATGCATATTACATATTGACCTGTGCCATGAATTTATCACTCTAATTGCAAAATTTAAACAATTAATTCGAACAGTTAAAAAGAATTTCCATATAAAAGATGGTCCAAAATTTTCAAATAAGTGATTTTTTATCTATCTAAAATATAATAAAAATATTTAAAAAAATATATAATTTGATTTGTAAGTATATTTTCGTATAAAAATCATGCTAAATAATTCAGATTAACTATTTCAACTTTAAAAACATAGCTATGAATCCATAGCACAGACTGTATGTGTAATATGCATATCTATGAATCCATAACCTCGGATATATAATTTTTTTAATGTCTCTATGTTGATAAGGTATAATAGCTTCATTTTTATAATTTTCTTATAGGAAAACTAAACAAATGTACTAGTCAGATGAGTTAATTATCTCCCTAGCTACAGCTTATCATCTCAAACAAATAAGAAACAATTTTAAGGAACCTAGATACAAATCAGGGAAGGTTCTTTGGCTGGGATATAGAAAGATTAAAAACGAAGATAGACATTAATTAACTTGTTAATATTAAACATATATCTTAAGTCCACCATTAACAATCAAATATTTTTTTAAAAATCACTTGTGCACATGAGGACCACTATTATATCTCAAGTACATTAGAATATTAAAATTTCTTCGGAGATTCAAATTGCTCAATGCCTTAAATTGATAATTGAATTTGATTCTCTAGAGTTTTGACTTTTGATTTGTAGAAATCATATTACTCCGCCATCTCTCTATTAAAAAAATCAACAAAATTTTAACATTTTTTTTTTTGCAATACCAATAACAAGAATTTCCGTGTCACCAAAACAAAAATACAAAAATTTATGTCAGCTAGCTTAAGGAACTAGGGTTTAGTTTCTTAAGCTCATCAAGCTCCTTGAAGAGCTTAATTCTAAATTTTATCAGTTTGACTTATCTAAATTGTTGAAATTGATCTAGTTCATAAATAATGTGTTTATATATAAAATTTATAAATTTTTAATTAATATAATAAGTCAAGCGGTAAAAAATTTATGAAAAAATGAATATATAAAAGTGGGCTATGGTACTATGCAAAACACGGATTGTTCCGTAATATGAAGAATATCTTTGTTTCAAAATTCAAATAGTCGACATAAACCGTTCAACATAATCTCCATATGAAAATGTACTTAAAGATAAAATTTTACATTTTTCTAATTATTTTACTATTTTTTG
This sequence comes from Carex kokanica, assembly GCA_025461125.1. NCBI lineage: Eukaryota > Viridiplantae > Streptophyta > Magnoliopsida > Poales > Cyperaceae > Carex > Carex kokanica. The sequence continues at coordinate 78,535 of JAJGRX010001503.1, read as the reverse complement.
TAGATAGGCAAAAAATCACTACTTTTGAATGGTCTAGATTTTTTAGATCAACTGATTTTCTACCTATCTTAAAAAACGGTAAAAAAATGTAAAATTTGATCAACAAATATCTTCTCTCTTATTAATTATGTAGATGTCTTGATCCGCCAACGGCTGTGATTAAAATATTAAATTTCGAATTGAATATCAACCCTCCGATCAAATAGTCTGCTTTTTTTTTTTTATTCTATGTATTTTATTTTTATTTTTTTACGTGTAGAAATCTAAATTTATATAGATACATACTTGCCACACGTACTCGTCGACGTCTCTCCATCGCTCTCTATCTCACATTATCTACGTTTCCTCCTCTTTCTCTATTTTTTTTGGAAAACTTTCATTAACCCCCTTATTTGATTGTCAGATACTCAATTTTCTGATTGGTTCCTAAACCCCCTTTAAGGAATTTATTGATTGATTGATAATTGATTGGTCATGTCTTCATTTCTTTCCATTTTTTTTATATCATTTAAGAAATGTTGTTTGTCATTTAATGATCTCATTTAAGTAACATGATTCAATTATCTATTTTAGGTACACAAACCTATATAAATTATAGGGAGAGGAGAATAACCCTCATAACAATAACAAAAATCATAATATGACAACAAAATGTGACATAACATGACATCAACAAATAAAACAACTTATTTTGATGATTTTTTATTTCTCTTGTTTTCATGTTAAGCAACATAAAAAAAAACTAGTATGTACCGGTAAAAAGAAAACTTATAAGTATGTCATTAAATAATGGATATTACATTTGTATGATAATATGTTAATCCATTTTTATATTATTGAATCATTATTCTTTTAAGTGGTCTATTTTTTGTTTATGAAAATATGTCATTTTGTATAATATTTTTTTTTGTTATCTTATAATATGTCCCCGTTACAACGCACGGGTACTAGTACAGTTTTATATGAAGATCATGTTGAACAATTCATATCGACTATTTGGACTTTGAAAAAAGAGATATTGATTCGTCGTACAGACCAATTCGCGCTATGCATAGTACCATAGCCTCACTCACATATGAAAATTAACTTATAAGCCTTTTTTTTACCACTTGACTTTATACTAACTTAATTCAAAAATTTATAACATTTGTATATAAATGCATCACTCGTGAAGTATTATCAATTTTAATGGTTTGAATTCGTTGTTCGAACCAATTCAATAGAACTTGAAGTTAAGTTCATCAAGAACTTGATGGCCGTGTTCGGCAAGGTGGATTAAGAGATTGAGGCTTAAGAATTTAAGCTCTACTAAGGAACTCACGTTCGGCGCTAAGGAGCGAAATTTCTTAAGGAAGGTGGGAGCTGGACTTAATTATTAACTCTAAAGAGAAGGTTTAAGTCTATCTAAGGAAAAGTTGTTCGGCCTACTTAAGGTCTTAAGGAACTCTAAGGAGTCTTAATCCATCATGCCGAACACAGCCGATAAGCTTAAGAATACTCTAGTTCTACTCGGCAAACTTACCAAACTGTATAGTTCTAGTCCTGACAATAACAATGGTTGTAAGCTTAGTAACTCTTTGAAGAAACTATAACAACTCAATGATCGATTCCTTCCGATATTCATATATTCTATTTAGATTGTGAAATAATACTGAATTTCCTAAACAGTATAACCAAAACACTATAAATGACATTTGGGGTTGCATTTGGTGGTGCATTTGAGCTTCACCCTCGGACCGATTTTTTCTTTTTGGGTTAAAGCCTGTTTAAGCCGATTAAATCATTTGGATTAACTTATGTGCACTACTTGATTTGATTGGGCTTGAAATAATTCTAAAGTAAACAAATAATACTTTTGCTTTTCAGAAATACATCTTTACCATTTTGAAAATGGGACCAAATCGAATTGTTGAAAATTTCGTCAAAATATAGACAAGGAAAGTTGTTGCACAACACACAACGAAAAATAAAAGAAAAACAAAAAATGATACCAAACAGCTTCTCCGCTTAGAAAGAGAAAATTTGTTATTACTAATTTCTCAAGTAAATAACAGAAAACACATGTTCAAAATTAAATTTTTTTTTTTTTTATTAATTCATGCCCTTAGGCCAAAATTAAAATTTTAAAGACCAATATAGGAGTTATGACAGTTGAAGGTATCATAATAAAAAATGAGCATTAATTTCATACGAGTAATTACTCTATCATTTTTTTTTTTTTTATAAAAGGCATTTAATGCCCGTTTCATTCAGAAACAAGTGCTCTACATAAATTGGGTTGACAATTATTTTTGGGTGTAGATATATCACTGCACGTGCCACTATGAGTCTAGCAAAGGAAGATATTGCCATGTTATGTAAATGATAAAGTTACATTAGTTTATGAGTAAATTTACATACCATAGGTACATTTTTATGTGGACCACAGATAATAAACATGCACTTAGGAGTAAATCTATGAATAAAGTGCTGCAGAGATTCAATGTGCATGTAAGTTCAGTGGCAAGGTTAGGATTTGAGCTAGGTGTAGGCAAAAATCGGATTCAGGTTCAAATAAATTAACAGTTTCAAGTTCGGATTCGGATTCAAGATACAATTCAAAAAAATAACAAGAAATATATTCATGCAAGAAATATATCAAAGGTTTCAACTATGTCAAAAGTTTATAACAAATATTCTTTTACATATCAAAAAACAAGAAATATATTAATGCTACAAAATCAAGTCAATGGATGAAGCATTGTTCTACGGTTCTTCATATTTTGAAATCGTTGCATAATTCGTTCATCATCTATTAACAAATTTAAAGAAAAAATTAGAATTACCTTACTAATTGGTCCACATGAGAACAAGAAAATGAGCTTAGTCCTCATTTAAACAATTCAAGCTATTCAAGCAATTTAAACAATTCTGACAATTCAAGCTATTCAAGCAATTCTATGTAATTCAAATAATTGAAGCAATTCTATGTAATTTACCGAATCAATCTATTCAATCTATTCAAGCAATTCTCTCTTTCAATCTATCTATTCAATCAATCAATCTATCTTCGTCTGCTTTCAATCAATCTATAAAAGTTTAAACCTATTCAATCAATTTACCGAAGTTCAAACTCATTCAATAATTCAATCAAAGTTCAAACCTATTCAATCAAAGATTCAAAGTGGCGAACTGAACTGGTACAGGCGGGTAGCGACTGGTAGAGCCGTACAGGCGTCAGGACTCAGGCGGCCCCAATGGCGAATAGTGGTGGAGCCGTAGAGAGCCAGAGAGGCGGAGACGACGGTCACGGTCCCTACTCGGCTACTCCCCTTTCTTCTTCGCTAACGGCGCCGCGCGGCCAGTGGGATAGTCGTTCTTTTTTTTTCTTTTCTCGCGTCGCGTATAATGGCTCTGGCCTCTGACGGCTTGCTCTGGCGGAGAGGCGTTCTTTATTTTCTTTTCTTCGTGTGAATCGCGTCGCTCACTCTGGCTCTAACGATTAGCGGCCCATATATATTTTTTTTCAGCTAGGTTATGGCCTATGGGCTCTCACAGGGGTAGGCAACCCATTAAAAAAACCCGGTTCCTAAAAAAAAAAAAAATTCCAGGGGGTAGCCTCGCCAATGTGTAAGTTACTTGTAGTTATCTGTATTTCTATTTATGAACTCATTCCTAATAGTAATCACAACCCTAAACCCTAAACCCTCAAAGTAACTATGCATTAATGCATATATCGAGTTGTGTTAGACAACAGACTTATCGATATATTACATATATATAAACTTAATATAGTACAACGTACCTCACTAGTTACTTTTGTGGTGAGTGTTATTAAAACCGGACATCGATTGAAGGATATGAACTGGATTCATATCTAACAAAAACATTTTGAGTCATTAAGATTCAGTGCAATTGCCGGGTGTAATAATTAAGAATTTACAAAAGCAAGGAAACAGAAGCTGAATTAGAATTTGTACATATAGTAGTATTTGTTATTAAGCTGACTATGCAAATTTTAATGAAAAAAAGAAACAGACTCTGTCAGGTCTTATAAAAACCTTTCTTTTTTCGCCCCCAACAGGATTGCAATAGCACCTCAACAAAATTGAATTAGAATCAGACCGTTTGATCTGAATCAAAGCTAATCCAAGCTATTCACGGGGTGATTTAAGATTCGTGCAAGGTATAATGTACGGGCCCAATTCAAACTTTTGAGGTACCATAAATGATATGAGTTCTCCCCAAAATTACCTACTAAAACAATTCAACATCAGGTATCTACACAAGTATCCCACCAAATATACAAATTTCTACTTAAACCGTCCAACTGAAAAATAAAGATCATTCTCCTAAAAAATAAAAATAAAAAGAATCATGAAGACTTGCTGGTACCAGTGAAATCGTCTAGTGTAAAATTCAGTGTATCGACCGAACCTTTCTTCACCTCTTCTCCTCTAAGAGCCAGGAAATCCTCAACACTGCCTGGTTCACCGAACCAACCAAGTCGATCGGCAATCAGGTGCAAGTTGCTGCACCCGGAACAACGCGCCACCACAATGCCCTTTTCGTACGACTCGCGAGAAGCCGTCTTCATGGATCGAGTATCGCACACCTTGCATGTAAATATCATCGCCATGTCATGCCTTGCCGACATCTTCAAATTTGAAAATGCCTTGTACGTCACTTTTGGTTCTTCGGTTTCTGGGGATTTTGGGTTGTCTTGAAGTTCAGTTGCTGGTATTGTTGATTCAGCCTTTGTACTGGTAAGCCTAATGCCACCTGTCAGATGCGAAGAACACCATATGTTTATAATTAGCCTCGTATACAAACGAAGTAATATGAATCAAGAGTTGAGGATTCAGTACTGTTATGTAATTAATATTCTAGTATTTGAACTTGCTTTGGATTTGGAATTTATTTGGAATTTATTTGAATTGGTAACTATTAATATCTCTTCTGATTTTATTTGACTGAATACATTGGAATTAATAGGATTTCATATGATCAATCTCTGGTCAATTCCTTGGTGCTGTGATACAGTGTAGCAAAAAAAAAAAAAAGGAGAATTACTTGCAAATTTCACCTTTCAGTTAGGAGCACCTAATTTGCTTAATTTACTGCTTCAACCACGCACATTTCTGATACTAGACAGGAATTTTGTTATTCCTAATTCCAACAGTAGAGAAACTATGATACCAAATACCAGGCTAACTTATCACCCAATACCTAAATACAACCAGATCGCAACGAAAAAATGATATCGAACAAAAAAAAAAGGAAGATTAGGGATCAATAACAGAAAAAATAAGCAACATGAAAAGACAAAGCTCCGCACCAGTAGCGAATGAAGGTAGAGCGAAGCCAGTCTTGTTTAGGCCGAGAACCGAGCCGAACCTTCGCTGAAGTAAGAGACGAACCGCAGCCATGGCTTGATAAAGAAGAAACCAACAAAATGTTAGAACCTAGCAACTCACCGGCGAATAGAGCACGAATAGTAAATACCGACTCCGGATGAGTAACTCAAATTTTCAGAAATTCGCATCCTCTGAGATATCTCAAACTTTGCGTGACTTTATGGAAAATCTCGACCAATCAAATACGTTCTGCACGAATCTCGAAGCACAAATAATACTGGCCCCCTGCGCTATCCCCAACTAGGCACGGGACACGTCGGTCACGCAAAAGTTGAGATATCTCAGAGGATATGCACTCCATTTTCAGACCGTACGATCAGAATCCGGACAAATCCGGTCCGGAGTGGAATATATAGATCTCCATTAATATTCGTGTCAAAACAGATCTAACATCCGGATCTTAACTCAAAATTTGAGCTATTTAGATGAATTGAATTCGCAATTCTTTATCTGAATTAATTTTTTATCATTTAAAAAACGGAAATCTACGTGCTCAATCCTTTGTCAATTTATATTTTTAAATATTTATATATTCATTTAAAAAAATTGAACTTTTTTATAAACTATTTTATGTATTCATTTTTAATTTTTTTTACCACTTAACCTTGTACTATATAAATTCAAAACTTTCAAAATTTTACATATACATGCATTGAAATAGATGAATTTCAACATTTTAAATTCGTCATTTGAAACAAATTTAATAGATTTTTAGAGTTATGCTCACCAATCCTTATGGGTGATAAATATTTATTGAGTGTATTATATCATTATGATAAATATTTATTTTAATAAATATCAATAATAAAAATATTTAATTAAAAAGGTTAAACCGGTGCTTATATTTTTATAATAAAAGTTTTACATTATTACAATATGTATTTACATATATAATTGAGTAGGATTCAAATGTCTTATATCTTTAATGATACACATTGCTCGTGAGTTTTCATAAAAAAAAAAAAAAAAATTGTCTCTAACACTCTTATCTTTGATTTCAAAATTCAAATTGTGTCTCACAAATGTGTTTTGAGACCAAATTTTATATTTTTTGAAAAGTTTTACTATTATTTTAGATAGGTACATAATCACTATTTTTCATAAGATTCTGAATCATAAAAAAAATAATGATTTTGTATCTATCTAAAAAAATATTTTTTTTTTCATAAAATATAAAATTTGATATCCAAGCACATTATAATACAGAGACCATGTTGAGTGGTTTGAATCGACTGTTTCGACTTTGAAACAGAAAAAAGGATGCGAGGCATGATTAAGATATGAAAGACACGAGGCATTTGAACTCTGCTCATATTTATATTAATGAAAATGAATAATAAATTTTGGGAGAATTTCATATATACCACTCAAAAACTGTGGAATTACATATTTACCATTCAAATTTCTGTAATTACATATTTACCATCTAAAAATCTAATAACTCACATATTTACCCAATTAACTAAAACCTGAGATTAATTAGAGATTAATTACGTTTAATATTATAAACAATTAAATAATAATTGGATTAGCCCCTTCCCCTTCTACGATCAGAATTCCTCTCTCTTTTTGGCGCTAACTCTCCCGCCTCCTCTCCTGCCCCTTTAAAATTTTCTCTCCATCAAGCAAACTCAAAACCTAGAAAGAACGGTTAGAGAAGATGGAATACGAAGAGGAAGAAACACCCGTGCCGGAGGAGATCGCGCCGGAAGAGACAGATAGACCTAGATGGGAACTCGGAGTAGAATCACCTCCAATCGAGTAAACTCTTTAATTTTCATATTTTCCCACACAATTACATTTCCAGCGACATCGTCATTGCTGCTAATTTCGATAGCAATTTATAATTTTCGCTACCTCCCTTTTCTTTATCAAAATAAAGCTAGCCATGAGAACTACAAACCAAATACTCGACTTGTTTTAATTAAGCATTTGGGGTGGGGAAATTCCAATCTAAAATGAATCGGAAGGGACAGAATTAGAGAAAGAGCACATCCTAGGGAAAGAGACGAGCGGACAGTAGGCGGATCAAAGGTAGATGGAAAGGATAAAACAGAACCTCAATAGTTCTTCAAGTTGCCAAGGGAAAAAGAAAGGCCTATCTAGTAGAGTATCTAGATTCCTCATATATCGTATACATACTCCAAAATACCTGTCCTAAACCTTACTTACCTAGCTATCCAACTGCCTAAAATCAAACAAAACACAAGGTATATCACTAAACGCATAAAACAGGTACGCAAAGGTAGGATTGTTTGGGCTTTGTTCCACATGGCTTTGCTATCAGCTGGAAATGCAGTGGCCTAGGGAGAGGAAGAAAGAGTGCTAAGTTAATCCTTGATTAATTATAATTTTAAGAATGTTAAACATAATTAATCTGAGTTTTGGGTATATTTGATATATACTAAAGTTATATTGGGTAAATATGTGAGTTATTAGATTTTTAGATGGTAAATATGTAATTACAGAAATTTGGATGGTAAATATGTAATTTCACAGTTTTTGAGTGGTATATATGAAATTCTCCCTAAATTTTTTTGTAGGTTCGAAATCCGAATGAGAAGTTTTTTATGGACACTAAATTAAAGATAGAAGGCTCGACCTCTGTCTTTTTATCTTAAAAAAAATAACTTTACTGTGAGAGACTTAGACCGATGTTTATAATTTTAAACCAGATGCCTATACTTATTATGATTGATGTTTATATTTTTACAACAGATGTTTGTAGATGATAAAATTTTTTTTGTAAAAAAACTTAACTGATGTTTATACTAGGCATTTGCTTCGGTGGACATAAAGACCTATTTGTAAAATGAACATATTTTTATTTTCAAAGTTCAAACAGTCGATCCGACCGTTCAACATTATCTCCATATTAAAATGTACTTGGAGGTCAAATTTTACATTTTTTTGAATTTTTTTACTATTTATTAAGATGGTTTCAAAATCGTTGTTTTCAGATCATTGAAAAACAGTGATTTTGTAACCATCTTAATAAATAGTAAAAAAATTCAAAAAAATGTAAAATTTGACCTCCAAGTACATTTTAATATGGAGATAATGTTGAACGGTCGGATCGACTGTTTGAACTTTGAAAATGAAAATATGTTCATTTTACAAATAGGTCCTTATGTCCACCGAAGCATCCCTCTTTATACTATTAATGAATATCTCAATTCATCAATCCATACAATATAAGAAGTAAATGATAAATTCAGAATTTTATTAAAAAGAAAAGAAAAGAAAGACATAAATGACATAATGTGCTAAACAAAAAGGCAGTAGGACGAATAAATTATTACTTAAAGCGGAAAGATGAAAAATCAGGAAACGCAAGAAAAGAAGAGGCTGGGACAAAAAAAAGAGATTAACAGACAAAGTACACAAGCGCATAAGATGAAATTAATATTTTCTCAAAAAAAGAAATTAAGGAAGCGCAAAAAATACAATGTTCAATTATTCGACACCTTGGGCCTCAGTTTGAAATTGAAAAGGTAATTTGGGCCTAACCTCCGAAAATTACTTTTCGTTAAGCGAGCCTTGTGCTTTTCTACATAGATGCTGGATCCTTGTAGCATCATTCTTGTTTCCTAATTTTGTTGGGAATGTGAACCCGCTGTTCTTTTTCTGAAAAAGCAGATTCCAAAAGAAGAATATCAAATCTGGAGGAGAACTGGGTGTTTTTAAGCTCATCAAGTCTCTTTGTGAGCTTAATTCAAAAATTTATTGAATTGGTTTCAAGGGACGCATTCAAACCGTTGAAACTGATCTACTTTACGAGTGATGAGTTTACATGTTAAATTTATAAAATTTCAAACTAATTTAATATAAAGTCAAGCGGTCAAAAAATAATGAAAAATGAACACATTAAAATTAACTTATAAACTATTTTTAAAACCAATTCAATAGGTTTGGATGTATCGTTTAAAACCAGTGTTCTAAATAGCGCGCTATAGCGTTTTTGGACCCCAAACGCTACGCTATGACATCAAAATGCGCTATTTGCGCTACGGCCGCTACAGCGCTATAGCGGTCCGCTATTTGCGCTATACCATATGGGGTTTTTTTTTTTAAGCATTTTATATGGGTTTTAAATAAAGATAAAAAAAATCTCAAACCGAAATTGAATTTGTTGCTACTTGCTACAGATAAATCAATTTGAAATTGGGAATAGAAATTGAAATTTGAATAGAAAAAAAGTCCAAACCGAAATTAAAATTTGAATAGAAAAAAAATAGATTATGTCATGAATCATTATACTTAAGATATTTTTAATAGGAAAAATCAATAGTTTATGATATTACTATGGATATTTTGAACCCCAATTTGGACTTTGTTCGGGTTCAATATGAATATTATAATTTCTTAATTACTTTGGTGTTATTTATTGTTCTATGACTCTTTAGATAATGTTGATATTTAGTACAAATATTGAATATACGAAATGTAAAAAAAAAATGCTATTTGGAATAGCTTCCACTATTCGTTATAGCTTTTTTTTTAGCCTTCCCGCTACGACGCTATAAACGCAATTTAGAACCTTGTTTAAAACCAATTCAATAAGTTTTTGAATTAAGCTCACAAAGGGGCTTAGTGAGCTTAAGAACACCCTAGTTCTACTCTCAAATCTGAACTCAAAAGAAGAATATCAAATCTGAACTGTTAAAAATATTTAAACGGTTAAGATGGAAAACAAAAAACAAAAATATATATTTCTAACAGAAGAGCAACGAATTTGATTCCTTTTTTGCATTTGCAAATCACACCATATTTATATACTCGTATTTGTGAGAGTTTATATCCACTGCATAGTGGAATTCATATCACCTAAGGTAACATAATATTTATGTTTAGACCAGGATGTTCGATCAAAATTCACACATAATTTTACATTATTTTGGACCGAATTAATTCAGATTCTAATTAAACTACCCGGAATTTAAACAATAATATTGTATATTATGTTACCTCATAGGATATGGACTCTTGCATATAGTGAGCTATGATAACAGATTCAGATTTAGGGTATGTTTGGTTGGAATGAGAATAAGCTATTCTTGAAGTTAGGCTATTCGAAATAGCCTATTTGGTGTTTGATTGTGTTATAATTAGGGGCGGACCCAGAAATTTGATCAGGGGTAGGCACAATGAATTAATCAAAGCAGCAGACTGAGCCAATGAATTAATCAGAGCAGCAGATCTGTTATTTTGAACCAGGGGTAGGCACAGTATTGGATCAGGGGTAGGCACTGGAATAAAAATACACTGGGTCTCAAAAAAATTTTAAATCCATACTTCATGGGTCCGCCCCTGGTTATAATAGCTAGAATAGTGAATCCAAACTTTTTGTCTTATTAGATTAAGTTATTCTTAAGAGTTTTGAGATTTAACTATTCTAATAAGACAAATAATAGCTATTTTTGATTTGACTATTCTAGTTATTCTTGTTTTACAACCAAACATACCCGAATTCATATCCTCTGCATTAACTCAAAAGAGAATCTTTTGAGTTAATGAATCTCGACTGTCCAATCTGTTTTAAAATTCGTGGGAACTAAATCTGCACTAATATTAAAGGACCCCTATAATATAGACACGAGCCGGATTGGATCCGATTAAAATCAGATGATTGAAATTCATTAAGTCAAAAGATTACCTTTTGAGTTAATGCAGAGAATACGGATCCAACATACCCAGGAGGTACTCGATTAGAACGAGGAATCTTAGTTATCCAATTTAACTTGGCACAAATCTCAAAGACTCTCCTACACCTACCACTGATCCGTAAAATTATCGCTTAATTGAGATTGCATACGGTGATGTAGTACTCTAGAGAATACGCTTCCTTATGACAGCGAGGTGCTATTGTGAGCATGATGGTATGATAGGTCATAGGAGAATGTTATAAAATATAATAAGTAAAATCAATCATTGCTCTTTAAAATGTCTTCTCCTAATTTGGGATGTTAAAACTTAATCAGACGGTCTAAGTCGACTATAACAAGTCCTACCATGACTTCAGCGTTATAGTGATACAACTATATACATTCATTTTTTTTTTTTTTCTGAAAATAAGTGATTTAAAAAATTCACTGCTTCCATTAATAAAAAAAACAAAAGAGAATTGACAATTTAATAAAACCCTAAACCTCACCCAAAATTCTTCCCTTTCTTCATACCCACACCTCCACAATTCTCCTAAATGTATATGTTCATTAATGTAAACAACTTAATTTGTTGTTTGTTAACGAGTGCTTTCTTATAATACATCTAATTATTATGGTACATATATTTAAACTATTATTTATATTAAAAATAAAAAATGTAGTTCTATTCTTAATTATTTAAAAAGGACGTGAATTAATTTGAAAGACATTAATTATTTTATCAAATAATTTAAAATTTATATATTGGAGTTTAATGATTTTATGACAAATGGTCAAATAAATTCAAAACTAACTCAAACTTAATAAACATGGTACCTAATAATTGAGAAGTGAGAACATATCTACAATTTATTTTTTAATTTAAATAATATTTTTTAAATATGTGTACTATAATAATTAAATGTACAATACAGCTAGAATTACCGGTTAGAATTAAATTGATGACTGATTCTAATACTTGTGCTAGCCAACTAGGAAACATTTTCTCTTCCATATATATATTTTTTTCATTTATTTTTTGGGGTGCTCATGCCTCTCGGAGTGCGTGCCCCGTCTTGGACATGGAATTTTTTTTATAAACTATACTTAAATTTTTTTTTTTATGAAACTAACATGATTATTTTTTTTTACAAAAACCATAAGAACTAAAATGCCATTTGGGTCTGCATTTTTTTTTTATTCCGGACCGAAATGTCATATCGGTGCGGTCTCCTTTTTGGATTTTCTGCGGCGGCTCATATGAAAACTTGTGAAAAAGTACCACAGAAAATTCAAAAAGGGACCGGACCAAAATGCCATTTCAATCCGGAATAAAAAAAATTTCTGACCGAAATGGTATTTCGGTTCTTATGATTTTTGTAAAAAAAAAAAAAATCATGTTGGTTTCGTAAAAAACAAAATTTTAACTCATCAATTATTCATTTTGGGTGGTCAATTTGGATAAGCTATTATGACTCTACGCAGCGCACGTTTAATAGGGACAAAATAAAAAGTACATAACTAACGCTGCATGAAGTTAAACTATCTCTGTTAATATCTTTGTCCGTCACTTTATTATCACCTCCCGGCTCCCACTTAAAAAAGAAAAAAAAAAATCAGCACAGAATTGAGCAATTTTATACTGCACAAAAATAATGTTATGCGATTTTTAAGATCTTCTAAAAATCTACAATGATAATTACCGGAGGCAAGAGATAAGTCTTCATTTGTGGTCACATGCATCGTAAAACAACTATTAAGCACATGAATGTGTTAAATGTTATAACCTAGCAGGCTAAACTACCTTTTTTTGTAGGTGGCATTACTAACAAGAAAATTAAATCAGAGGACTGATAACTATTATCCGATAATTTTCGTTTTAATCACATCCACCAATTTTATCGAGTCACATCATTATTTTTCGCTAGTGTGAATCATGTAAAAATTTCAGGTTTTAAATTTGTTGAAATTATATAGAGTTCACACATGACGTCCATTGAAATAAACTTTGTTCTCCTCAAACCTCAAAATGAATTGAAAGAAGGTTGTTTGGATCTTAAGTCTTAACAAGAATTAATTTAACAGGGCCGGGCTAATTTTCATCACTAGAATAAGGCGCAGATGATTTGATAGATTGGGTAAAAAACTATCAACTATGTGACCAAATTAAATAGAATCTTTCTTTAGTTTGATTTCCTCAACACTGAAACTGAGAACAAATCTTTTGTTCAAACAAGTCTTTTTCCTATGTCATTAATTCTAAGGAGATTTGAAATAAACAAGATTCTTTTATGAATATTTAATCTTTATCTACAAAAATATATCATTCTAACGATTTTTTTTTCAATTAATTAAAATATAATTATTAAGCCCCCACATTTTGTGACAACAAAAATGCAAATCAGTTTTTTTGTAGGGAGCAAAATAAAAAGTGTAGGGACATATTTTATGAGGCAGTTTCATTTAATTTAATCATATAGTTTCAAAGTCGTTCCTTTTTTTAGCAAGAATATATAATTATGAAAACGACGGAGCCACTTTGATTCTGCATTCATGTCGTTTTCTCTAAGTCTGAAAATGTCTCCTGTGATGAGCGATGTTGCCCTTTTAAATTTCTAACATCTAAGTCAAAGACAAACATCTAATTAAAAATTGATCAATCCTCGCCTTAGCTGATATTTTACATAATGACTAGCTCTTACTTGTTATCAAATCAAATTTGATCTAATACTCATCAAACCAGGGGCGGACCCAGGAATTTGATCAGGGGTAGGCCCAATGAATTAATCAAAGCAGCGGACTGGGTCAATGAATTAATCAGAGCAACAGATCTGTTATTCTGAGCCAGAGGTAGGTACAGTATTGGACCAAGGGTAGACACATGAATAAAAATACACTGGACCTAAAAAAATTTAAATCCAGAGGTAAGCACTTGCCTACCCCTGGGCCTTTATGGGTCCGCCCCTGCATCAAACGGCTTCCGATTCCTAAATAATTACTTGGAAAAAAATGCCATCAAATATCAGCCCACTTGGAAGCATATTTCTATATTAATACTTGTCTTGAGATTATGTTAAGCGTGAAACTTCAAAATAGTTTTCTTTTATTGTTAAAGGATATGCAAAAAAAGAAAAAAAAAATCAAGAGCAATGCTCATCAAAATAGTTTGTTCGTATGAATCTTGATACAAATTGAATGGTCTGACTTGTCATCAAATCAAATTTGATCTGATGCTTATTGAACTGCTTCCTATTCCTAAGTAATTACCTACAAAAAGACGCCATCAAATATCAGCGCAGTTGAAAACATATTTCAATAGTAATACTTGTCTTCAGATTATTTTAAGCATGAAACTTCATAATAGTTTTGTTTTATTCTTAAAGGATGTGATTTTTTTTAGAGCAATTAGCATAGCTAAAGTTCATTTTCTTAAAGAAACTGAAATATAGATGGGTAAAAAAAGAAGAGAAATTAAAATGAAAGCACAAGAATAAGGGAAATTGTTGAGGTCTAATATAAAAAAATGTCATTTTTTTCCAAAGAAAATAAGCAAGAGGCGTATGCTTCACTAACATTCTCTTGAAAACCATGCCAGAATTCCTGTGCTTCAGCTCATTAATTAATTAAATTGCATCATTTTATTGATTGCCAAGTCTTCCTTGAATTGTTCTCTTACGATACATTGAAAGGGAACTTATTTGACAAGCACTAGTAATGCTTATCCTAACTCATGTAAATTGAGAAAAAGATCTCGATCTACAGATGTATTTCATCATTAATTAAATAAACACCAAACCGCTCAAACGTGAGACGGTCTAGTGTGAAGAGGTGACTGCTTCACTATGGAGCGGTTTGATAGTGAGAGTGAACCGTTCAAACATGAAACAATCATGATGTTTTTGAAATTATTTTCGTACCGTGAACAAATTTGCTATTTTTTCTTTTTTTTGAAGGTATTAATAAAAATTTCGGCTCATTCTATCTCTACGTTACCTAATAGAATATTCACTATTATTAGCCACGCCTCAAATCATCCCTTATATTCTATTGCACTATTTCCATAAAAATAGCGTACTTATGAGGTACAGTTTAAGTCCCAGCTTATTGGTTAACCAATCTGAGACATTTGAAGGCTACACCAGAATACTCGAGAAAGGTTTTATCAGTATTATATTTATGATCCAATCTTAAGTTACCTTTCAGGATAAATTCTTATAATACTGAAAATTTTGTTTTTAAAAGGCTGATCAGTGAGCCCTTACAAAAAAAGTATATACAGTGCTATTCATGCTAAAAGTTAGTAGAATAAATAACACCAATTCTCCGAAGAAAATTAATTTACAGATAAAAATCACCTTAAAAGTTGGGTCAACAGTGGTCAATGGACTCACAAAGAGACTTTCATCTCCTACACCACACGGGGGTAGATATATTGATAGAGCATATTTTACTTCATACAGAGCACGAACAATAGAATCAAAACATCTTTGCATATAACTCGTCGCTGTATTAAGTAAAAACTGCTCTTTCAATATATTTAACCACGGTGGACAGCCCAACCAATAGTCTACCTGTCTTCGCACTAACCAAGGTCCTAAACCCGAAACAAATATGTTATTATTCCAATGAATAATAGGAACCTGTTATTCCGATTTCAACGTTCAAATTTTTTTATGCGTAAATCTAAATAATTTCTATTTAATTAATTAATATTTAATCTGTACCACGCGACTATAGCCAAAATAAAAAATGATGTACTTAACCAATGAATTACCATTTCAACCAGCAAGTCATAAATCATCACAGTCATCATCCCTTCCCTCACGGTTCCTCGCTCCAACCTCTCCTCTCCTTGGCGCTTGCTTGCATATTCCTATTTTGATTTTCCTATTAGTAGCAAAGGAAGGCAAGTTTTTCCCCGTTCACACTCTTGCCTAAATTTCCAAAATATCCACCTCAATCTTTCACCTTTCCCCTCTATCTCAAATGTAATGGTTACCCATTATAAGTCCCTCCTCTCACAATCTCACATGTGCAAATCCAGATCCGCCACCATGGCGTCTACTCCCAAACCTCGCGCTTCTCGCTCTCTCCCCTCCACCCCTACCACCTCCTCCACTCCGTCGTTCAAATACAACCACCAATTCACTACTTCCTCTACTCCTCCTGCCACCGCCACCGGAACCAGCACCGCCTCCTCCGGCACTGTCTCCTCCTCCCTCTCCCTCTCCGCCACTCTCTCCTCTCTTCGCGACTCCTTGCCTTCCCTTGTTTCCTTCTCTGACCTCTCCACTGCCACCAACCACTTCCACTCGAATCGTCTGTCCAATACTTCCTGGCGCTGCTCTATTCTAAATCACGATGCTGTTGTATTCCAGCGCACGTTTCGCCATCCTCTCCATCTCCATTCTGACCCCACTGTGTTCGTCTCCAGTCATCTCTCCAATTTGGGCAAATCTCACCATGCCGCCTTGGCCCGCCTTCTTGGCGCCTCCATCGCTGGTGGTGGCGATCACATCTACCTCATCTATGAATTCGTTTCTGGTGCGTCCCTTTCTGACTGCCTTAGAAACCCTAAAAACCCTAGTTTCACACCACTCTCCATCTGGATGTCGCGCGTTCAAGTAGCTGCTGATCTATCTGACGGTCTAGAATACATCCATAGCCAAACAGGGACAATTCACAACCGGATGAAGAGCTCAGCAGTGATCATCACTGATCCAGGTCTACGTGCCAAGATCTGCCATTTCGGCTCGTCTGATCTATCCGGAGAGCTGGAGGAGAGCAAGTCACCTAAAGGACGGAAAAGAATCGAAGGCACCAGAGGTTACATGGCCCCTGAATTACTATCAGGTGGAAGATTATCGCAACAATCAGATGTATATGCATTCGGGGTAGTACTATTAGAGCTGCTCTCTGGTGAAGAACCAATGAAATTCAAGTTAAACAAGATTACCAAAGAGTACGAACGAACTTCTTTAATTGACACCGCGAATAATGCAGTAGAAGAAGGGGTAGAAGGGGTGAGAAAATGGGTGGATTCCAGGTTGCGAGATTCGTACCCGGTTGAGGTAGCCGAGAGGTTGATCTCGGTGGCATTGCGGTGCGTAGATGCGGACCCGGTGGCACGGCCAGAGATGCCGTGGGTTGCGGCGAAGGTGTCAAAGATATATCTGGAATCGAAGGGTTGGGCTGACCGGGTCCAGCCTCTGACTGATTTCTCTGTCTCAATTGCTCCCAGGTGAGGTAAGTCTTTTATGGTACCAGGTCTCTCGATTGATAATACTGTACCAAATTGACTATACTGTTCATTTGTCGACGACTGTAGAGTGATGAGCTCAGGCGTATAATTTTGATGTAATCATAGACGTATCACGTATGTCAGTTAGAAAAAAAAAATTCTTGGTCTAACTAACATTAGATGATCATGTGGATGGCCCGGAACCTAATGTCAGATTCTCTATGTAAAATATCTTCCATGATGCTTTGTGGGTCCTGCGAATTGATAGTATAAATTTCTTTCATGATTATAGAAGTACATATAGAAAATAGTGAAATTATTAGTTGATTAATTTGTTTATTGAGGTAGAAGAGGCGGCTTGTGCACAGAAATTCAATGTATGGGTTGTGAATATAATATAGCAACGTTTGGTTGGAATTTCTAATTTTTTTTATGTGGTGTATTTTTTTTGGTGGAAAGCATTTTTATTTGCTTGATTGGAACTTTTTTGTATGTTAATATTGAGCTTCCCAGGGGAAATTTTTTATTGGTAAAAATTAATAGAAAAGAGAGAATAGAAAGAGTACATCAATTCTTATATTAGTAGAAAGATCGTTGGAAATTCTACCGATTCTAAAAGTCTCAAATTTTTTACGGTATCAATTCCACTGGTCTTAACTCATTGTTCCATTGATTTTGGAATAAAGAAATATCTTATTCTTAGCCACAATGCAGCGCTTCGGTTCACACTTTACAATGGTATATTTGTAGTTATCTTAACTAATAGGGGGTTCTACAACACCTAAGCCCAACAAGGATATGAGTACTTTTAGGATCAAGCAATTTACGAATTGATGTAAGAACCCAACTGAGTTAAAAATTGACCTAAGCCCAACGAGGATCAAACAATTCTAGCATTCAGTTAAAAATTAGAAATCTGAGTTAGGATCGGTAATTTTGATACCATTAAAAAATTTAAGACTTTTAGAATTGGTAGAATTACCGATATTTCTAATTCTACCGATTTTTTTATCAATATAAGAACTGATGTACTCTTTTTATTTCTCTCTCTTCTTTTCTATTAATTTCGACCAATAAAAAATTTCCCTTCCTAGGTATGTTAAGTAGTATATAAATGATCACATAAGACGCTGCTTGAATTGCTTGAATCGTAAATTTTGTTCATATAATTTTATTATGGAACATGTTTGCACGTTTTCTTCTCGTCATTGGTTAGTTTTCTTATTGGTTTGCACGTGTATAGATCAACCACTACATGTACAATGCTGCGTTAATAAATACAACTGCGTTTTGATTTGTTAAATTACAAAATCTTTTGTTTAGTTTCATAGTTAAGTATGGGTAAATTTTGCCGGAGGTCATTAAACTTTGTAATTTGTCAGGTCAATCAAATTTGATTTGTTCTTTTTTAGTCACTCAACTTTACTATTTGTCCAATCAAATCACTCTATATTTTTCCATTTAAAATTTTAACAGAATACTCTCATTCCGTTCAAAATATTAACGAAATATACTCATTATGTCCAAAATACTAACGGAATAAGCATATTCTGTCCAAAAATATTAACAGAATTACATATTCCGTTAATATTTTGGACAAAAAAGTATAGAGTAATTAAAAAGAGACAAATTAAACTTGAGCGACTAATTCATGACAAATGACAAAGTTTAGTGACCTCAAGCGAAATTTACCCTTAAAGTATATAACAACAGCAGAATTGTTCAACTTAAATCTGTATCTCAAAAACAAAATATCCTTCTACATAGTCATAACAGATATGGCGGGTTTGATTTGAATCGGACCGCTGAGATTGATTGTTGTATCTATCCTTCTAAATAGTCAGAACAGATATGGCGAGTTTGATTTAAATCGGACCGCTGAGATTGATTGATGTAACTATGACAGCTGCTGCTACTCTCAAACTCTCTGTCTGTCTTTTTTTCGCGAAAAACTCTATCCATGTTTGATCGTGAGTTAAATTATGATGAAATAAGTTGTTTATTCTAAGTTAAAATGTCATAAAATATTTTTGTTTGGTTGTGAAAAGTTATGATGGAATCTCTTAATTTTCATATTTTGTTTTACGCATTTGATAAATTACAAGTTTTTTTAATTACAAAATAATTTAAAATTTAAAATTTATATATATTAGTTTAGTCTTATGCAAAAACGTGGAATAAGTTATGCCGGTCTAAATGATTTTTTTGTTTCATACTATTCTATTAGACTTTATTCATATTTGACAGCATAAATGCAGAATAAGATACTTATTACATGACGTATGTCACCACCAAATACGGACTTATATCCAAATTAGGGCTGGGCAAAATTGCTCGAACTCGTAACTCGCTCATAACTCGCTCATTTACAGCTCTCTTTAACTCGCTCATTTACAACTCGAGTTGGCTGACTCGTTTAATAAATGAGCTGAGTTTGAGCTGAGTTGGCTGACTCGTTTAATAAATCAGCACCTGTTAAACTGGTTAAATGAGTTATAAACGAGTTGTGAGCCAACTCGAGTTGATAATGAGTTGAGCTTGAGTTGGCTTTACAGCTCGTTTAACCATCCCAACTCGAGTTGACTCGCTCGTTTATTTAATGAGCTGAGTTCGAGTTGGAAGTAACTCGTTCAAACTCTACTCATTTACAGCCCTAATCCAAATGTCATAAAACTTTTCAATTGGAGCCTTATATCCAAATATTAGTAGTACATCGTGTATATTTCACCGAAAATTAGCTTTACAATTCAACTTATATATCCAACAAAATAAAACAAAACAGATGTATATTTGAATTATATTTCTCATTTTATGATAAGAGTACCAATGAACTCATATTGGAATAATATGTCTCAAGAGCCCTGTTTGTTTCTGTTAAACAATTTTTTTTTGACAAAAGTGGGTGAACTCACATGTTTCATTACGAAACTGGAATAGTTTGATTACAAACAATTAGTGAATCAATACAAATCACTAAGTCTAAGCATAGAAATAACCTGCAATAATATAAAAGGCTGACTATACTAGGAAAACAATCTTAGTATAACAGATAGACAAGATATAGTAAGAGGACTAAAGTCTGAATATTACAAAACAATCTAGCTAAGTGATAGAACAAACTAAACAAACTAATCATTGGTATTCTGAGAAGAGGATCCAGAAGATTCGGAGGAGGGTAGTCAGGGGTGGACCCAGTGTATTCAAGGCGGGGGCAGCTGCCCTCCTCCCCTGGACTTTGAATTTTAGCGGAGATTTATCTGTTCTAACCGTCTTTGTTCTCCCCTGAAATTTTTTTTGCCTCCCTCTGGACGTTTGATTTGTAATTCGGATTAAATTTAGGGTTAAAATTGAAATAAATTTGTTGAATGTTGATTGGTAATTAGAATTATAAGTCAGAGAATCAGAAATTACAAGTCAAAGTATTGAAAAGTATAAATTAAAGCATTATTTTTTATCGAGTACCCAATTAGTTAATGAATTTAAACCCAATTAGATAATTAAATCCGATTCAATATTTTTTTGCCCCCCCTGACGAAAATCCTGAATCCGCCCCTAAGGTTAGTATACTAGCATCAACAACTCTGATTTCTTTTAAGTACCTAGCCGAGCCCTCTAATTCAAGTCTTGGATCCTCGTCCGATCCCCACTCCAGGGTATCGGTGTCCGACAGTATAATTATGGAACCTGCCTGGTTCAAAGAGATGACATCTATAGAAAGAATTAAAGACAGTTTAAAGAAAGAGTTAATTCTTACATGTATACCAGTAAGAGGTTAATGCTATAATTTTGGAATCAATTGTTTCAGACTAACCATTCGGTTAAACAAATTAATTAGGATAAAGAAAACAACGAATAATTAGAGAGACGGAGGCTTCTCTTTAATTTGATTTTGATCTTAATTCTTTTTAAAATAATTATTTCAGCACCCACGCTACAGTACCCGCACTGTACGCGCTACAATATCTGCACTGTTATTTTAGAAAAATTCATATATCATATGTAGTTCATTGTATAGGTATAAATACTTGCCCTGTTTGAACTATATACTTCACAGTGTTACTATTAAAATTTGTAAAACAAAATTATAGTTTTGGAACAGTTGTGGTCCCCACATACCGTTTGAGTGGTTCTCTAATGCAGGTACAACACGAGAATTTTTCAAGAAAAAGTGCGGGTACAGTTATTTTAGGAAAATTCATATTTCATATGTAGTTCATTGTATAGGTATAAATACTTGCCTTGTTTAAGATATATACTTCACAGTGTTACTATTAAAATTTGTAAAACAAAATTACAGTTTTGAAATAGTTGCGGTCCCCACAAGCAGTTATGACAGTTTAGGTGTGGGTACAGTGTAGATACTGTAGCGCGGATACTCATATCAGCTTCCTTCTTTTTATTGGAAGTTTGTTGGAGGAATTGATAGTTGACTTTTGCGGGGACCCATTTTATATGTTTAATCTAACTAAAAACTAAAACACATTTTTTTATTTTCTTTCCAATGATATAATGTTTCCGTCAGCTCAAATTTCTAATTTATACAAAAAATAGAGAAATAATCAAGAAATTTTTAATAAGAATTTGGAATATGTTAATGCATAAAATTTGTTCTTCGAAATATTAATACAAGAATTAATTATCTTACAGTTATAATATCATTCCTAGAGTGATTGGATGTAGATTTAAAATTCTAATGCAATCAACAACTTATTCTCTAAGAACCAATAAATTCACATCCTTTTCAACGCAAGATTCTTTAACTTGCTCTAAGAAATAACTCACAATTTCGCATCATATATAATAAAATTTCGAATTTTTTGGTACAACACTTTTTAATAGAAAAAGATTGACATTAATTTCATTTATTTGATTATTTAAGTATTATATTTAAAAATCGATTTTGATTTTTTTTAATCAATGTAATAGATTTGATAGTGATTGTATCAAATTAAAACAGTAATTTGATAATGAAATGGAAATTGCAGGTAATTTATTGTATAAAATAGAAAATTGCGACGAAATTTGATAAGGGTTCAGAGTTTTGCATTCACAATAAAATGAGAAGAGAGATACGATTTTTTATTAATAGGGAAAAACTATACGAAATAGGGGTAGGATTTCGTGAAACCTTGAAATACAGGAAGAACGGGATAGTTTAAATCATCACGTCCAACTAATTCTATCCCTAACCACGCAAACTCGCTAATTTAAAAAAAAAATCCTGGACTGGATGAACTATCCCATCCAGTACTGTTCATTTTTTGTTTTGAGTTTCATTTCTATTGTTCTTCTGTAATGGTATAAATTTGTCATTCGAGCAAAACCTCCAATAATAACTATTTAAATAGTATAAATATGATTCAAGCATAATCCACCCTGCTCGGTTTATCTCTGAGACACACATAAATTACATGTAACTCACCAAAATTCAAATTGAAAACAAATCAACACCTGATTTAACTCATATCAAGATCAGTCCGATATATGATAAAATTCAAATCCGCATGATATAATTCATATATTCCTTAAAAATTCAAGAGTATATAAAAATAATTTAATATAGAAGAGGCGGCGTATAAGTCAATGTATGAGCTGTGAATATAATATAGCATTGTTAGGTTGAAATTTCTAAATTTTTTATGTAGTGCATTTTTTTTTTGTGGAAACCATTTTTCTTTGCTTGATTGGAACCTTCTTTGTATGTTAATATTGAGCTTCCTACGTATGTTAAGCAGTATATAAATGATCACATAAGACGCTGCTTGTATCGTAAATTTTGTTCATATAATTTTATTATGGAACATGTTGGCACTTTTTCTTCTTGACGAGAAAATGGTCTTTTACCTTACCTTATATAGAATTTTTTTATAAATCATAATTACAAAAAATATTTTTACGAAACCAACATGATTACTTTTTTTTTACAAAACTCATAAGAACTAAAATGTCATTTCTGTCCAAATTTTTTTTTATTCTAGACCGAAATGACATTTTGGTTAGTTCCCTTTTTAAATTTTTTGCGGCGGCACATACAAAAACTTGTGAAACCAGTACCACATAAAATCCAAAAAGGAGACCGGACCAAAATGGCATTTCGGTCCGGAATAAATAAAAAAATTCAAACCGAAATGACATTTCAGATCTATGGTTTTTGTAAAAAAAAAGAAGTAATAATTTTGGTTTTGTAAAAAACAAAATTTTAATTATGGTTTATAAAAAAAAATTCTCTTATATAGTTATAATTGTTAGTTTTCTTATTGGTTTGCACGTCTATAAATCAACCACTACATGTACAATTAATGCTGCGTTAATAAATACAGCTGCGTTTTGATTTGTTAAACAAAACCTTTTGTTTAATTTCATAGTTAATTACAACAGCACGCCATCTGAACTGTTCCGAATTTTTTATTAATATCCAAAAAATAAATTAAATTACAAAAAATAACCATGTCAGAGCTGAAATTCGGAATTTACCCAAACCGGAAAAAAAATTTCCGAACTAAACGTCTAAGTTCGGAAAATTTTTTTCCGGAAACTCAACGTCTAAGTTCGGAAAAAAATTTTCCGAACTTAACATTTTTTTTTTTTTTTTTTTTTTACAAATTTCGGAAAATTTTTTTCCGAACTTAAATTTTTTTTTTTTTTTACAGATTTCGGAAAATTTTTTTCCGAACTTAAATTTTTTTTTTTTTTTTTTAACAGATTCCGGATAATTTTTTTTTTCAAAACTTAACAATTTTTTTTTTTTTTTTTTTTTACAGATTCCAGAAATTTTTTTTTCCGATTTTGACAAAGTTTTTTTTTTTTAAGAAAAAATAGCTAAAATACTGAAATCTAACACTAAAAAATCGAATTATTTTTTAAAAATTTCAAAATAGTGTAGAATAATTTAGAAATTATCAAAATAGCTAAAATACTGAAATCTAACACTAAAAAATAGAATTGTTTTTTTAAATATTTGTTAAATTAATTTAAAAAATTTCAAAATGGTGTAGAATAATTTAGAAATTATCAAAATAGCTAACATGCTGAAATCTAACACTAAAAAATCGAATTATTTTTTTACTACGAATAGGGCCGAATTTTGTGCTGAAATACGGTAAATTTACTAAAATGCTGAAATTACAATAATTATGTAGAATTATGCTAAAATACAATAAATTACGCTAAATTACGTATGAATGGGGCCTATTTTAGCGTAATTTATCGTAAAATAGGCCCCATTCATACGTAATTTAGCGTAATTTATCGTATTTTAGCATAATTCTACATAATTATTGTAATTTCAGCATTTTAGTAAATTTACCGTATTTCAGCACAAAAATCGGCCCTATTCGTAGTAAAAAAATAATTCGATTTTTTAGTGTTAGATTTCAGCATGTTAGCTATTTTGATAATTTCTAAATTATTCTACACCATTTTGAAATTTTTTAAATTAATTTAACAAATATTTAAAAAAACAATTCTATTTTTTAGTGTTAGATTTCAGTATTTTAGCTATTTTGATAATTTCTAAATTATTCTACACTATTTTGAAATTTTTAAAAAATAATTCGATTTTTTAGTGTTAGATTTCAGTATTTTAGCTATTTTTTCTTAAAAAAAAAACTTTGTCAAAATCGGAAAAAAAAAATTTTGGAATCTGTAAAAAAAAAAAAAAAAAAAAAAATTTTAAGTTCGGAAATTTTTTTTCCGAAATCTGTTAAAAAAAAAAAAAAAAAAAAAATTTAAGTTCGGAAAAAAAATTTCCGAAATTTGTAAAAAAAAAAAAAAAAAATGTTAAGTTCGGAAAAAAATTTTCCGAACTTAGACGTTGAGTTTCCGGAAAATTTTTTTCCGAACTTAGACGTTTAGTTCGGAAAATTTTTTTCCGGTTTGGGTAAATTCCGAATTTCAGCTCTGACATGGTTATTTTTTATAATTTAATTTATTTTTTGGATATTAATAAAAAATTCGGGAACTGTTCTACTTGAATCTGTGTCTCATCTCAAAACAAAATATCCTTCTAAAAAGTCATTAACAGATATATTGGCGCGTTTGATTTAAATCGGACCGCTAAGATTGAGTGTTGTAACGATGATAACTGTTGCCACTGTTTAATTCCGCGTCTGCCCTTTTTTCATGAAAATCTCTTGATAATAAATGCATTTCATGTTAATTTTGTCAATGAATTTTTACCTCATTTGACCAGGAGATAAGAGGATTCATTACTCAGTGAGTATATATGAATTCATAATGACAAAAGGTGACAATACTTTCGGAAATGAAAGTTTTCTTATACATTAATCCGTATATAGTAGATTATGAAATCGGTCTATTTTGTTCTAGGTATTCTAAAAGTACAAGCTGACAAATTAGTATTCAACAGGTGTAGTATAAGTTGTATTCTGTAGTATATTTTATACGGAAGGGATACATTGACATTCAGGTCTATTTTGAAATCCTAACAATTGATTAAATAATAAATAAAACCATAGATATGCTGTGTATCAAATTTGATGTCTTATATAAATTATTTGTCAGCAGCCAAGTATCGATAAATTTTAATTATTATTCCAAATTATTTTATGATTAATTAATTTATTTTCAATTATACTAAATTTGATGTACAAGATATTTTTCAATTATTGAGACCATTTAACCAATGCTCCGTTTCTCTTCAGAAATTTTATCAGAAATAACCACGAAATATATTAAATTCCAATACCATTAAAGTCGGCTCTCATATCTAAGTGTATCAACTTGAATTTGCCTTTTGGAGTTATATTAGATAAGAATTGAACTCCCAATTGCCAACTCATTTGGATCAGAGCAGAGGGGCGAAACTATTTGGATCAGAGCAGTGGGCCTATTCACTCACATGCTAATGGGCGGGCCTTCGGTTCAGACCCAGCCTGGTTCAGGAATTTGAACAGAATGTCCAAACCGAACTCGGCCCAAATTGGAGGAGGAAAAGCTTGGGCCCTGTCCGTTTCATCTAAAAGCCCGTTGTCCGAAGTTCGCTCAGCTTGATTGTATTTGGGCTCAGAAATCTCTGAAGGGTTAAATTGGTGACCGACTAGTAATAAAAAAGTGACGCGGAGATCCTAGCTATAAAAGGACAATTACCAATAATTTCATCTTCCTTTTTATGATTAGTAATTGAACTCCAAAAAATTGAATCCGATATATCAAGAGATATTATATATATTTTATTATTGCTTAAGCGAACTAATCTATACAAAAACAAAAAAAAGTTCAAAGTGATTCTTAAATTTGTGAAACTAGAATTAATGAACAATTATTTATTTCTTACCAAGAGACAATATTCCAAATTATAAACGATAACTATGTCTGCAAAAAATCTACTGCAAATTAATGGCTAACAAAGAAACACATTACATTTGTCTCATTAAAATTTTACACATGAGATAACCTCGATCTACAAACAAGAATATTATGATAATATAAAATCTTTTACATATTATGATAACCATAATCTGAGAATGATATAATGCAAAATCTGGGCCTCTAACAGCTTACAATTATCATGTCAAACATGTCATCCAAATAACATGTCAAACAGCTTACAATCACAACCAACTCCACAATAGTTCATGAGATTATTAGACATATGGATCCCACAATAGTCTCAACCAACTACAAATTATTAAGTGAATATTGTTATCTTCATCTAGAAATCTACTCACAACAAGTTTCTTCTTAGATATACCGTCTCCTTGAGCTGCTAGTAGAGACCACAAGTGGAATCAAGTTTAAGCATTTAGAATTATAGACATACGAGAAGAGCTGTCTATATTCTTGCGGAAAAAACCACAAAAATTACAATGCTAAGTCACTATATTTTGAGTCTTTACATTACAGAGAAATTTATTAAACTAATAACATCATTTCTCACACTCTCTTACAATTTATAAACTAATTTAAATTTTCTAATATATTTGATGAGAATAAAATAAGAAAATTAAACTCTAAAGCTTGGAGAAGAAGTTTCAGTTCACACACAGAGATGCACTTAATTTCGAGATAGAGATATATATACACAATTTGAAATGCACAATATTAATCGATCTCCTGCCAATGTTGATATTGTGACAACAAAGAGAATTGATATAGTGACAACAAAGAGAAGTTTACGCGTCATCTCTATCCAAATTGTTTGCAAATAACACCAAGAACCATACAAAAAGTGCCAACACCGACGGTTAAGAAGGTCGAAACGTAGATAAAAAGTGAGGACACCATCGGTTCAGTCAGTATAAAAAGTTGATACAAAAATCGACGGCGCTCGAGTGTCCGATTTCAAGAAATGACCACTTTTCGGAAAGTTGTGAAAATACGCATGCATCTAAACCCACAATGCTAGATTTTGAAATTCAGAATTGCCAAAAAACAAAGGGAAGAGCCTCAAAAGTTCAGTTAAAGTTTTCGATTAAGATTTTCATTTCTATTGTTCAATCTACGTAGCTCATAAATTAGTTATATAATGAACTTGTAGAATACCAATTTTTATTATTTTTGAAATTCTTTTACTATTTTTTATGATTTATGAAAGATGACACAAAATAAGTCCTATTCATATGTAATTTAGCGTAATTTATCTTTTTTTTTAATTCAACATAATTTTTGTAAAAACCAAACTAACCATGTTGGTTTACTAATTATTTTTTAATTATGGTTTTTAAAAAACAAAAAAGATCAAAACAGAAAGAAAAAGAGAAAATTAATAATAATAAAATGTAACTTTGTATAGTTGGAAGAATCACACCTAGTCACCTAGAACGTTTGTTTAAGTTATTTTTCTTTCCTAAAAAGTTAGAGATAGAAATTCAGCGTTGAAAATGATTTTGGGAAATTTTATCATTGTCGTATGTAAAAGAAAATTTTGTTTGGTTTGAATTTCGGGGTAGAAAAAAAGGAAAAGGTTTTTGCTAATCAAATATAGTATTGATATTGGTTCATAATTTCAAATCAATGACAAATGGATAATTAAAAAAAAAAGAAAAAAAAAACGAAAGGGACAAGTATCCTGTAAAAGATTCCCCTCACTTTACTTCACTTTACGGCTTGAGATTTACTCCTAACCACTTTGAGATTCGAGCTAACACAAGGGGCAGTATTATTGTGCTTTGAGATTCGTGCCACATTAAAAAGAACGTTCCAGATCCACTAATTGTAAAAGATTCCCTATTACAGTAGTGGAGAGGATTTGAATTCATTTTGGGGAGGGCACTTAAAAGGTCAAGAGATTTTTCTGAGTGAAAGGACTTTACCTAAATATTACTAAACTATTCCACAGAAAGCAATAAACAGTAGCCAAACGGTCACCTCTGAAAACTAGAGATGAGATCACATAGCAAACATCCCAGAAAAGAAAAGGAAAATGTAACCAAAAATAAAATAAATAAAATAAAAGATGACGCAAAAGATATTTACAACTTTTGCATATTATTATAGAGTAGAACTAGGGTGTTCCTAAGCTCATCAAGTCTCTCGTGAACTCGACTCTAAAACCTATCGAATTGACTTCAAACAACATTTTCAAACCGTTAGATGTTCAATCTATTTTAAAATGTGCTTGGAGACCAAATTTTACATTTTTTGAAATTTTTTTACTATTTGTTAAGCCGGTTTGAAAACCGCTGTTTTTATTAAAATTCTGCACCATTGAAAAACAACGGTTTTCAAACCGGCTTAATAAATAGTAAAAAAATTCCAAAAAATGTAAAATTTGGTCACCAAGCACATTTTAATATAGATTGAACATCTAATGGTTTGAAAATGTTGTTTGAAGTCAATTCAATAGGTTTTAGAATCAAATTCACGAGAGACTCGGTAGCTCAGGAACACCCTAGTTCTACTCATTATTATAATACGGGATAGGAGTAGGTCTGATGGGCATCGGACCTACATTTAGGTTTAATTAGCTCTAGGACTGTACGATTAGCATCAAGATCCATACGCACGGAGATTGATACAGACTTGCACAGATTTTGATACAGAGCACACGAATCTTGATGCAGATCGAATGATCATCACACCCATCGAACCAAGGTAGGTCCGATGGGCATCGGACCTACTCTGATTCCTTATAATACACATGCCTTTTACTTTTAAAAAAATTGTTGCGCACTTCCCTGTTAGAATATGTGTGCCACGTCATAACCATTTAGACTAAACATCACATCGGTTTATAGTACAAATGGTTGTTAGTTACATGCACTGTATTTTTTACCCTTTGGATCCTCCGAAGCTACTCAAATTTTGAGCGTAGATCTAGTCCGTCTGATCAGAATCCGAGTCAATCCGGTCTGAGGTGACATCTTTAATATATATATGTGCCAAAACATATCTGACGGTCGGGATACTAAACACAACATATCAGTTATACTTTGGGTCATAGTGACAAACGAATAGTTTGGGTTCGGTTCGGCGGGATAAAAAATTCGTGATTCGGGTATAATTCGGGAATGATTCGGTACAATAAGGAAGCAAAAAAAAAAATTCACATTTTTTTTTCTCATTTTTCTCGCGAATAATTCGTGATCCGCATTTTATTCGCGAATAAAACATATTATACATTTTTTTGCATTTTATTCGAAGATCGGTTCGGAAACGTCAAAAAAATGAATAAAACACGTTCAATCATCCGAAATGTAGATACAAATTTCCAACACCAATGGTTCATTGCATAACGAACCGTATGTAGATGTGTATTGTATATATATATGTATCGTCGGTTCACTGCATAATGAACCGTCGGTGTTGATGGTCCTCATCGATGGTTCTCGAATCGATGGTGATGGGCATACCTATACATTCGACGCCATCTAGCATGCTATACCTGGATAACCGATGTTGATGGAAAATTGAACCGAAGGTGATGTGGTCTTATGTTGGAGTACGTGGTTGAGTGCATATTGTCTAATTAAAAAGAATGAAGGTTAATAAATACATCTTTTAGTTTCACCTCTTAACTATGTTTTATATGTTTTATATGTGTTTATAATTTTTTTTTAAATGTTTATAATTGATGGTAAAAATATTTATACTTATATTATTATAAATTAAAACTTTAAAAGTTATACTTGCTTACAAAAATATACAACTTGAAATTTTTATCATCATCCAGAAAAGGAAATCCGTAAGCATTTTGCATACAATATAACAGTTAGATATGATCTATATTATTTTCTCTATGCACTCATAAAAAATCATGACATTTCGATTTTTATTTTACATTAGTAACAAGGGCTTACAAAAATACACACATCAATAAATTTTGGATATTGATTTTTTAACTTACTGATTCATATAAAATCAATAAAATCGATAAATGATAATTTTGTATGTGCATGTAAAGAATATAATATATAGATTACACTTAATAATTTTATTTTGACATTTAAATTTAGAATTTTATTATTAGAAAATAAAAAATGAAAAATATATATGATGAATGCACATTAATCTCCTGCCTATTGAAACCAATGTTGATATATATTAAATAGCGTTTATAGCGTCGTAGCGGGAAGGCTAAAAACAAAGCTATAGCGAATAGCGTCGCTATAGCGGAAGCTATTCCAAATAGCGTTTTTTATTTTTTACATTTCGTATATTCAATATTTGTACTAAATATCAACATTATCTAAAGTCTCATAGAACAATAAATAACACCAAAGTAATTAAGAAATTATAATATTCATATTGAACCCGTACAAAGTCCAAATTGCGGTTCAAAATATCCATAGTAATATCATAAACTATCGATTTTTCCTATTAAAAATATCTTAAGCATCATGATTCATGACATAATCTATTTTTTTTTCTATTCAAATTTTAATTTCGGTTTGGACTTTTTTTCTATTCAAATTTCTATTTCTATTTCCAATTTCAAATTGATTTATCTGTAGCAAGTAGCAACAAATTCAATTTCGGTTTGAGATTTTTTTTATTTTTATTTAAAACCCATATAAATTGCTTAAAAATAAAAAATAAAAAAAACCTATATTGTATAGCGCAAATACGCAATTAGCGGACCGCTATAGTGCTGTAGCGGCCGCTATAGCGGCCGTAGCGCAAATAGCGCATTTTGATGTCATAGCGTAGCGTTTGAGGTCCAAAAACGCTATAGCGCGTTATTTAGAACACTGATATATATAGTGAGATAATTTTAAACGTCATCTCTATCCAAATTGGTCAACGCAACAGTCTATCACGCAAGTTGTTCATATATCGCACACAAAACAAATTAAACTTGTGTCAGTGGCACTATCCAAACTTTCAGATCAGACCGACCAAATATATCTTGTGTTTTTCCACAAAAACCATACACAGACTTGCACTATAAATTCATACCAAAATCTCAGAATCCAAAATACCTAAGCTATGCCTATGGCTACCCTGTTTTCTGCATTGTTCCAGTATCTCCATGACCTTTCTTCTCTCTCAATCACTCATTACCTTCTCATTCTAGCCATTCCTATACTTCTCCTCATCTACACTCAAACAAGACCTTCAAACCCTAATCACAGCCTCCCCCCATCCCCACCATGGCTACCTCTGCTCGGGCACCTACACCGCATCGGCAACTTCCCGCACCGCTCCTTGCACAATCTCTCCTCTCGTTATGGCCCCATCATGTATCTTCATCTTGGCAGTGTGCCCACTGTCGTTCTCTCCTCTGCTGCTGCCGTTGAAAAGGCAGTTCGTTTCCATGACATGGCACTTTCGAGCCGACCACACTTAGCTGTGGCGGATATTCTGATGTATGGCTCTAGTGATGTTGCATTTTCGCCTTATGGGGAATATTGGCGCCAGGCACGTCGTATATGTGTGTTGCATCTTCTCAGCACCAAAAGAGTTCAATCGTTTGGGTTTATACGCCAACAGGAAGTGTCGTTGCTGATTGACAAAATTCGATTGAGTTCTTCTAATAGCAGCGGATGCGGTTCTGTTGTTAACTTGAGTCAAATGCTCGTTAAACTTACCAATGACATGGTTTGCAGGTAGACTGCACTTTTTCAATAATCCAAAAGATATAATTCTAGTGTAAATTCAATTTGTACAGTACATATAATTGATATTTTACAAAAATATTGTTCAAATAAAAAATAAAAAATGTAGATGTGCAGAAAATTTGAATCGATTCAAAAGACATTTAATCTTTGATCAAACAATTAAATTTTTTAATAATAACTTTATTGAAATATGGGTTGGGGATCAAGCCGCCCAACACATTTCGAACCTCTGTGTATAGAGCTTTAATAACTTTATAACGAATCAAATTTTAAATTGACTCAAACTTTATACAGAGCAACACTGGGACATAAGTTTTCAGACGATGGGTGGGATAAAACCTCCGGCCTTCTAAAGCAACTCATTGCGCATCTCGGGACAACTCTAGTCGGGGAGAATGTGCCATGTTTGGGTTGGTTGGATTGGTTACTAGGATCGAAGAAGCGGATGAGAAAGACTGCTGAAGGGCTAGACAGTTTTCTTGAAAACGTAATAAACGAGAATGTGAAAGCAAAAGGAGATGATTTCAGAGATGGCGAGTATAGCGATCGGATGGAAGGAAGCAATTTGGTTGATGTTTTGCTGAATGTTCAAGAGAATGATGAAGAGATTGGAGTCTCCTTGAGCAGGAATAATATCAAAGCTATCATTCTGGTATGTATGTTCTCTCTTTTACAGGAATATTATTACCACTTATTGCTACCAAAATAGAGTGAACAGAGTTATTCTAATTCATCCCCTTAAAATGTTAGGATATAATTCATTTCTCCTTAAGTATAGATTACCTCGTCTTGTTTACTGATGTTAACTTGCTTAATTTGCACACCTTAATTTTAATTAATATATCCCCACCATATACAAAATACCCTATTAATTGAAGTAATGAGATAGATTAGTCCTGGGTAGGTCATGAATTTTTCCCATGGGCACAATTAAGAATTTAGTATCAATCATCGTTCTTTATGTTTTTTTTTTTTTTTAATTTGAACTCTTGAAGTAATTAAGACCTCAAATATATTGAACCATTTTTAGTCATGACGGTAAGAAAAAGAAACATGATAATCCATTCTCAACTATAATTTAGAGATGGTTCAATTCTGGCAGGATATGTTTTCTGCTGGCACAGATACAGTGTCTACAGCACTTGACTGGACAATGGCCGAACTAATGAAGAACCCAAAGGAAATGAAAAATGTACAAGATGAAATAAGATGCGTGATCGGAACGCATGGAAGGTTGACTGAAGAAACAATAGAAAAAATGACACACCTAAATGCTGCTATCAAAGAGACCTTCAGATTGCACCCTCCAGTTCCGTTACTCGTCCAAAGGGAGTCGACTAAAGATATCGACTTATTAGGTTATCGTATTCCTGCAAGGACCCGGTTCATCATCAATGCATGGGCAATTGGGCGGGACCCAAATACCTGGGAGAGAGCAGATGAGTTCATGCCAGAGAGATTCTTAGGAAGTAATGTTGATTACAATGGCCAGCATTTTGGATTGATTCCATTTGGTACAGGCAGAAGAGCTTGCCCGGGAATCAGCTTCGCTATGGCAACCGTCAGTTTCGCTCTTGCGAGCTTATTGTACCACTTTGACTGGGATTTGCCTAATGGGATGAAAGGGAAGCCGTTAGATATGTCCGAAATTAGCGGAATTACGGTACGCAGAAAATTGGATCTCATTCTGGAGGCAAGACCTTATTCTGTATGAATTTTAAGTATAAATAAAAAGTTGTAAATTTTCTATTTTCGGCTCTTTGCAAAATAGAAAATCTATATTAGTTGTAATTTGTTAGTATAAATTTGCATATGTAATTTATTTTTCTGTTTTACCATGAATAAAACAATTTGAAATGTGATAATAGTTCTTATTGCATCTTTATCTATTTTGGGGAGACTTAGAAGTAATTTCCTTTTTCTTTGAATCCAATTATCTATTTTTCTATGGAGATCATGTTGAGCAGAATGGATTAACTAATTCGACTTAAAAATAAAAATGGAGATCATATTGAGCAGAATGGATTAACTAATTCGACTTAAAAATAAAAATATACATCCATAGTAAAGACCAAAGTAGCCAGTGAGCTATGCATAGTACCATAGCCGAATTTTTTATTTATATCCAAAAAATAATTGAAATTTCAAAAGATACCCATGTTCTGTTGAAAATTCGAAAAATACCCAAACCGGAAATTTTTTTTCCGGATTTGGCCTCTAAATCCGGAAAAAAAATTTCCGGTTTTAATCTCTATATCCGGAAAAAATTTATCCGGATTTGGCCTCTAAACCCGGAAAAAAATTTTCCGGAAATTGAACTCCAAAACCGGAAAAAATTTTTCCGGTTTTAACATTTTTTTTTTTTTTCCAAAACCGGAAAAATTTTTTCCGGTTTTAACATTTTTTTTTTTTTTTTCCAAAACCGGAAAAAATTTTTCCGGATTTAACTTTTTTTTTTTTTTTTTTTTTTTTTAGAGATTCCGGATAAAAAAATTTAACTTAACAAATTTTTTTTTTTTTTTTTTTTTAGAGATTCCGGATAAAAAAATTTAACTTAACAAATTTTTTTTTTTTTTTTTTTTTTTTAGAGATTCCGGAAATTTTTTTCCGAACTAAATAAATTTTTTTTTTTAAGAGAAAAATAGCTAAAATACTGAAATCTAACGCTAAAAAATCGAATTGGTTTTTTAAATATTTGTTTCATTAATTTAAAAAATTTCAAAATGGTGTAGAATAATTTAGAAATTATCAAAATAGCTAAAATACTGAAATCTAACACTAAAAAATCGAATTGTTTTTTTAAATATTTGCTAGATTACATTTTTTTATATATAATTAGCATATTTATACTAAAACAAGCCAAATTACTTGATTTATGCTGAATTACACTAAATTACAATAATTATGTAAAATTATGCTAGAATACGGTAAAGTACGCTAAATTACGTACGAATAGGGATAATATCTTCACTGAGAAGGCGAAAAACGACGACGAAACTTCAAACGGCCATAAAACGGCGCTCGAGTGTCCGATTTCAGCAAATGACCACTTTTCGGAAAGCTTGCGAAAATGCGCATGCGTCCGGACTAGCTTTGCTAGTTTTCCAAATTCAGAATCGCCAAAAAACAAATAGAAGAGCCTCAAAACTTCAGTTGAAGTTTTCGATTAAGATTTTCATTTCTATTATTCAATCTACGTAGCTCAGTAAATTAGTTATGTAATAAACTTTTAGAACACCAAATTTTACTATTTTTGGAATTTTTTTTACTATTTTTTATGATTTATGAAAGATGCCACAAAATAAGCCCCATTTATACGTAATTTAGCGTAATTTATCGTATTTTAGTAAATTTACCGTATTTTAGCACAAAATCGGCCCTATTCGTAGTAAAAAACAATTCGATTTTTTAGTGTTAGATTTCAGTATTTTAGCTATTTTGATAATTTCTAAATTATTCTACACCATTTTGAAATTTTTTAAATTAATGAAACAAATATTTAAAAAAACAATTCGATTTTGTAGCGTTAGATTTCAGTATTTTAGCTATTTTTCTCTTAAAAAAAAAAATTTTATTTAGTTCGGAAAAAAATTTCCGGAATCTCTAAAAAAAAAAAAAAAAAAAAAAAAATTGTTAAGTTAAATTTTTTTATCCGGAATCTCTAAAAAAAAAAAAAAAAAAAAAAAAAAGTTAAATCCGGAAAAAAAATTTCCGGTTTTGGAAAAAAAAAAAAAATGTTAAAACCGGAAAAAAATTTTCCGGTTTTGGAAAAAAAAAAAAAAAAAATGTTAAAACCGGAAATTTTTTTTCCGGTTTTGGAGTTCAATTTCCGGAAAATTTTTTTCCGGGTTTAGAGGCCAAATCCGGAAAAAAATTTTCCGGTTTGGGTATTTTTCAAATTTTCAAGATAACATGGGTATTTTTTGTAATTTGATTTATTTTTTGGATATAAATAAAAAATTCGGGTACCATAGCCTAACTCTCCGTCTGCCCTTTTTTAATAAATACAGCTGATAATAAATGCATTTCATGTTTATCAATGAATGTTTACCGCATTTGACTAGGGATCAGAGGATTACCCACCACACAGTACTCCCCGTAGCTTTATATATATATATAGAGAGAGAGTGGCTAATATCAAAACATTTGTTCTTAAGCCCTCGTGCAATCAAGTTGTTTTCGGATTTTCAAAGTCCA
Source organism: Carex kokanica (assembly GCA_025461125.1). Classification (NCBI taxonomy): domain Eukaryota; kingdom Viridiplantae; phylum Streptophyta; class Magnoliopsida; order Poales; family Cyperaceae; genus Carex; species Carex kokanica. The sequence goes on along the minus strand of JAJGRX010001503.1, from coordinate 42,036 downwards.
AACGGTCGATCCAAACCGTTAGAGGTGATCTCTATATTAAAATCTGCTTGGAGACCAAATTTTATATTTTTTGAATTTTTTTTACTATTTACTAAGCCACTTTGAAAATTACTGATCCGGGTGAACAGTAAAAACAGTGCAACTAAATTCTAGACCATGTGATCAGAAATTTTCAAAGTGGCTTAGCAAATAGTAAAAAAAATCCAAAAAATGTAAAATTTGGTCTCCAAGCATATTTTAATATAGATATCACATCTAACGGTTTGGATCGACCGTTTGGACTTTGAAAATCCAAAAACGACTTGGTTGCACGAGGACTTAGGAACAAACGTTTTGATATTAGCCACTCTATATATATATATATATATATATATATATATAGATTGACTATCACTACTAGAATTTGGATTGTCTCCATGGGTAACTAAGTTTAATTGCATGTATAAGTGATACCCATGCAATTGATATTTTCTGCATGGGTGCGCAAACTAAATTGCATGGGCTAAAATTTTCGGCCCATACAATTAATAATCCCATGCAATTGATGTAAGTACCTATACAATTGAGAATTATATACCCATGTAAATGTTTCTACCAAAATTTTTAATTTCAAAATTAAATTCCACCAATTTATTTTATTATTTTATTAACCTGAACCCTAACTCCTAAATATCTCCTTACACAGTCGCCCAACTTAGTTTTTCTTTCTCTTCTTACCACCCTCCCCATTTCTCCCTGTCCCGCCTCAAAATTGAAATTTCTTCTTCGAAATTTCTCAAAACCTAGGCTATTTCCTTCTGATTTAGATAAACTTCGTCCTCGATTTAGATCGACCTCGAGCTCGATTCAGATGTAGGGTTAGGGTTAGACTTATAGTTTGGAGTGGCGAGGAAGAAAGGAAGGACAAGACCTAGCAAGGCTACCACGGGGCACTCGAAGAATAATGACGACCTAGCGTTATTCACAAACGAGGAGAAGAGGAAGCATCTTGGTATGGTACAGAGAAGGTGCTTGGGCAAGAGCATCAAGAGGTCGCTTAACTGGGCTTACTTTCTCCTTTTAATAATCTAATTTTTCTCCTTGGTGAAAGTTGGTCGGCTCTCCAAACCAGTACATAAGTAAACTGGTTGTACCTTCCTGCTAGGGTGTTGAGCTAGTTATAAAGCAACGCATTCAATTTATACATTTAGCTTTAATTTCATTAAATCAATGCTGATTCATTTGGTTTTTTCAATGAAGCCTTGATTAAACTTTAATTTCCACAATTTAACCTAGGTTGGCCTAAACTTACTTTCAATTTTTGCAATTGAGAACCAAACACCTTAGGAAATCTAAAAAAAAAGAGAAAGATAAATTTTTCTTATCAAGCTCATTCCAACTAGTGGGCACATCATTGATGGCTTCACCTTACAGCTTATGCATATGGTAAGTATTTTGGTTAAATTTGATTGTTATTAGATTCAATTATGAAATGAGGGACAATGTTGGCCTTCATTACTATTTGTCGTAGAATATCTCAATAACTTGAATTTGAAGCTCGTGAATTCACATCAAATTTGAATCCCTGGTCTGTTATTTTTTCTGACGGGGGATATCTGGTATGTTCCATTTTAAAGCACAGGGGATGTCTTGGTAATATTTTGTGCTTTTCAGCAAATCCTTTTTCTGAAAGCTTAATCTAGTTATATTATTAGTACAATCCTTCAATTTTTTTAAAAATTTTAGTCTAATTTTTCTTTGCTCAATGACATAATTGGATTTTGCTCCAATTGCTCTCTTTAGATCGAGTTTTTGGTCCCTCCACAACTACACCGGCTGTCTATGATGTAGCGGCTCATCCAGTTGTTAAAGCCGCAATTAATGGAGGGGACTTAATGAAACAAAAAAGAGGTTCTGTGTTCTGAAATTCTTGGTCTATTGTTAGCAAATTTTTGCGGGATTTTCTCTTAACTAAAGTCGAAAGTTTTAAATTATTAAACACAGGGGACCTACGTGGAAGGAATAAAGGAGGAGGTTGTTCTGTCTCCTGGACATGCACTTTCTTTCATTGCTGCTGGTTAAGGTGAAGTTAATTTAAACTCATTACTTATCTTCTTTTATTTACATTTTAGAGAAAAAAGTGCAACTTATTGTGAATTCTAGTAATATTTGGAGGACCGTTGCTTGACTGGTGTAAGAACAGCAATTCTGGTGCATTATCAGAAAATTTTCACACTTACATTTTCATTTGTCAAGTGTTTTTTTGCATACAAGCATACTATTATGGTTTTACTTGTATACAAGCATACTATTTTGGTTTCACTTGTCAAGCATACTATTGTACTACATATTCTTTTTCATTGCAGCTAAAACATTATCAAGTTACTGGACTTCATGCGTCTCAAGTTTAAGATCTTATACTATCTAAGAAGTTAGAATGGTGCATGTGTTGATATTTTTGTTTGTACATGGCTCTAATTTTGTGTCTTGGCTTGTGGGTTGTGTTGATATGATGTAAGTATGCTTATCAAATAGTCAAGTGTTTGTACAAAATAATATGAATATTTATGTTGATTTTAATAAATGGTTTCTATTTTATGTTTAATGTGAATTTTGGAAATAAATGTTTTGAATTGAATGAGCTTTATGAAGTGCTTGCAATTTAAATATTAATGCATAAAATAAAAATAATAATTTATGAAATTTGCATGGGTATATTCATAATTCTCGCCATCCAGATGAGAGAAAAATGCATTTTAGCAGCTAATAAAATCATGCCATGTTATATGCAAATTGCATGGGTATATCTGTATGGGTACAATATTTATAGCATGGGAAGTCAATTGCATGGGCCGCCAAATTTTAACCCATGCAAAAGAGGTTTGCGCACCCATGCAATTGATCAACTGCATGGGCCCCATGCAAATAAGAGTCATTACCATCGAGATCAACTGTATGAACCCATTTGCATGGGATACCCATGCAATTGACATCAACTGCATGGGTAGCGCATGCAAATGAGCATTTTTCGTCCCATGCAAATAATCCAAATTCTAGTAGTGTATGGTGAGTTGCGAAGTAAAACGTCGTTTTACTTCACGCTCATACTCCATTTTGAAAATCTAAACGCCCGATCCGAACCGCTCAACATGTTCTCCATATTGAAATGTGCTTGGAGACCAAATTTTATATTTTTTGGAATTTTGTTACTATTTATTAAGCCACTTTGAAAATCTCAGATCCGGGTGAACAGTAAAAAACAGTAAAAAATTCTGGATCATTCGATCAGCGATTTTCAAAGTGGCTTAATAAATAGTAAAAAAATTCCAAAAATTATAAAATTTGGTCTCCAAGCACATTTCAATATGGAGAACATGTTGAGCGGTTCGGATCGGGCGTTTAGATTTTCAAAATAAAAATATGAGCATGAAGTAAAAATGACATCTTACTTCGCAACTCACCATAGCCCAGCTCTATATATATATATATATAGAGAGAGAGAGAGAGAGAGATGGACTTAGCTACTTCATGGAGTAAAACGACTTTGTACTTCACGCCATATCTTCATTTTCAAAGTTCAAATAGTCGATTCGAACCTTCCAACATGTTCTTCATATTGAAATGTACTTGGAGACCAAATTTTACATTTTTTGGAATTTTTTTACTATTTATTAAGCCACTTTGAAAATCTGAAAATCCTTATGAACAGTAAAAAACAGTAAAAATTTCTGGACCGCCGGATCAGTGATTTTCAAAGTGGCTTAATAAATAGTAAAAAAATTCCAAAAAATGTAAAATTTGGTCTACAAGCACATATCAATATGGAGAACAACTTGAGCGGTTCGGATCGGTCGTTTGGATTTTCAAAATGAAAATAATGAGGCGTGGAGCACCAAGTCGTTTTACTCCATGAAGTAGCTAAGCCCAGCACTATATATATATATATATATAATTTTGCTATTGTGCTTCATGAAGTAAAACCAATATTTTACTTCACGCTCATACACCCATTTCCAAAATCCAAATCGTCGATCCGACCGTTCAAGTTGTTCTCCATATTGAAATGTGCTTGGAGACCAAATTTTACATTTTTTGAAATTTTTTTACTATTTATTAAGCCACTTTGAAAGTCGCTGATCCATTGGTCCAGAATTTTTTACTGTTTTTTACTATTCACAATGGATCAGCGATTTTCAAAGTGGCTTAATAAATAGTAAAAAAATTCCAAAAAATGTAAAATTTGGTCTCCAAGCACATTTCAATATGGAGAACAACTTGAACGGTCGGATCGACGATTTGAATTTTGGAAATGGGTGTATGAGCGTGAAGTAAAACGAAGTTTTACTTCGCGAAGTACAATAGCCCTACTATATATATATATATATCTCTTCACTTTTAAAGTCTAAATAGTCGATCCAAACCGTTCATCATGATCTCCATATGAAAATGTACTTGGAGACCAAATTTTACATTTTTTTTAATTTATTTACTATTTTTTTTAATAGGTAGAAAATCACTAATTTCGAATGATCCATAATCTTTAGATTAAGTGATTTTGTATCTATTTAAAAGATAGTAAAAAGTTTCTACAAAATGTAAAATTTGACATTCAAACACATTTTTATATGAAGATTATGTTGAGTGGAACGGATCGACTGTTTGAATTTTAAAAATGAAAATATGTATTCATAGTATACAAACCAAAATGGATTATGCATAGCAACATAGCCTCACTCTCAATATAATATATACTATATATTTTATTCATGAAGTCAAACTTGCATATAGTACTCGGAGAACCAATCTTTTGATCTTTAGCAGACTGCAAATTTGATTATTTTTTAAAACTAGTTCATTATCAATGTTTATTCCAATTATATGAGAATTTGTGCTCAAATCTAAAAGAGTGAGGCTATGGTACTTCGGCTAGTGTACTATGGCTAGTGTACTACGGCTCAATATGGTACTTTTTAAAATCCTAACGGTCGATCCGAACCGTTCAATGTGATATCCATATGAATATGTACTTGCAAACTAAATTTTACATTTTTTCGAATTTTTTTACTATTTTTTTAGATAGGTAGAATTTTGATGGTCCAGAATTTGTATAAAACACTGAAAATTCTACCTATCTAAAAAAATAGTAAAAAAATTCGAAAAAAAATATAAAATTTAGTTTGCAAGTACATATTCATATGGATATCACATTGAACGGTTCGGATCGACCGTTAGGATTTTAAAAAGTACCATATTGAGCCGTAATACACTAGCCGAAGTACCATAGCCTCACTCAATCTAAAATATCTACTCAGATTTCTCGTACCAAAATTTATTCTCCGTAAATGTGTGCATACAATTTGTGAAACTATTTTAATTGGTACATGCATCATATGATCGGTTAGTGTATACAATTAATAATGTTTGTCTTTTTGCTATTATTCGTCTGTTGCTTCAAAATTTGACATGCATACTTTTTTTTTATAAACTGGATTTCCTGTACTCAGATATGGTAAAATAAATTGATTGCACAGTGGAAGGTCCTTTGCAAACAAATTATGTTGGGTACAATTGTCATTTGCTTGAAGTATAATACACAAACTAAATCGAAATTTTAAATATACCATTATAAAAAAATGATAACCAGAAAAACCATGAATTATGTGAAATTCTATAGTTATCACGGACGCAATCTCAAGTTGCATTCAAATATTGGTGGATGTAACTTGAGGCTGCGTCCATTAAATCATATGTATATATATGGAATTTAATGCAGCGTTAAATAGTTTTTTTTATTAATTTTCAAAAATAGAAGAACCAACTTATAATTTTAATATATTAGAAGGAACATCAAACAAATAGATAAAGTATCTTATGATTTAGATGTACTATAAGCACCATGAAACAACTTCTGAGTTTTAAAGAAATTATCGTGGTCCTTCTAGTACATTCAAATTATAAGTTACTCCTTTTATTTTTGAAAATTTATAAAAGAATCTAAATTTCAATTCTGTCGAATGAATGATGTCAAATAAAAAAAATTGAAAATAAATAGAGTAACTTAGAATTTGAATTTACTAGAAGGACCACGATAATTTCTTTAAAACTCAGAAGTTGTTTTTGAATTGAGATCCAAAATATTTTTTTTTCCGTAACACATCAAGAAATAATTTATTTATTTTATCTATTTGTTTGATGTTCTTTCTAATACATTTAAATTATAAGTTTCTCCATTTATTTTCAAAAATTAATATAAAAAACATTTTAACGCTACTGAATTTCATATACATTAATATATGCAACCTCAAGTTGCGTTCACCAATATTTGAACACAACATGAGATTGCATCCGTGGTAACTATGAAATTTCACATAATTCATGATTTTTCTGTTTATCATATTTTTTTCAAATGGTGTATTTAAAAATTTCGGCAAACTAAATTGCGGCTTATATATAAGGGACAAAGGTTGTATAATCTTCCAAGTGTAAAATAATTAAAGCAACCCTGCCCAGATTAGTAAACGTCATGCTAAACCAGTACGTTATGTCGATTCTCATGCGCACGTGTAAATAAATGGATTCCATGTGGGTTCTGTTGTCATAAAAAACAGTATTTGCTTGAATTTAACTTTGTGGATTCCGTTGTTCTCAAAATATGTAGCATCAATTTCTCAAAACACAATCTTAACAACTTGAAGAACCAACATTCTTACTCTAAAATATATAGAATCATGTTATAAATTCAAATAAACGGCAACCATGTCAATTCAAAACAGAACCAAGAAATCATATACAAAAACGCTTGTTATTAACGGGAAAAAAACATCAGTTATTAAGCGTGTCTGCTTTTTGGTTTGAGTTGAAGGGTTATTTCGAAATATATTTGTTGACGACACATTTCAATTGAAAATATTGATAACATATTTCAATTTAAAATATTTGAAATATGTCGTGAATATATATTGGATTTCATTCCCTTGGACAAAGTATGGCGTGGATTTTTTTTTTTTTTTGAGTAAAGGTTGGAGGTCAAGCCACCTAACTATTTAATACCCCTATTTATTACAACAAAGGATTTTTTCCATCCGGGTTTCGAATCCATGACCTCTCACATAAAGACCATGTAAAAGTATGGCGTGGATTTAGTAGTACAAGGAATGAAATTTCTTGGACAGACCTCATCATACCAAATGAAATCTGTAAGAACTGACAACTTACAGCATTAGTGTCATTAATCATGCACTGAGAATTTAGAATTTAAATGTCTCTTTTGATACTTCTCTTGTTTTTAATGTGTAGGCAACTTTACCTTTATTTTTTATTTCCAGTACTAGTAAATGTAAGCAGCGAATGCATATAAGTAAATGTACCAGTCAATGTGAGCAACTTGTTCTTTATTTTTTTTGTTCAACCATGTATCATGTAACAAGAGTATACTAAGTGTTTGTCCTTTATTTTTTATTTTTTTTATTCAATTGTTTGTTTCCTCGTGCCAACTTTCTGAATGACCAGTTTCTTCTTAATCTGTGAATATGTTGATTGTTTTGAACTTCACTTTAAATTTGCAATAGGGTCAAACTGAAGGCAGATTTATAATAAAATGAACACGCAGATGTAGAAAAGGTTCCAAAATCGGTCAGATTTATAGTCAAACCAAACCAAGTATTACCACATACACTGGTATATACCAGTACAGTTCAAGACAATATTTTTACCATACAAACCAAATGGGAAATGTCTTATGTCTTCCTAGATCAAATTTACTATCTATAGCTTAGTTTAGCTTGATTTATGTTGCCAAGGAAGTTTATGAAAAAAAAAGTTTCAGTGTCAGATATAAGTCCAACAACAAATTATATCAATATTCACTGAACTTCACTTTTATAGAAAGACAAATTGACCACCATTTTTATCGAAGTCCAACAAGAACACAAAATTGCCTTTTTCTTTTTAATGGAATACAACATGAACTCTTAAAGAGCCAACAACAACAAATCAAAACACACTTAATTCACGTACTACAGAAACTAAGACAAAATCACCAAAGCAAGATAGCTTTATTTTGTTTATTACCGACTGGTATATATGTAACAGAAAGCGAAAAATAAATAAAGAACCAATAAATCACATTTCAATCAGAAATTAATAGAGAAGTAAACTTGAGAAGTGATTTTGATTGAACAACGTTATTGTCATAAAAAAATAATACAATACAACACATTGTCATACAGTGCATAGCACCAATTAACATACCTCTGTCCTACATCTTAAAAATAAATTAATGTTTTATGATTGAATTTCAGATAAGTAAAATCTAGGGCTTAGTGTTGAAAAGGTGGCAGCAGTATGTTAAAATGTACCTCACAACAAGGGTTGCACACTTGCACAGTAAATACTCGTTCTTAGAAGAAGATCTGATTGCTCTGAGACATTTCGTTTGCTTTTTGGATGCAAAACGAAAGAGGAGAACAGCAAGAGACGACAAAAGGATAAATTTGGTCAATTTTCTGGGCTCGTTTTTTCCTTGGACTACACCCCAAATAGGAGGGGACGATTTTCGCTTGTGTAGAGTAACACTGTTCCCTCTAGGGGTGTCAATGGTACCTTTTTAGCCGTTTACCCGACCCGTATCGTATTCGATAAGGCGGGTATGGGTAAGGTTTTTTTTTGTTAACTTATTGGATATGGGTATGGATAAGAATTTTTTTTCGTTAACCAAATGAATAAGGGTATGGATAATGACTATTTCGTACCCGTTACCCTATAGAATAATTATAAAATCTAAATATATATTCAATTCAATTTCCAACCCACTTAAATATGTATTTGTGTTTTTAAATTTTCTTTCTTTATAAAAAACAATTTAATTGAAATTGATTGCCATTAATTTTTATTTTTTATTAGAAATATAATTACATATGTGTGAAATGAATATATGTGTGAAATGAATGAGTTTTTTATATTTAATTTGTAAAATATAATAAAACTAATTATTATATTAGTAATATCCGTTATTCATCAACTACCGTTTCGTTATCCAATAATATTAACGGATAAGGGTAGAGTATGGGTAAGTCAATTTTAATGAATATGAAAATGCCTCCACCCCGTACGGTACCCATTGACACCCCTAATTCCCTCCATCCCAAATTTTTTTGCGGAGCAGGTGATTTCCAAATTTTCACCTACCCTCACCTTCAATCTCCCTTCCGTTACCCCATCTGGAGCGCAGCCTTAGGGTCATCTTATGAGCTGTTTCAAGATCGAGAACGATCTTCTATTTCTATGACATACTTTCCATTGAAAGATTACTGGAAATTAAACATTCCTATCAAGTATCGACCTTTTCTTTAATAATTTGCTCAAAGGAAATACAAACATGTCGATTTCCAAACAAAAAATGAACTAGGACACTCTTCACCATCGGTACACTACAATTTTGTCCCTTTTCAGTAAAAGACAAACAAACAGTGAAATATTGAACTAACCTGAAATATCTCACAAGTTAAACATTATATTAGATTGCAAGATTAGACTAAAGCATGATATTATACCATACTAGAAAAGTAACAAGAGCCCTTTAACCAACCATCAGGTACACCCTTAAAGCATGAAATAAGGGGCAAAATACAGCATACCAAAAACATCAACCCCCAACTACCATGCCAAAATAAACAAGAAAATACAGCATGAAATAAGGCACATCAACATGCTCATACTTTGATCAAAAGCCCAAAGCCAAAAGCCCACACCTTAATCAACTTCCTCGATCTTGGGACCAGCACCACTGGGGCCGCTTGAGGCCGGCCCATCCTCATCCATAGCTGCACCAGGTGCACCACCCTGGTACATCTTAGCAATTATCGGATTGCAGATGCTCTCCAGCTCCTTCATCTTGTCTTCAAACTCCTCTGTCTCGGCCAGCTGGTTGCCATCAAGCCAACTGATAGCCTGATCAATTGCTTCCTCAATCTTCTTTTTGTCATCAGCTGGTAGCTTTGAAGAGATCTTGTCATCTTTGATTGTGTTCCTCATGTTGTAAGCATAGTTCTCTAGAGCATTCTTCGCCTCCACCTTTTTCTTGAGCTCTTCATCTTCTGCCTTGTACTTCTCAGCCTCTTGAACCATCTTCTCTATCTCCTCCTTGCTGAGTCGACCCTTATCATTGGTGATCGTAATCTTGTTCTTCTGGCCGGTGGTCTTATCCTCAGCCGATACATTCAATATACCATTGGCATCAATATCAAAGCACACATTGATTTGGGGCACGCCTCTCGGTGCCGGAGGTATGCCGGACAGCTCGAATTTTCCAAGAAGGTTGTTGTCCTTAGTGCGGGCCCTTTCACCTTCATACACCTGGATCAGCACACCAGGCTGGTTGTCAGAGTAGGTGGAGAAGACCTGCTCCTTTTTGGTGGGAATGGTGGTGTTCCGGGGAATCAAAACGGTCATGACACCGCCAGCTGTCTCAAGGCCAAGAGACAATGGGGTGACATCAAGCAGCAGCAAGTCCTGGACCTTCTCATTACCTTCACCACTCAAAATGGCAGCCTGAACAGCAGCACCATATGCCACAGCCTCATCAGGGTTGATACTCTTGCATAGCTCCTTGCCGTTAAAGAAATCTTGAAGAAGCTGCTGCACTTTTGGGATCCTAGTAGACCCACCGACAAGTACAACATCATCAACACTGCTCTTGTCCATCTTGGCATCTCTCAAGCACTTCTCAACCGGCTCCATGCACTTCCTGAAGAGATCCATGTTGAGTTCCTCAAACCGGGCCCGCGTGATTGTAGAATAGAAATCAATACCCTCGAACAAAGAATCAATCTCAATGGTGGTCTGTGCTGTGGAAGAAAGGGTTCTCTTAGCTCGCTCACAAGCTGTTCTGAGACGCCTGAGAGCCCTGGGATTACCAGTAATATCCTTCTTGTTTTTGCGCTTGAACTCCTGCACAAAGTGGTTCACCATTCTGTTGTCGAAGTCTTCACCGCCTAGGTGAGTATCACCTGCTGTTGCCTTCACCTCAAAAATTCCCTCCTCTATGGTGAGCAAGGACACATCAAAGGTTCCACCACCAAGGTCGAAAATCAGAACATTTTTCTCTCCTGAGCTGGCAGCTTTCTTGTCAAGACCATACGCAATGGCAGCTGCAGTCGGCTCATTTATAATACGCATGACATTGAGACCAGCAATTACACCAGCATCTTTTGTAGCTTGGCGTTGAGAATCGTTGAAGTAGGCAGGAACTGTCACGACTGCATTTTTTATAGTGGAGCCAAGATAGGCCTCGGCAATCTCCTTCATTTTGATAAGAACCATAGAGGAGATTTCTTCTGCTGAAAACTGCTTCTCTTCTCCTTTGTATTGGACCACAATCATGGGCTTGTCCCCTGGACCAGGGATCACCTTGAACGGCCAGTGCCTCATGTCGCTCTGGACTGATGGGTCAGAGAAACGACGCCCTATCAGACGCTTTGCATCTGCAATTTTGACAAAACAGAAGAGCGGGTAAGTTAGAATATCTCTATAAAATCATTGCCTTGGCATAAAGACTGAAGGTAGGATCAAATAACCAATCAAGTACAAAACAAGTACCACAGCACACACTGTCATTAGACTTCAGAAAATAAAAAACTAAGGGTCTCATTTGTTCCATGTATTAGTGCACACAAAGTACATTCTGTTCATGGGGAAGTACAACAACAATACAATAGCAACATGCATGTGACCATATGAATTAGTATGCCATAAATTTTACTTTGAAGAAACTATCATACAAAATCAATTGGCTGTTTACTAAACTTGATTTGATTCAAGAGCGCTTCTGTGACGTTCCGGGTTCCAAGTGATTGCTACAAAACCATTATTTCCCCAAAATAAGTGACGTCTATCTCTAATTAACATCTTTGCAGATTTAGGTGTTTCCCGCATTAAACTCTATACGAAAACATTAACAGGGCAATTTGGTAAACTATTAATTGCGACTTGCATGTTTTACTTTAAATAGTACAAGAAAATCATAATCTTAGCTTCCTATATTTGTTTTTAGCATGCAGTGACTACAGAAATGTATATTAATTAATAACAGCATACAGGCACAAATTCTGAACAGATAAGGAATGTAGAAGAGGAAAAACATGATTTTGAAAATTGAACTTACCGAAAACAGTGTTGGTAGGGTTCATGGCAACCTGATTCTTGGCTGCATCTCCGATCAGCCTCTCCGTGTCTGTAAATGCCACGTATGACGGAGTCGTACGGTTCCCTTGGTCATTCGCGATGATTTCGACCCGATCATGTTGCCACACACCAACGCACGAATAAGTGGTACCGAGATCAATCCCGATGGCCGGACCTTCGCCCTTTCCCGCCATTATCGATCAAAACTAACAAATCAGAACAAATGTCGATGAAATTTCTACAAGAGTAGTAACAAACTAACAGACGAGATAGGTTTTTGAAGCTTGCTTTCTTTTCAAATCTGAGAATGAGAGATGGGTACCGAGAGACTTTTAAAGGCTTATTTTTTAATTCGAGAAAGTTCGAAGTAGCGAGATCTGAACCGTCCAATGGAGAGAATCGGCGGTAGGTTATGGTTCGCGGGTAATCGAACAAGTTCTAGAACTATCGCGTCAAGGTTCGAACAAGCTCGAGAACTATCTACTGAGAGAACCAGGGCCAGCCGACCAGTTACTTAGAATTCGGACCACCTCCGTCAAATTTAGACCGTTCTTTAAATCTGATACGCATCTCAAAACAGAACTCTTGTATTTACCATAGACATCTAATTTTTTTTTTTGAAGAATTTCATATTTACCACTCAAAATTTGTAAAATTTTGTATTTATCATCCAAAATTCTAAAATTCTATAATTACATATTTACCATCTAAAAATCTAATAACTCACATATTTACTCAACATAACTTTAGTAGAGTAGAACTAAGGTGTTCTTAAGCTCACCAAGCCAAACCGTGAGCTTACCTCAAAAACCTATCGGATTGACTTCAAACGACATTTCCAAACCGTTAGATGTTCAATCTATATTAAAATGTGCTTGGAGACCAAATTTTTCATTTTTTGGAATTTTTTTACTATTTATTAAGCTGGTTTGAAAACCGCTGTTTTTCAATGCTCCAGAAATTTAATAAAAACAACAGTTTTCAAACCAGCTTAATAAATAGTAAAAAAATTCCAAAAAATGAAAAATTTGGTCTCCAAGCACATTTTAATATAGATTGAACATCTAACGGTTTGGAAATGTCGTTTGAAGTCAATCCGATAGGTTTTTGAGTTAAGCTCACGGTTTGGCTTGGTGAGCTTAAGAGCACCTTAGTTCTACTCACTTTAGTATATATATCAAATATACTCAAAACTCAAATTAATTATGTTTAATATTCTTAAAGCTATAATTAATCAAGGATTAACTTAGCACTCTTTTTCTACTTAGACCCTTTGAGTTCCCATCAGTTAAAAGACCCACACTATTTTTAACAGACTCAGTAACAAAATGCAGATTCTCAAGCTTAGTTACTACTTTGATAACGGGTTGCGATATCAGCATCGACTTCAGTACGAGTTGTTCTATTGGAAAAGGTGGAGTGTCTACCTAAACAAGACGATTAAGTTGGAGTTGGAATCCTAATCTCTGAGTCTGTTGCCCCCTTCTCTCTGAGTTTCAGCGGGCGAGACGAGATGAGGAGAGAGTTTCAGCAGGAAGGAGAAAAGTTATCCGAAAAAAGTCGAGAGGAAAATATATGTGCAGAAGAGGAAGGGGGCAGAGATGGAGAATAGACTAAATAACTTATTAATTATATTTTATATAATATTAAACTTAATTAATCTCATTTTTTTTATATATTGAGTAAAGATACGAGTTATTAGATTTTTTTAGATGGTAAATATGTAATTACAGAAATTTGGATAGTAAATATGTAATCTCACAGTTTTTGAGTGGTATATATGAAATTCTCTTCTTCTTCTTTTTTTTCTTTTTTTTTTGCCTTGACTGCAATTAAATTCAGATTGTTTATTTGTCTGATCTCTACAATTAGATGGAGTTGCCACGTCTAGTTCTGACGGATTTTTTTTATTAAATGATAAATAAAGTACCTTTATTTTATGATATTATATATGTATTTTTAGTAATGTTATTAGAACTGGACCGGACATTAACTCAGTAAAACTTTGGATCACCGGTTAACTAGTTGGACAGGTGGGTTAATCAGTTCAACCTTTGGTTTTTCAAAACTGTTGAGTTTGATATTGAGTTGTTATCTCTAACCTTACTGCAATGTCAATTACAGTAATATTACGTGCATAGAACTTAATTTTAAGAAAATTCATTATAAAAATAATCCAAATTATACTATTTATACGTTTTACCAATTTAAATTAGTGTACATCAGTGTTTTTTTTATAATTTACTATGTAAATCATTAAAACATCATTTTCTTTAATATTGTTATATTGATTGGCACACAGTAGTATGTCAATTTCATATCTGAATATCTGATCTTGTCAGCATAACATTTAAAGCCAATATTCATATAATTCAATTTTAAATACAATACAAGAATATAAACTTAAAAATAAATAGAAACTTTAATAGAGTTAAATTGTAAATTTTATTTTACAAAAAAAATGTTACATGTTAATAATAAACATGTTTGAGAAAGTACACAATATATTTGTTTGCAATAAAAAAGAAACTCGTACTTAACATCAAAACAAGAAGAGTTGATATTTTATTTTTGACATATATATAAACTAATTATTTACTCATCCATCTACGATAGATTTGGTATTAAAGTTTAAAAAGGGTAAATTAATGGGCCCACTTTTTCTCAGAGTCTAATTGGGCCAAAAAAATTATTAATAGAAAATAAAATAAATAAATATCGACATTGAAAAAGACTTTCGTGAAAATTCGAGATATAACAATTCCTTTATAGTCCATAACGTCCCCTGGACGTTATGGACCATCGCGGCCCGGTTAGCGAAATCAAGTTACCGCTAATTAACCGAAATAAACAGTGTGGCTGGACGTTATGGTCCATAACATCCAGCTACAGTATTTTTTTATTTTTCAAAAAATTCACAAACGAAGCAACAAAAAAAAACACTGTAGCTGGACGTTATGGACCATAACGTCCAGCTACAGTATTTTTTGTTAATTAGAGATCAGATTAGTTGACCGTGATGGTCCATAACGTCCAGCTACTGTACCATGACGTTATGGACTATCACCTTTTAGCTATATCTCAAATTTTCACCAAATGCTTCTTCAATGTCGATATTTTTTTATTTTATTGTCTATTAATAAAAATTTCGGTTAATTGGGCCTTATGAGATATCTTCCTTGACCTTTAAAGTCATGGGTCCCACCGCTCAGATTTCTCTTCTTCTTAAATAAGAACACGTATAGGCAGGGGTGGATCCAGGATTTTCGTCAGGGAGGGGCAAAAAAAATATCGAATCGGGTTTAATCCATTAACCAATTGGGTGCTCGATAAAAAACAATACTTTAACTTATACTTTCAATGCTTTGACTTATAATTTCTGATGTTTTGACTTATAATTCTAATTACCAATCAAAATTCAACAAATTTATTTCAATTTTAACCCTAAATTTAACCCAAATTACAAATCAAACGTCCAGAGGAGGGCAAAAAAAATTTCAGAAGGGACAAAGTCGGTCGGAACCACTAAATCTCCACTAAAACTCAAAATCCAGGAGGGGACAGCTGCCCCCCCTGGATACACTTGGGTCCGCCCCTGCGTATAGGAGTAATATTGTGGAGAAGCAGGCATGGAGAAAGGTAGAACGAAAGCGGTAAATGAAATTCTAGAGATATATTAGGGTCTTGTTTTGCATCGGGAGGAATCAAAAGCTTAGTCAAAGGTCGCTAAAGCTCTTTTATAATTTTAATTTTTTAAATATATATATTGAAATTGAAACTAAATATTGTATAAAGTTTTTATGTATTTTAGCTTCCCTCGTAAAATGATAAATGTGTATTTGTAACATAGTGGTTAGAGTTTCCGATATTTTTATTAATATCCAAAGTTAATTACAAATTAATAAATATACTCACGTTAGCTGAGTTTTTTTGAAAATGTCCAAATCGGCAATTAAATGGCCGGTTCTCAATATTTGTACACATACACACCCGCATATATTTCAAAATAAAATTGATTGAAGCAACATATCGGAAAGTAACTTCCCTTGTAAAATTAATTTAATATTGAATATAAATGATTATGTGCATCTAATGATTGTTAGTATTTGTCGGTCCAAAAGATACTACAATATTCAACAATATTAATTAAATGTAAAACTGTGGAAAGAAGCACATGAGTATGATTATGATTACGATTATGATAATTATTAGTATTGTTCTTCTTCTTATCATTATCATCATCATTATCATTATTATCATCATCATCAACATCATCATCATCATTATAATTTAATTATTATGAAAAGTTATTTTAATTAGCTCTATCTAACAGAAAAGTGTAACATTACAAATTTTTCGTGATTAATTTGAAAAAAAAAATTTACAAATTTTTTTTATTCATGAAAGACAACCAGTACAAGATCAAAGACAACTATAAGAATATTAAATACAACTTGTAAAAGATCAAAGACAACTAGAAGAATATTAAATACAACTAGAGGTAGAAGAAATACAACTCGTAGAAGATGAAAGACAACTAGTAAAACATGAATAACAACAAGTAGAACACAAAAGATAACTAGTAGAAGATGAAATAAAACGAGAAGAAAATAAAAGACAACCAGTAAAACATAAAAGACAACCAGTAGAACATAAAAGACAGCCAGTTCAAGATGTGAGATAACTAGTAGAACATGAAAAATAACTAATACAAGATGAAAGACAATGAGAAGAAATTGAAAGACAACCACTACAAGATGAAAGAAGTAGAACATGAAAAATAACTAGTACAAGATGAAATACAACATATAGAACATGAAACGCAACCAGTACAATATAAAAGATAACTATAAAAAGATGAAATACAAACCAGTACAAGATGAAAGACAACTTGAAAAAGATGAAAGACAACTAAAAAAGATGAAAGACAACCAGTAGAACATGAAAGACAACCAATACAGGATGAAAGACAACTAGAAAAAGATGAAAAATAACTAATAGAAAATGAAAGACAACTAGAAGAAGATGAAATACAACTTGAAAGAGAAGAAATACAACCAATAGTAGATGAAAGGCAATCAGTAGGACATTGAAGACAACCATTAGAACATGCAAAGATAACCAATACATGATAAAAGACAACTAGAAAAAGATGAAAATCAACTAAGAGAAAATGAAAGTGTAAGAAATATTGGTTTCATGCAAGAGCAAAATTAAAAAATTTAACTCAAGGAAACCTACAATCTACTTATTTAACTAACGATGAACCTTATTTAGCAATTTAACTTGTTTAAACTTTATACCTCAAATCTTGGTTTCTAAACCAAGAAGTAGGGACTTGAGATGTAGAGTTGTTGTCTCCAAACAAGATTCGAGAAGAAATCAAAGTTTCTCTTGCTAGAGGTACTACTTAAATTCAAACTCTTAAATCGATAGCTCTACTTCTTATTCAAGCTAACTATTATATGAGATTGGTAGAGTTTTTTCTCAACACATGAGAGGATGGAAGAGAGAGATAGTGGCTTCCCCAATTGTCTTAGATGGGGTGGTTTTATACTTAAAAGTTAGGGTTACCTTTATGAGTATTATTTTTTGGCTAATGGGCCAATAGACAAACTTATGGCTTAACCCATATGTCAAATGGTCCCAACAGCCTATTTACTCTCTTACATTTATTTATCAATTGTCCACAAATAAAGCATCCAATAAATTATAATTGGGTCAATCAATTTAATTGCCTCATGTTATGCTAAGATACAAATTTATATGTCATGTCTCACATGCACATAAATTTATTTAGATTTAAGGTTTTCATCTCCATAAAATTTATTTTATAATCATCTAATGATACTAAAATAAAAATTTCCAATTAAATTCCTTTTGGTGTGACCAATAGGATCTATATGACGTTGGCAATAGAATTAAAACTACTTTTAATTCCATAAATCATGTGGTATCTAGCAATATACATTATGATTACCCAAATGACATAGATGATATGTCCACTATGATACCATGATCCTAAAGCAATATTTGCTTGCCTGTGTCAATTCACGTGTCACATGATATCATAAATAAATTCAAGGTAGGAGAGTATCATCCCTATAAATTTATTATTTTCTTGATTCCAAGTAATCAGTAAATAATGATCAACTTCTTGATCATAATTGCATGCATATTTTATTACTCCATCAAGGGGTCCAGAGATATCATCACTCATATATATAATATGAGAGACACTGTTATTCTTGATAAGTATATTTTCATCCACACAAGAAACATATATTGAGATATTATCTGTATAGCTGCCAGTTACGGTCAGTGTTGGACAACACCTATAGATACATAAATCTCATGTAGAAAAAATAATCATCTCATACCAAAGAATTCAAGACAAAAATAAAACATTAATGACACTAACACAATCCATATTGTAGACATCCAAAATTGTGTAATCTTGAAAATGAAATATATGCTTGCACCAAACGCAAGTTATGAAGTCAATGATAAATCAAGAATGTAATTTCCAGGCGTCTGCAAAAAAGGTTTGCTTTGCAATTGAATATTTCAGTTAGTATTATTTATTAGGTAGTTTCAAGTTGAATATTTGCACTACAAGTTGAACATTATCAGCTTGAGAATATTATAAAACATATTTTTCAAATATAATCCTATCCATGGTAATGATAATTATCACCGACAGTAGTCTATCCACAGGATTACTTATTTTTGTCGGCTTTAGTCATTTATTTATATATGGTTTTGAAATAAATTATATTAGTATAATCTCATCAAAATTAAAATGAAATCTAAGAATATAATGAGGAAAATCTATTTCTCAAATATAACATCTCGCAAAATTAAGATAAAATCCCAAAACTATGAGGAGAACTAATTATTTTAAGTGGCATCTAGCTATACTGGATAAATACATCTTTTTAAGAAAATATATATAATCGAATCCTATCAAAACATTTTCAGAAAAAATTGCGAACCATAGAATAATTTTTAAAATGTGTGACCTCTTAGAGTTCATGCTTTACTTTACAAGACATTAGTATTCATATCAAACATATATTATTTTCATCTCCAAATTGAAACTTTTTATTAATATGTAAAGGATAATATTTTGTGTACAAGTCATTTTATTTAAGTGTTCTACAATTAGTAAATATATTTTCTGATGTTACAAAAATCCAGAAAAATTACATCTCATAAGCTTCATGCATGATTACACTATGTTTTAAAGCCTAAACAAAATTCAGAAAAAGTTCTATGAATGAATGACAAGTTATGATTATAAAATATACATTCAAAACACCTTTGCAAGTGGTGGAACCGGCCAAGGAACAACTTGTATATTTCTTTTCAGCTAGGTTCTTGCTCTTCATCTCATTTCAAGTCAAAAAATCAACTTGACCCTGAAATTTCGGCATAATTCTTGCCTATTTCACATGATGTTGCTTTTAGATATTAATTAAATTGATTCTCCTTAAAATGGAATATATTTACTGATTTTTATGAGTGTAAAATATGCTATTCATCGGTCTAGAAATAATTATTTCAAAGGAAGAAAGTTGTTGATCAAACATTTCCAATCAATTATGACAATAAGGTAGACTCCTGTTGCAAGTCACAACACCTAATATTTGTGCATGACATCATAAGTATATTTGTTGCTTGCACTTATCTATAATGATGCAATCTCATTTTATCTTTGATATGAATCGTCTCAAGATCTAGTTGAAAAGAATTATGTCCCAAGACAATTTGATCAACATATTTATGTATATTCAAAACGTTAGCTCTTGTCACATCTCTCTATAAAATTTAAACATTATTGTCATTTTATAATCACTCAAAAGCCTGTTGCACAAAAAGGAAATGTCAGCAGGATTCTTGCACCTTATTTCATTTCAAATTAGTGGCAACTTGTGTCTGAATCATTTTCTGCATCTTAGAGAAATTAATTAAATTAAAGTATCAAAATACTTATATTTTAATTAGCACAAAACGTATCATTTTCCAGTTCAAACAAAAATATTTTCAAGAGAAATGAGCATAATTTAGTCCTATCAAAATTATTTTTAGAGCAAAAATACTTTATTGAAATAATTTCTAAAGTGTGCAACTCTTCGCAATCGTGCATTATTGTAACGTTCCGTCACGTTCAGAAAAATAAAATTTAAGTCATTAGGTAATGGATTAATTTAGTTACACTATTAAATTAATTAAGAAACCCAAAAAAAATTAAAAGCCTAGCCCACAATTCCAAGCCCAATTCCCTAATTAATTTATTAAACCTAAAAACCCCTATTTAAACACCACCCCCCCCCCCCTCTCTCAAAAAAAATACTGTCGGCCACAAGTCAAAACCTCTCTTTAATTTCTCTCTACCTCATTTGCTCCTATTTCAAGGTAATCATTCATTTCAACTAATTAAATTAGTATTTCCTTGCTTTGAGTAAATAAATAATAAATCTATCAAAAATAAACAAACATGTACCTTGGACACGTTTAGGTTTCTTTGTAGTATTTTATTTTAGTTTATCTTATTGTTCTTTTTCTTTTCTTTCTTTCTCCACAAAAATAAAATAATAAATCCAAGGCATAAACGATGTATAACATCTATACGGCTTGGTTTGGTTATTGTTCTTTCTTTTGTATTGATCTTTTCATAATCCGACCTATAACCGGTGCAAGACACCTACACGGGTCATGTTACGATGACAACTCCAAAGGGAACCTTAGATGTTCCAATAGTTGAAGTAACAATAACTTTGAATCTTATACAATGATTCTATTTATTTATTTCCCGCAATTCATTTCTCTTTGCAATTATAAATTATTAGTGTTACAAATATACATAGATGATATCATGAATTTCTTTTCTCCATTAATTTATCTTATTAATCCTAGTTATAATACTGAAGGAAGTATATGAAGCTAGAATTTTGTTAATATTAGAATCGGATGGTAATAAAAAATAATACCTTCCTTTAATAATTTACTTCCCATACTTTCAAATATTTGGATGCCTTCTTTGTCTGTTGACTTATTTTCTTTACTCATATACACATATTTTATATTACTAAATATATACATATACTCACAATTAGTGAGGATGCACTTCTAAATCTGTCACGCTATTCAAAAGTCCAAAATCTCTATTTATACATAATTAATAAAACTCATTCTAGATTAATCACTCATTTAAGATATTGTGTTTTTCTTTTTCTTTTCTTTTTCTTTTCTTTTTCAATTACTATCTCAACATAATTTAATATAGGTCCGTTATTTAACAATTCACTTGAATTAATAAAATTAGGTCTTCTACATTGAAAAGGCCTTATTAAAACTATTTAAACATTGATTGTTCCTTTATTTTCATTTGTTTCTTGTCTCAGCCGAAGTCAATACATTTCTTTATTCAACAATCATTTAATTGATAGAATTAAGCCTCCTAGATTGAATAAGTCTTTTTATTTATTTATTTTATTTTATTCATTATTTATTTGATAATCCGTTGCCTACATAAATCGGTTACCGGATTTAGCTACTAAGTTCTTTTGTTAATGCTTCGATTTAATGGTCTGATTTATTTTAGAATATCTTTTCTGGTGCCTTTATTCTCTGCTAGAGATTTTAATGAATATTTGTCTCGGTTAGAGTACCTATCACCTTTTAATTCTTTATTTTAATGTTATTTTAGTTTTAACAATTTAAACACGTAACATAGACTTTAGGAGTTATAAATAAGTTAGTCAGTAATCAAAGAACTCTAGAATATTTAAAATAAAGTACTAACTTAGGGGCAATGTATATATGTCGTTTAGGTTCGAACTCTGAAATTCTAGAAGATCTCGAGACGTCTAACGACTTCCCTACGATCACAGGTGCGGGTTTCCTAGACTTTATAAAACTATTTTACTTGCCTATTGTCATTCAACTGTTTATTATCATAGCATTAGTTGAATTTATGCATGTTGTTTTCGAACCATTCATATGACTTGAGTAGAACATGAATAAATTGCATGAAATGATAGGATTCATATTGACCAATGGACTTGCATGAATATGATGTATTGAGCATGGCATGAATTGTGTATTGAATAAATGTATGTGAATTGAACGACTAAGGAAACTGAACAGGGGCCGATATGCTTGCATATTGGGATGTATACATTGGGTCTAGTGTTCGACTGGACCCCTCGATAACGTGACTGTAGGCGAAAGCGGTCCTGTCACGGGTCAAGATCTAGCGTAGGGTGGACTCCCCGTCTAGTGAGACAACCTCTCGCTGTTGGTTGGACTTCCCAGCGAGTTGGCGGCCTTTCCAATGTTGGTTGGACTTCCCATTGGTTTGGCGAGTAAATAGTTAATTTTCGAAAAAGTGAAAATAATATGAAAGTAGACGTAATAGAAATATATGCATTTCATTAGAGAATACATATGCATTTTACTTCTTATCATATTTGTGAGAAAAAAAGTAAAGGTTTTATAAGCTCTGGGCTGGAACTAAATCCCGCACTGAGAGAAGGTTCGATCTCTCACCCGTTCCACTTTTATGTGGGTTCCAGGTAACGAAGATGAAGGATTCGAGCAAGTACAAAAGTGAGACCAAGCGGGAAGGATTATGATTAATTGCCACATGTTGTTTAATTTTATTTCCATGATTCAATAATTGATACATTGAGCAGGCATGGCAGTGTTGTGTTACTAGCCATGTCTGTCGTGATCGTTTGTTAAACTCTTTTGATTATGAAATAAATGTGGCTTTATTTATTTGTTATTGATAATGTATGTGATGTGCATACGCCTTACGTAGCAATACGTGGCGGGTTGTCTCGGGGTGTGACAATTATTTTGCTACAAATTAGCATTTGGATCAAGCATATTTTATTTTCATCTCAAACTTTAAATCTTAAGGAAATGTAATATGAAAATAACAATTTTTTTGTGCATTTTAGTCATCTTCTAAATAGTTTTTAGACTTGGCAAATTATTTTGTAAAACATCAAGAGCTATTCTTTTATAAGTTTTCATGCATCTTAAGACAAATTAGAGGCCTTAAGAGTAGGGAAAAATTATACATGAATTGGAGTAGTCATGAAGGCAACCCAATAGTCAAATATGACATTGTAGGGCCACAAAAAGCTACTCTTGAAAATATTTCAGCAAGATTCTTGCTTTTGCACCACTTGGATTGCAATTTTTAGCATGCTTCTTGACCCTTCACACGTGCATGTTTTTAGAAATCTAATTAGACTAAGTTGTCACAAAAATATTAGCATGAAATATATCCTTCTCAAGTCTAAATCATTATTTCAAAAAAAGAAAAAAAAACTGCTAGCTAAAGTCTCCTATCAAATTATAAATGAAGAGATAAGCTTTGTATTTCGAATCAAAACACCTAAAATTTATAAAAACTCATCACCTGGGACGTTCAATTTAAAACCCTAAATTATCTACCTATATGTACACATATTAAGAACATTTTTTTGATTTTTTTCATATATAAGAAAAAACTCCAGCAGCTACGAAAATTCAGCAGAAAAATTCCAACAGCACAGTTTTTTTCGAATTCACATCACCTCAGGTTACCTGACTGAAGACAATTACCATCGGACGGTTCTTTTAACATAGCACGAATCTCAAAATAGACCCCTACAGTCTCCATAGGCACTGGATTGAATTTGGCCTAATCTGGACTGTCCGTTTCAATTTGCTTGAGTCAGGTACTTGGGAGGATACGGATCCGTTTTTTTCCAACAGCAATTTCAGCAGCAAAAAATGAGATTAAGAGTAAGTTAATTATCATACTTATGCATATTCAAGGTACACTTAATTTTGTCATATCCTTGCTGTAAATTTTCAGCTTTTATCCTCTTGAAATTGACCTAAGGTGTTACGTTAAGAAATTTTCAACAATAAAATAATTAGAATGTTTAAAAAACATAATCGAAAATTCTATTGATAAACTAGAAATCTAAAATCTAAAACAATGTTCCCAGACAAGTATATCTAGTTTTGACCTTTAAAACGCGTCCCTAGTTCGCTAAAAAAAATAGAAACTGCGTTGAAAATATGAAATTCTGACAATCTGCAGGTTCAGTGCGTCCGCACTGGTGGTGAGTGCGGGTGGCCGATCCGCACTGGTACCTGTGTTCCTTAATTTGTTTTCTGAATTTCTGTGAGTGCGGATGTGTTGACCCGCACTGGATATCAGTGAGTCCGCACTCATGAATCTCCTGTGCTGCTTTCATTTTTCTTGAAAACGACTAAGTAGTGAGTGCAGATGGAGTGACCCGCACTGGAGGAGAATGCGGACGCATTAGGCTCGAACTATTTCTTCTGCGCAGTCCCAAATTACTGAGTACGTCCGCACTCAGATCCAGTGCGGGTGAATGATCTGCACTGGGTGTATTGAGAGTTTATTTTGTGAAATTTCTATATATATCTCTCTCTCTCACTCCGCCTCCTTCCCTACCTCTTGTGTGGTCCGCCAAAAGAAAGAAACAAAGAGAGAAAGAGAGCTCCAAATCCCTCCAAGTCGCTCAAAAGTCCGAGAAATCGAAGTTGGAACTGAGAAAGTGGCCGTAGATCTCTTCTAACCCTCCTATTCGGTATTCCTTTCTCTTCCCTTTTCTCTCCAAAATCTCAGATTTCTCGAGTGTTTGGATTTTCATTTTTAACCCGAGATTTGTGTTTAAATTGCTGGTAGTCTATCTCCTTCGAGCTCCTTGCTGTTTATTTGTCGATTCTTTTCTCGAATTCATCTCAATTTTGGATTTCCATTTCTAGGGTTTTTGGTACCAAATCAGAAATTGGAAACAATGTCGTTGATTGGTTACGCTAGTCCGACCGAATAGACTCATGATCGGTAAACCTCTCCCTCAACCTTGACATTTAGCGATTAATTTGAATTTCGACCAAATTAGGGTTTATATTAATCGGCAAATTGAAATATTGCGAGAACCAAAATAGTGAGACGGTAAATGGGTATACCTACAGATTGACCAAATTAGAATTGTATGTGATTAGAGGACCTAGAAGTAACTTTGTGAAGTTTTAGAGATTTTTAGTAATAAAAAAGGAATCCAAAGAATTGATACGAAAACATAGGAATTAGTTAAGGAAGGTATAAGCCATTACTAAACCTGAGTAAGCATTTCGACCATTGAATCGGAATTTAACCAAGTATATATGTAATATAGGTGTAGGCTCAGTCGAGCAGGAATTCACGGGACGTTTCGAGATGTCTGATCCGTAGTTAAATAATATGCTCGTCGTAAACAGGTGCGGGGTTCTTGGACTTGTTTGATGTTTCATTTTCAGGAATCAAATTATTTTTCGATTGTCATGTTGTATGTTGATTGCTGCATAATTGGAATTGTGTGAATCATGTGCATAACCCAATTAAATTAAAACTGAATTGTTGTGAGATGGTTGATTTGCATATTCGTATGGTTGTCAATTGATGTGTTATATTAATTGTTTTATATGTGAGTGAATCTGCAAGGCTGACCTGTATAGGTGGCTTTGATAAGGTGACGGTGACCTATCCGTTGACCTGTTTCTGAATTTGCCAGGCTGACCTGTAGAGATGGCTTGGATAAGGTGACGGTGACTTATCCGTTGACCTGTTTCTGAATTTGCCAGGCTGACCTGTAGAGGTGGCTTGGATAAGGTGACGGTGACCTATCCGTTGACCTGTTTCTGAATTTACCAGGCTGACCTGCAGAGGTGGCTTGGATAAGGTGACGGTGACCTATCCGTTGACCTGTTTAATGAATTTTGCAAGGCTGACCTGCATAGGTGGTTGACCTGTATAGCTGACTTTGACCTTATTTGAATGAAATTTGCAAAGTTGAGCCGTATGGCTGACGTTGATTCCGTGTGAATGCATTTGTAAAGCTGAGCTGTATAGCTGACTTGGAACCACACTTTAGTAAATGGTTAAGCATGGGTGTCAGATAAAGGGTCCAGCTTGGTGGAACATCTGTAGGTGTCAGTAACCCTACAGATGAGGGTTTGATAAAGGGTCCAGCTCGAATGAACATCTGTTGGTGCTACCAGTCATAATAAAATGAGTTAAGCCAAATATGTGTTTGTTTGAATTTCATCTTGGAAATTCTGTAAGTTGTATTTCACTCGATTATTGTTGTCAAGCATGTGCATTCATTTATATATTGTGTTAGAACTGTTAATGTAATGTTGTAGGAATTTCATTTTTGGATGTGAATTCTGATTGCAAGTCCAATAACCTGATTGTGGCAAATTCGCACTGAGAATTTATTCTCACCCCCACCCTTCTGGTTATTTTACAGGTTTAGGGGCGACTGATTCTGGGGAGGCACGTGAGTAGTAGGCCTTTGGTAGTATGCCCTGATATGACCCTAGACATAGATATATTTTGTTGTATAGTTCTAGGTTAGACCTGATGGTTGGTATCCGGATGAGATACTTTTGTTGTATTATACTCTGACCAGACTGTGTATTCATATCTAGAAACTTGTTTTATATCATTTGTTGTGTATTTTCTGAATGAAATATTAATTGCCTTGTAAGCATACACGGTGTTGTATGTTTACGGCGGGGGACTGTCGCGACCAGTGGCTGTGGGGTGTGACATAAGGACAGTGCAAATTTCTAAAATGAAGCAAAGAAATACAACAAGAATCCTGCTGTCATGCTTTCACTTCTTCTTGACAATAAAACATGATTATGATATGTGAAATGGTTATATAAATTAAGTAAAACCTGCTAAACACCTGTGTGCATGGTTTGGAATTTTGTTTCTGTATTAGATTCATTATAATTCAGTTTTTTTTCACAGCTTTTGTCTAACACCAGTCAAATGTGTTTAACTTTGTTCAAAACAGATTCAGATGTGGGGCATGCCATGTAGCAGCAGTTTGAGCATGTTTTTGAGCAAGATGAAATAGAAGATGAAATACTACTAGAAGAAGATTAAAAACAACTAATAAAAGATGAAATACTACTAGAAGAAGACGAAATACAACCTGAAAAGTAGGAAATACAACAAGTATTAGTTGAAAGACAATTAGTAGGACATGACAGACAACTAGTAAAACATGCAAAACAACCAATACATGATGAAAGACTACTAGAAGAAGTTGAAAATCAAGCAAGAAGATGAAAGACAACTAGTAGAACATGAAAAACCATTAGTACAAGATGAAAGAGAAGTAGAAGAAGATTAAATACAACTTAAGGTAGAAGAAATACAACTTGTAGAAGATGAAAAAGAACTAGTAGAATATGAATGACAACAAGTAGAACACGAAAGACAACGAGAAGAAATTGAAAGACAACCAGTAAAAGATAAAAGAAGTAGAACATGAAAAACAACTAGTACAAGATGAAAGACAACCTATAGAACATGAAACACAGTACAATATAAAAGACAACTAGAAGATGAAATACAACCAGTACAAGATGAAAAATAACTAGAAGAAGATGAAAGTTAACCAGTGGAACATGAAAGACAACTAGTACGAGATGAAACACAACTAGAAGAAAATGAAATACAACTTGAATAAGAGGAAATACAACCAGTAGTAGATGAAAAGCAATATGTGGGACATGAATGACAACCAGTAAAACATGCAAGACAACCAGTACATGATGAAAAACAACTAGAAGAATATGAAAATCAACTAAGAGAAAATTAAAGACAACTAGTAGAACATGAAAGACAATCAGTACAGGATAAAAGACAACTAGACGAAGTGGAATCAATTACTAGAAGATGAAAGACTACCCTACCCGTACAAGAAGAAACACATCTACTAGAATATGAATGACAACTAGAAAATGATGCAGTACAACTAGTAAATCAAAGACAATCTGTACAGCGTGAAAAACAACCAGCAAAACATGACTTACAACCATTACAAGATGAAAGACAACTAGAAGAAGATAAAAACAACTAGTAAAAGATGAAAGACAACTACTAGAAGATAAAAGACCACTAGTAGAATATGAATCACAACTATAAGAAGATGAAATACAATAAGTAAATGAAAGACAACTAGTAGAAGATGAAAGAAAACCAGTAGAATATGAAAAACAACTAGTAAAACATGAAAGATAACCAGTATAGCATGAAAGACAACTAGAAGAAGATGAAATAGAACCAGAGGTGGAAGAAATACAACTTGTAGAAGATGAAAGAAAACTAGTAGATCATTAAAGACAACTAGTAGAAGTTGAAAGACAACGAAAAGTAAATGAAAGACAACGAGAAGAAGATGAAATATAACAAGAAGTAGAAGAAAGACAACTAGTAGAACATGAAAGACAAAAGGTATAACATGAAAGACTAGTAGTAGATGAAAGACAACGAGAACAAAATGGAAGACAACTAGTAGAACATGAAAAACAACTAGAATAAGATGAAAAGACAACTTGTAGAACATGAAAGACAACCGGTACAGGATGATAGACAACTAAATGAAGATGAAAAACAACTAATAGAAAAAGACAACTAGAGGTAGAGAAAATACAACCAGTAGTAGATGAAAGACAACTAGTAGAAAATAAAAGACAAGTAGGACAAATTGATAGACAACTAGAAGAAAGACAACCTGCAGAAAATGAAAGACAACCAATATAATATGAAACACAACCATTACAAGATGAAAGAGAACAAGAAGAAGATGAAATACAACCAATACAAGATGAAAGACAAACTGCAGAACATGAAAGACAACATGTATAATATGAAACACAACCATTACAAGATGAAAGAGAACAAGAAGAAGATGAAATACAACCAGTACAAGATGAAAGACAACCTGCAGAACATGAAAGACAACCAATACAAGATGATGAAGACAACACGTATAATGAAACACAACCATTACAAGATGAAAGAGAACAAGAAGAAGACAAAATACAACCAGTACAAGATGAAAGACCACTAGAAGAAGAAGAAAGACAACCGGTAGAACATGAAATAAAACAAGTAGAAGATGAAAGACTACTAGAAGTAGAGGAAAATCAATTAAAGAAGATGAAAGACAACCAGCAGAGCATGAAAGATAACCAGCAGAACATGAAAGACAACAAGTACAAGATGAAAGACAACTAGTAGAATATGAATGACAACTATAAGAAGATGAAATGCAACCAGTAGTAGATGAAGACAGCATGTACAACATGAAACACAACTAATACAAGATGAAATACAACTAGAAGAAGATGAAACACAACAAATAGTAGATGAAATACAACCCTAGAACGTGAAAGACAACCAATAGAACATGAAAGACAACCAGTACAAGAGAAAAAGCAACTAGATGAAAATGAAAAACAACTTGTAGAAGATGCAATACAACCAATAGTACATGAAAGACAATCTGTAAAACGTGAAAGACAACAAGTAGAACATGAAAGACAACCAATACAAGATGATAGACAACTAGAAGAAAGTGAAGTACATCTAGAGGTAGAAGAAGTACAACTAATAGAAATGAAAGATAACTACCTGAAGAACATGAAAGATAACTAGTAGAATATGAATGACAACGAGAAAAATATGAAATGCAACAACTAGATGAAAGACAACTAGTAGAAGATGAAAGACAACCAGAAGAATATGAAAGACAACCTGTACAACATGAAAGACAACAAGAAGGAGATCAAATACAACTAGAGGTAGAAGAAATACAACTTGTGGAGCAAGAAGATGAAAGACAAATAGAAGAAAGACAACCAGCAAAACATGAAAGACAAGTACAAGATGAAGGACAACTAATAGAATATAAATGACAACCAGAAGAACATTAAAGACAACCAGTAGAAAATGAAAGACAACCAGTATGAGATGAAAGACAACGAGTAGAACACGAAAAATAACCTGTAAAACATGAAACAACCGGTACAAGATAAAAGACAATTATAAGAAGATGAAATACAACCAATACAAGATGAAATATAACCATTGCAAGATGAAAGGCCGCCAGTAGAACTTGAAATACAACCAGTACAAGATGAAAGATAACTAGAAGATGAGGAAAATCAATTAATAGAACATGAATGACAACCAGCAGAGCATGAAAGACAACCAGCACAAGATGAAAGACAACTACTAAAATAGGAATGACAACTAGAAGAAGATGAAATCTAACCAATAGTAGATGAAAGACAACTTGTAGAACATGAAACACAACCAGTACAAGATGAAACACAACTAGAAGAAGATGAAATACAGCTAGAAGAACATGAATGTCAACCAGTACAAGACAAAAGACAACTAGAAGAAAATGAAAATAACTAGTAGAAGATGAAAGACAACTACTAGAAAATGAAAGACAACTAGTAAAATATGAATGACAACTAGAAGAAGATGGAATACAACAAGTAGATGAAAGGTAACTAGTAGAACATGAAAAACAACCAGTAGAATATGAAAGATAATTAGTAGAACATGAAAGACAACAAGTAGAACATGAAATACAACTAGTAGAAGATGAAAGACAACGAGAAGAAAATGAAAGACAACGAGAAGAAAATAAAAAATAACCTGTAGAATATGAAATACAAAGTAAAACAAGAAAGACAACCAGTACAAGATGAAAGACAAATAGAATAGGATGAAAAGACAAGTAGAACATGAAAGACACCAGTACAAGATGAAAGACAACCAGAAGAACCTGAAAGACAACTAGTACAACATGAAAGACAACCGGCAGAACATGTAAGACAACTAGTAGAACATAAAACACAACCAGTACATAATAAAAGACAACTAGAACAAGATAAAGTACAACTAGAGATAAAAGAAATACAACTAGTAGAAGATGAAAGACAACCAATAGAAGATGAAAGGCAACTAGTCGAACATGAAAAACAACCAGTACAGAATAAAATACAACTAGAACAAGATAAAGTACAACTAGAGATAGAAGAAATACAACTAGTAGAAGATGAAAGACAACCAATAGAAGATGAAAGACAACTAGAAGAAGATGAAATACAGGTAGAAGAAATACAACTAGTAGATGATGAAAGATAACTATTAGAACATGAAAAACTACAAGTAAAATATGAAAGACAACCAGTAGAACATGAAAGACAACCAGTAGAACATGAAAAACAACTAGTAGAATATGAAAGACAACCAGTAGAATATGTAAGACAACCAGTAGAACATGAAAGACAACCAGTTGAACATGAAAGATAATTAGTAGAACATGAAAGACAACAAGTAGAACATGAAATACAACGAGTAGAAGATGAAAGACAACGAGAAGAAAAAAAAAAGATAACCAGTAGAATATGAAGGAGAAAGTAGAATATGAAAGACAACCAGTAAAAGATGAAAGACAACTAGAAGAAGATGAAAGACAACTAGTAAAACATGAAAGACACCAGTACAAGATGAAAGACAACCAGAAGAGCCTGAAAGACAACCATTACAACATGAAAGACAACCAGTAGAACGTGTAAGACAACTAGTAAAACATGAAACACAACCAGTACAAGATGATAGACAACTAGAAAAAGGTGAAATACAACTAGAGGTAGAAGAAATATAACTAGTCGAACATGAAAGATAACCAGTACAAAATGAAAGACATCTAGAACAAGATAAAGTACAACTAGAAATAGAAGAAATACAACTAGTAGAAGATGAAAGACAACCAATAGAAGATGAAAGACAACAAGTAGAACATTAAAGAGAACAATACATGATGCAAGACAACTAGAATAAGATGAAATACAACTTGAGGTAGAAGGAATACAACTAGTAGAAGATGAAAGATAACTAGGTACAACATGAAAAACAACAAGTAGAACATGAAATATAGCTAGTTGAAGATTAAAGACAACGAGAAAAAAATAAAGACAACCAGTAGAACATGAAAGACAATCAGTACAAGATGAAAGACAACCTGTAGAACATGAAAGACAACCAATACAAGATGATGAAAGAGAACAAGAAGAACAAGAAATACAACCAGTACAAAATGAAAAGACCACTAGAAAAAGAAGAAAGACAATAGGTAGAACAAGAAATAAAA
This sequence comes from Carex kokanica, assembly GCA_025461125.1. Lineage (NCBI taxonomy): Eukaryota > Viridiplantae > Streptophyta > Magnoliopsida > Poales > Cyperaceae > Carex > Carex kokanica. Next base: position 9,823 of record JAJGRX010001503.1, on the reverse strand, counting down.
CAAGTAGAAGATGAAAGACTACTAGAAGTTGTGGAAAATCAATTAAAAGAAGATAAAAGATAACCAGCAGAACATGAAAGACAACCAGCATAACATGAAGGACAACCAGTACAAGATGAAAGACAACTAGTAGAATATGAATGACAACTATGAGAAGATGAAATGCAACCAGTAGTAGATGAAAGACAACATGTAGAACATGAAACACAACCAGTACAAGATGAAATACAACTAGAATAAGATGAAACACAACAAGTAGTAGATGAAGTACAACCCTAGAACGTGAAAGACAACCAATAGAACATAAAAGACAACCAGTACAAGAGGAAATACAACTAGAAGAAAATGAAAAACAACATGTAGAAGATGCAATACAACCAGTAGTACATGAAAGACAATCTGTAGAACGTGAAAGACAACAAGTAGAACATGAAAGACAACCAGTACAAGATGATTGACAACTAGAAGAAAGTGAAGTACATCTAGAGGTAGAAGAAATACAACAAATAGAAGATGAAAGACAACTACCTGAAGAACATGAAAGACAACTAGTAGAATATGAAAGACAACTAGTAGAAGATGAAAGATAACCTAAAGAATATGAAAGACAACCAGTACAGCATGAAAGACAAATAGAGAAAGACAACCAGCAGAACATGAAAGACATCAAGTACAAGATGAAGGACAACTAATAGAATATGAATGACAACCAGTTGAACATGAAAGCAACCAGTAGAAAATGAAAGACAACCAGTACAAGATGAAAGACAACTAGTAGAAAATGAAAGACAACGAGTAGAACACGAAAAATAACCTGTAAAACATGAAATACAACCAGTACAAGATAAAAGACAACTATAAGAAGATGAAATACAGCTAGTACAAGATGAAGGGCCACCAGTAGAATTTGAAATACAACCAGTACAAGATGAAAGATAACTAGAAGAAGAGGAAAATCAATTACTAGAACATGAAAGACAACCAGCAAAGCATGAAAGACAACCAGCACAAGATGAAAGACAACTACTAAATTAGGAATGACAACTAGAAGAAGATGAAATACAATCAGGAGTAGATGAGAGACAACTTGTTGAACATAAAACACAACCAGTACAAGATGAAACACAACCTGAAGAAGATGAAATACAATTCGTAGAAGATGAAGACATATAGAAGAAGATGAAAGTCAACCAGTACAAGACGAAAGACAACTAGAGGAAAATTGAAAAACTTGTAGAAGATGCAATACAACCAGTAGTAGATTAAAGACAATCTGTAGAACATGAAAAACAACCAGTAAAACATGACTTACAACCAATACAAGATGAAAGACAAATATAAGAAAATTAAAACAACTAGTAGAAGATGAAGGACAACTACTAGAAGATGAAGGACATCTAGTAGAATATGAATGACAACTAGAAGATGATGGAATACAACAAGTAGATAACCAGAAGATGATGAAAGACAATCAGTAAAACATGAAGGAGAACCAGTACAACATGAATGACAACTAGAAGAAGATGAAATACAACTAATGATAGAAGAAATGCAATTAGTAGAAGATGAAAGACAACTAGTAGAACATGAAAGACAACTAATACAAGATGAAAGGCAACGAGAAGAAAATGAATGACAACTAGAAGAAAATGAAATACAACTAGAGGTGGAAAAACACAACTAGTAGAACATGAAAAACAACAAGTATAGCATGAAAGACAACTAGTAGAAGATGAAAGACAAAGAGAAGAAAATGAAAGTCAACCAGTAGAACATGAATGACAACTAGTACAAGATGAAAGACAGCCAGGATAAGATGAAAGACAACTAGTAAAACATGAAGGAGAACCAGTACAACATGAAGGAGAACCAGAAGAAGATGAAATACAACTAAAGGTAGAAGAAATACAATTATTAGAAGATGAGTAGTACATGAAAGACAATAAGTAGAACATGAAAGACAACTAGTAGAAGATGAAAGACAACGAGAAGAAAATGAAAGACAACTAGAAGAAAATGAAAATACAACTAGAGGTGGATTAAACACAACTAGTAGAACATGAAACACAACAAGTATAACATGAAAGACAACTAGTGGAAGGTGAAAGACAAAGAGAAGAAAATGAAAGTCAACCAGTAGAACATGAATGACAACCGTACAAGATGAAAGACATCCAGCACAAGATGAAAGACAACTAGAAGAAGATGAAAGATAACCTGTAGAACATGAAAGACAACCAGTAGTAGATGAAATACAACCTAAAGAAGATGAAATACAACCAGTAGTAGATGAAAGACAATTAGTCGGAAATGGAAAAGAAGAAGTAGAATATGAAAGACAACCAGTACAAGATTAAATACAACTATTATAATATGAATGACAACTAGAAGTAGATGAAATACAACAAGTAGTAGATGAAAGACAACATATAGAATAAGAAACACAACCTATACAAGATGAAAGACAATTAGAAGAAGATGAAATACAACCAGTTGTAGGTGAAAGACAACAAATGGAACGTGAAAGACAACCAGTAGAACATGAAAGACAACCAGTAGAACTTGAAAGACAATTAATAGAACATGAAAAACAACCAGTACAAGACAAAAGACAACTAGAAGAAATAAAAAACAACTTGTAGAAGATGAAATACAACTAGTAGTATATGAAAGACAACCAGTAGAACGTGAAAGATAACCAGTAAAACATGAAAGGCAACCAATACATGATGAAAGACAACTAGAAGATGATGAAAAACAACTAGTAGAAGATGAAAGACAACTACTAGGAGATGAAAGACAACTAGTAGAATATGAATGATAACTAGAAGAAGATGAAAGACAACTAGTAGAACATGAATGATAACTAGTGCAAGATGAAAGACAACTAGAATAAGATAAAAGACAACTAGAGGTAGAAGAAATACAACTAGTAGAAGATGAAAGACAATCATAATAGATTACAGCCATTACAGCCCCTCGGCTAGTAGGAAGAATAGGCTATAAAATTTAGAACATACAAACAATAAAACCATTATTCATTGTTCTCTTTTCTACCCGAATTTTTATTAATATCCAAAAAATAAATTAAATTACAAAAAATAACCATGTCAGGGCTGAAATTCGAAATTTACCCAAACCGGAAAAAAATTTTCCGAACTAAACGTCTAAGTTCGGAAAAAAATTTTCCGGAAACTCAACGTCTAAGTTCGGAAAAAAATTTTCCGAACTTAACATTTTTTTTTTTTTTTTTTTTTTTTTACAAATTTCGGAAAAAAAATTTTCCGAACTTAAATTTTTTTTTTTTTTTTTTTTTTTTTACAAATTTCGGAAAAAAATTTTCCGAACTTAATTTTTTTTTTTTTTTTTTTTTTTTGACAAATTTCGGAAAAATTTTTTCCGAACTTAAATTTATTTATTTTTTTTTTTTTTTTTTTTTTTTTTTTTACAGATTTCGGAAATTTTTTTTCCGAATTTAAATTTTTTTTTTTTTTTTTTTTTTAACAGATTCCGGATAATTTTTTTTTACAGATTCCAGAAATTTTTTTTTCCGATCTTGACAAAGTTTTTTTTTTTAAGAAAAAATAGCTAAAATACTGAAATCTAACACTAAAAAATCGAATTATTTTTTAAAAATTTCAAAATAGTGTAGAATAATTTAGAAATTATCAAAATAGCTAAAATACTGAAATCTAACACTAAAAAATAGAATTGTTTTTTTAAATATTTGTTAAATTAATTTAAAAAATTTCAAAATGGTGTAGAATAATTTAGAAATTATCAAAATAGCTAACATGCTGAAATCTAACACTAAAAAATCGAATTATTTTTTTACTACGAATAGGGCCGATTTTTGTGCTGAAATACGGTAAATTTACTAAAATGCTGAAATTACAATAATTATGTAGAATTATGCTAAAATACGATAAATTACGCTAAATTACGTATGAATGGGGCCTATTTTATGGTATCTTTCATAAATCATAAAAATTCCAAAAATAATAAAAATTGATATTCTAAACGTACGAATAGGGATGATATCTTTCCTGAGAAGGCGAAAAAACGACGACGAAACTTCAAACGGCCATAAAACGGCGCTCGAGTGTCCGATTTCAGCAAATGACCATTTTCGGAAAGCTTGCAAAAATGCGCATGCGTTCGGACTATCTTCGCCAATTTTCTGAATTAAGAATCGCCAAAAAACAAAGGGAAGAGCCTCAAAACTTCAGTTGAAGTTTCTGATTAAGATTTTCATTTATATTATTCAATCTACGTAGCTCAGTAAGTTATTTATGTAATGAACTTTTAGAATATCAATTTTTATTATTTTTGGAATTTTTATTTTATTTTTTATGATTTATGAAAGATACCATAAAATAGGCCCCATTCATACGTAATTTAGCGTAATTTATCGTATTTTAGCATAATTCTACATAATTATTGTAATTTCAGCATTTTAGTAAATTTACTGTATTTCAGCACAAAATAGGCCCCATTCATACGTAATTTAGCGTAATTTAGAATATCAATTTTTATTATTTTTGGAATTTTTATGATTTATGAAAGATACCATAAAATAGGCCCCATTCATACGTAATTTAGCGTAATTTATCGTATTTTAGCATAATTCTACATAATTATTGTAATTTCAGCATTTTAGTAAATTTACCGTATTTCAGCACAAAAATCGGTCCTATTCGTAGTAAAAAAAGAATTCGATTTTTTAGTGTTAGATTTCAGCATGTTAGCTATTTTGATAATTTCTAAATTATTCTACACCATTTTGAAATTTTTTAAATTAATTTAACAAATATTTAAAAAAACAATTCTATTTTTTAGTGTTAGATTTCAGTATTTTAGCTATTTTGATAATTTCTAAATTATTCTACACTATTTTGAAATTTTTAAAAAATAATTCGATTTTTTAGTGTTAGATTTCAGTATTTTAGCTATTTTTTCTTAAAAAAAAAACTTTGTCAAAAAATTTCCGAAATCTGTAAAAAAAAAAAAAAAAAAAAAAAAAAAAATTTAAGTTCGGAAAAAAAATTTCCGAAATTTGTCAAAAAAAAAAAAAAAAAAAAAAATTTAAGTTCGGAAAAAAATTTTTCCGAAATTTGTAAAAAAAAAAAAAAAAAAAAAAAAAAATTTAAGTTCGGAAAATTTTTTTCCGAACTTAGACGTTGAGTTTCCGGAAAAATTTTTTCCGAACTTAGACGTTTAGTTCGGAAAATTTTTTTCCGGTTTGGGTAAATTTCGAATTTCAGCCCTGACATGGTTATTTTTGTAATTTAATTTATTTTTTGGATATTAATAAAAAATTCGGCTTTTTACTCTTAAATTCAATATATTTGCACGAATTCATATCACCTTAGGTAACAAAATATTTTTGTTTAGATCGAGATCATTCGATCAGATCTACACGAATATTAAAGAAGAATGTGCATTGTACCACTGTCCGAATTGATCCGAATTTTAATAGGACAGTTCAAATCTAAACATAAATATTAGCTTAGCTCAGACTATATGGACTCTTTTGCACTACCTCGCAAGGAAAATGATTCAGATCCAGTGCAATACCTGATAGTGTAGAATGTGATCTGAGTTGTCTGTTTTAATCTAACACGAATCTCAAAATAGATTCCTCTATATTTCAAATAGAGGCCGATATGATTTTGGTCCGGCCGTGAGTATTCACATCATGAAAAAGATGTATTATTTTAAAATGAATCGAGGAAGAAGAAATGCTCGGATCTCAAGAAATATTTGGTTGTGGATTTATGGTAGAATTGAGGATTAAAACATCCTTCAATATCATTATTGAAAATGAATTCACATCTCCGAATCTCCGAAGTATCTTAAAATTGAGTGATACTGAGAAAATCTGAACCGTTCAAATTCTCATATCTTGAAGCAATTAATTTCCTTTTAATATTCTGTGAATCTAAATAGGCTCCATATAAAATTCAAACAGAATCGGAACCACATGACACGGTGACACCTTGTAGTAAAAAATATTCAAAAATATGATTATATCGTAATATTTCTTTATGGAAAATTATAAAAATATGTTTATTGTTCAAAATGATTGTCGGATTATGCCTTACTGTTGAAGAATCTCCTCAAAATATAATTATCATAGATTAAGGGTCTAAATGTAAAATACAAATAGAGTACTTAGGAAATAACTCAAACGGTACACTGTGCCAAAAGGTAGAATTAGTTTCCAACGGTTATATTGAGCCTTGTAGTATATATAGCAACTTAGAATTGTAACAAAAGATATATCAATATACAAAAAAAGTTTCTCATCAGCTTTGCATCTCTTTATAAAAAATAACATGGTATCAGAGCGCCAAGTTCTGTGACCGCAAAATACAATCACAAATACTGTACCAGTAAACTGGTACTCACAACACAAGCAAAAAAACCCATAACAGAAAAATTAGCAAAAGAGGAAAATGGCTCAAGAGGGGGCAACACAAGGCTACAAGGCTACCAATACCTCCAAGCTCACGGATACCTTGCTCAATGCAAGAATTATCTATCATTGGCAAATGCAGCATCTAGAGCGCTTAACGGTTGAGAGATGCGATAATACATCACAGGAGAAAACAAAGTACACAAAATAGCAAACCAAAACGAGCTATCTGAAATCGAAAAAAAGGCAACAAATAAATGGAGAACCGAAAATGACAAAATCATAACCTGGCTCATGAATTACATGGAGTCATCTGTTTCGGATCTCTTTCTCTTCTCTGACACAGCCATCGAACTATGGGAAGCCGTGAAGGCCATGTACATGCAAGAAAATAATTACTCACGTATCTATCAACTCAAACAGGAGATCCAACTAGAAAAACAAGGCATGAGAAAGCATGCCGAGTACCTTGGTGCTCTCAAAAAGAAAAAAGATGAGCTCCAATCGTATCGACCGCCAACCACTGACTTGGCCACAATAAAAAAAAGAGAAGAAGAAGATGATATATTTGAGTACCTTGGGGGATTAAATTCTAGTTACGAAGTCGTACGATCTCAGATCATGAACACTATTCCTCTTTCATCATACTCTCAAATCCAAAATATGATCCAACAGAAGGGAGGCCATGGGCGGTTCACAAGTCACAACTGACGACGGACACGAGACCCATGGCTTTGCCGTAGCCAAAAAATCCAATTTCCCAAATTTCAGATTAAACCCTAGTTCTCAAAATCACCCAAATCACAACGAAATTGAGAAATGCACGAACTATAAAAAAGAGGGGTATACACAGGAGAAATGTTGGTTTTTTCATCCCCATCTAAAACCGAAGCATTGGAAGGGGAAGAGCTCCGTTGGAGGAAGAAAAGACTGGAACGAAGAGAAAAAGAAAGAGAACGGAAGAGAGGCGCATGGGGGGTTCTCCACATAGACCAGACCCAGACCTAATATTGTGTATGGTCCGACTGAATCAGGTCCAAGTGGGTCTGGGGATTGGTTTTTTGCTAGCAAGTCAGGGTCAGGCGAAAACGGGTCAGTTGAAACAACAGATCAATTGCAGTCACTATTCCAGCAGATGTTTGTGTTGCTAGCCAAACAACATTCATTTTCTGGTATCTCTTCACACTCAAAAGATTTAAATTTGTTAGATAAAATAATTATTGACAGTGGAGCTACAGACCATATGTTTGGCAACCAAACACTTCTAAAAAATTTAGGCCTGACCAAAGATAACCAATTTGTCATGGTAACTAATGGTATGAAGGCTAAAATAAATGATATAGGTGAAATTAATTTTTGTAACAAAAAAATATTTAACGTACTATATTTGGAGACCTTTCCATCCTACTTTCGGTACAAAAATTAACACAAGAGTTAAATTGTGATGTAATTTTCTCCTGTAAAAATGTTGTATTTCAGGACCGGGAAACCTGGACGAAGATTGGTGAAGGATTTCTTGAAAATGGACACTATTTTTTAACTCAATAAAATATCTTGTGCTTCCCCTAAATCCAGTAATATTGGTCTTTGGCATAGAAGATTTGGGCATCCCTCCAACAATATTTTAAATTACATTTTGGATTGTAAAATTTTAATTGTACCAATTGTGAAGTTTGTAAGTTGGCAAACAACCAAATTACTTCCCTTCTCATTCCATTAGTAAAAGTGAGACTAATGTTTGATTTGATCCATTCGGATGTATGGGGACCGGCCCTAATTGAATCGTATAATGGATTTAAATATTTTGTTATTTTTATCGATGATTTTTCAAGAACCACTTGGTTATATTTACTTAAATATAAAGATGAAGTCTTTAGTAGCTTCAAAGAATTTTTTTGTCTCATAGAAAATCAATTTAATGCCAAACTAAAAATATTTAGATCAGATAATGGGACGGAATTTGTAAACAAAAATTTTGCAACTTTTTTTAAGAAAAATGAATTATACATCAAACCACTTGCATCAATACACTCAAGCAAAATGGAGTGTCGGAAAGAAAAAATAGGCACTTATTAAAAATGACAAGAACATTGATATTTCAAAGTAATTTTCCTAAAATATATTGGTCGGATGCCATACTTTGTGCCACACAATTAATTAATAGATTACCGAGTTTAAGGCTAGAAAATAAAATCCCACTAGAAATTCTCTATCAACAAAAAATCAACTTTGATCACTTAAAATATTTGGATGTACAAGTTTTGTACATATTAAAAGAAAAGATAAACTAGATTTTGTATCAACAAAAACAATTTTCTTAGGATATTCATCTTTCATAAAAGGGTACAAATGCTATGATCATATTAACAAAAAGATATTTATTTATAGAAATCTTATATTTTTGAAAATGAGTCATACTTCAAAAAAAGAGGGAGAAATTCAAGTGCCTTGTCAAAATGAAAAAATAAATTCCGTGGATACTTACATTAAAAGTCAAGACCTTGATCAAAATAATTATCATGAGAATAATACAAGTGATTATGAAGATGAAAATAATGATGACATAAATGAAACCGAAATAAGAAATAATTCGGGACTTAGACGAACATATAGAGTATCACAACCATCAAGTAGACTTAGAGATTATGTGACCTATACCATGCCCATACAAAATTTTGTTTCATACAATAAAATTTCACCTTCATACCAAGCATTTCTCACAACCATAGAAAAAGAAATAGAACCGAAAAATTACCAAGAGGCCATTCAAAGTCTAACTTGGATAAAGCCATAAAAGAAGAGCTAAAAGCTCTAGAAAAAAATAAAACATGGGTAATTGTTCCATTACCAAAAAATAAAAAATCCTTTGGTTGCAAATGGGTTTACAAAATCAAATAATTGTGATAATACCATAGAACAGTATAAAGCAAGACTAGTGCCAAAGGATTTACACAAACCTATGTCATATATACAATTAAACTTTTGCACTGGTTGCAAAAATGAATACCGTTAGGGTTTTATTTTCTATTGCTGTAAATTATGGTTGGAACCTATACCAAATGGACATTAAAAATGTCTTTCTTCAAGGAACACTTGAAGAATAAGTGTATATGACTCTACCACCTGGCCATAAAATGGAAAATACTTCTAACCTAGTTTGTAGGTTAAATAAATCAATCTATGGATTGAAGTGATAAGCCTAAATTATATATACTTTTGATTAAGGTTTAACCTAAAAAACTAAGCCAATTTTCTTGTATTTTAGTGTAATTTTGTGTTAAAATATGTTAAGAACCAAGTTACTGCCAAATTCTATTTAAATTACAGGAAATGGAGCAAATTGTAGATCTTCTCGCAAGCTTTCCGAAAAGTGGTAGAACACTAAAAACGGAGTTATGGATAATG